>PVKU01000484.1:0-161744 GCA_004027475.1 Anoura caudifer | reverse complement strand
AAAACAGCATTTTACTGAGTTGTAGAGGAGAGGAATATATCAATTATTTCTGGAAATGAACTTAACAACATTAGAAATAAAGCTGCAGCCTTAGTCAATTAACGGAACAGACTCTACTTCCACTGTTACTCTGAGATTCTGTGTGGTTGGCGTGGCTGACTTTCTAAAGAGCAGTAGGAGGCTCTGATGGGAAGAGAAATATTCATGAACACAACTATAAGAAACAGTAATGAACTGAGTCACTTTGAATGGTTGTTAAGAACAAAAACTTAAAAACAAAACCTCAGTTCATTAAAAAATTAAAATATATCAAGTTTTACATGTTACTGCTTCTTAACTACTCGATCCTGGAATAGAAGAGGTATGTGGATTTTAGAAAATGGGTTTTCAAGTTTAAAATATAATTTTACAACCTCTATTAAAATTTCAAATAACATTAATGTAATAATAAAATAGTGGTGTTTAATTAAAAAAGGTTATTAAAAAGCTGAGAAAAACTGACTAAATATTTGAATTACTTGCCAAGACTCTTTCACTTGGTAAAAGACTAACATACTTCTTGCAATATTTCAACAATATTTTAAATTTTTCCAGTTCAGAAAACTGAGGTAGATACATCCCTGTTGCAATTCCACATAGAAGTAAAAGCAAAAAAACTATACCGAGCAACTACCAGTGGTAACTACTGACTCTTCAAATCACTTAAGCCAAAATCTGTAGTATTCCATCATGTTTGGGAAGACTTTTAAAAAGGAAACATGTACACCGGTATCGTACAGCAAGGATCAGTAACCTTTTTCTATAAAGAACCAGACAGTAAAGACTTCAGCCTTTAAGGACCACGCAGCCTCTGTCACAGCCATGCAACTCCAACTCTGCAGCACAACACCAGCGAGACAATGGGTCATGAACGAGCGTGGCCGTGTGCCAATGAACCTGACTACGCAACCAGCCAGCCAGCCACAGTGTGCCAAAGTCTGCTCTAGATGAACAGGCACAAGATAAAGAGAACTGACTGCAGTTCAGTCAAGTAATGAACTGACCAGTCACTATCAGTGTCTGCCAAAATAATCAAACCAACTTTAGTCTGTTATTTTAAGAAATTAATTTAAATGTTAACGTAAAGGTAAATTAAGCATGCTGAAATGAGAAAATAAAACAAAGCAGCATTATTCTGACCAAAACAAATTAGTGTTTCAGTATGTGTGTAACAGATCCATATGTGGAGCTTACAGTGTTGGGGAGAAACTCCAGAAAAGAAAACAAAGGACATCACCACAGTAACCTATCTTACTACTTTGTTTGGCAGGAGAGAATGTAAAACCAATCAAAACAGTCAGTAATGGGAGACTGAGAAGTAATGAGGTTTGGACAAGACTCCCTGAGGCCTTCTAGCGTTAGTATGATGGTGTCAAGTAGCTGTTGGTAAAAGTGACTTCAAACTCCTGAAATTTCTGTCACCACTGCTACTCACCCATATGAAACCCTGGATATATCCCAGTTCCACACTGTATTCAACAGGAAACTGCTGAATTCTAATTTGCTGAATTGCTCTATAAATCTAAAAATTCTACAAGGCCAAAATCACCAACCTTACTCCAAAAAATTATGAAGTCACAGTAAATGCACACATTGCTTTTAGAACAAAAGTATTTCTACAACTTTCCAATTCCTTATACGTAGCCTCTCCCCAATCACAATACCGTGTTACTATTACAACAAATATTTTTATTGTCTGCAATCTAATGATTCTTAAAATTGAATAGTCAGGCTGTAACATACCATGTAACATTTCTAAGCTACAATTAATAGTTATCACATTAAAATACACGAAGGCTAAACTTTTCTATCGGTTTTACATTTAAGACAAAAGAGTGGAGATTACAAATTTTTAATAAGAGCATTATATTATGGTAGTAATAATCTAGGTGTTTTACTGAAAGTAGAGTGGATTACAGTAAATGAAATTTTAAAATGTCCTTTCCATTTTACAGATAACACAAAAAAGACTTTTCTCATGTCTCTAGTGATAAGGATAAATTTGCCACACATTTAAATGGTGCCTCTTCATACTCCCACCCCACCCCAGCTCATGAATTAATAATTCAGTGACATTAATACAAGATAAATGATAAAAAGGTTAAGGCACATGGGCCAACCATAAACACATCTTTCTTTCAGCACAGTTAATACTTCTCTGCCAATTATAGCTAAAACTTTTTAACAGTTTTCCATAGTGTTTTTAACAATCTAAGGAGCAGCTTATGCGCACACAATTTCACACAATTCGGGCTTAATAAATCTCCTGCTGGTACCAAACAATCATTCTAGGGGATTAAAGTGCAACATTTGTTAACATTAATAATGTTTTATATAGTCGTATGTATTAAAGAAGCCTCTACTCTGTTATTAGTCCCCTAAAAACCCTTCTAGACTAATATACTGATTAGGTATAAATTATACATATATCCTTCAATTGGTGACTCACAATAACAATGAAATACATTAGTGTAAAATGGTAAAAGAAAAAAATCACACCCACTATAAAGTAACAGATTTTCTTTGAACCATGCCTACAAAATGTGTACAAGTGCACATGCATATATATACATCCAGTGCGTAAGTGAAATCAGCTCAGTCTCTAGTAGCTTTTAAAGCCAAAAATCCTCTGGAGCATTATTTACTGCAATTTTGGGTAAAATACAGCTCTGTTAATATAAAAGGTAGTTCATTTGAAAGTGGTATAAATTCTCCCCGTGTTTTATTGACTCTTTCTCTGAAATGTCTTAATACCCCCTCATTCCTTTCATTCCCTCTGC
The DNA here is from genome assembly GCA_004027475.1 of Anoura caudifer. NCBI lineage: Eukaryota > Metazoa > Chordata > Mammalia > Chiroptera > Phyllostomidae > Anoura > Anoura caudifer. The sequence goes on along the minus strand of PVKU01000484.1, from coordinate 158,925 downwards.
CCTAACCTCTCTCTAAACTTCTGCAAAAATCTCACAGCTGATTTCTCACCCTCCATTCAGTTTGCCAACCTCCATTAGACTAATCTTCCTAATTTCACCCTAAACCATAAAAATGTGTAAAATTGGAACCAATCCTAGAGATCACTTTATATATAAGACAAAGAAAACACTTGAGGTTTTGAGTTGAAAAAGGCAGGTCTCTAAACTGCTGATTTTAAAATTTTCCCATAAGTGCATACATCATTATCTCACCATAATTATCACAACAAACGTAATACCGCTATTTTAACAACAGGGAAATTACAGCGGGGGCTGGGAGGGCTGGGGGAGGGGGTGGTAAATCGAAAAAGTTTTAAAAATGTGTCAAAAAGTAAAACTGGGAAGAAACCAAACAGATCTAACTTCAAAAACATTTAATCCAACCCTCTAATTCTGTCAAACTTATTTGCTCAGTAATTCTGAATAGGCCTTTCAAAATAACATTTAATCCAGATTGTTTTTACCCATATGGAAAGCATTTCCTTCCTTTCCATCATTCAAGAGACTTGATGGGTTTGAAAACCACCTAGGCCATAAACCCAACCTGACCACCTCCGGGGAGTGGGTGGGGGAGACCCTCTCCCTCTGCAAATTCCATGGTCATTACCTGTATCATCTGTATGATAGTTGTTATTGGGTTATCTAATGGCTCCGGATCAACTAAGCTTTTAAACTATTTTTAATATATTTTAAAAAATTATTTTGTTGTTCAATTACGTCAAAGTTTTCAATATTTTTCTTTCTTCAACATACATCTTTTCAATCCATACCAAAAAAATTTCCAGGATACATACTTTGTTCAAGGCACTAAGGCTGGTCTTACAAGCCATATAGTGATGCAGGAGATAAGGAAATAAGCCATGGATGCAAATACCTTTACAAATTATTGTGATTAATAGAGTACATGCTCCATTTGGACTGTGACTTTGGCTCTTCACTTCAATCTTAATTCTGCTAAGTAGTGTAACATCATACAGTGATGTGATTCATACAGTGAATATACAATTAAGTCAACTAAATTCTGGAAAATTATTATAACTTTTAATGGATTTCTTGTTTATTTCACAACTAAACTTGAGAATGACCATCTTTATTTCCTATTCTTCTGCTTTAAATATTGAGGTAATTTAATTTGGAGTCCATAAGAGGTTTCCCTTCACCTTCGTATCTTTCTTGGCATACTCATGCTACTCCTTCTGCCTGGAATCCCATCTGCCACTTGGTCCTTGGCCAATTACAATTCCTTCTCCAAAACTCGGTTCAGTTCCATCACTTGACTCTCTGTCTTACTCCCTCCTGTCCCTAAATCTCCACCACACACACTGTCATTGTTCCAAAGTACAGTGTGCCTACCACTATAAAAAATCGCTGGACGTATCACTTTCAAATTATCGCTGGATAACTGAAAATGGAATCCCTGGCTTTCCCATCTATTAGCTTCACACCAGGCACCTTTGCTGGCAAAAAGCACAGGAGAAATGTTTTTGACGGAAAAAAAAAGAAAGAAAGGTAGCTAGCTATACAGGGAAAAGAGAGGAAGAAAGTGGTGAATGAATAATAAACTGAACTATGGTTCATTAAAATTATTAATGAGGTAATAAACATGAATAGTGGAAAAGATAAGTAAAGTGAATGGATTTCAGAAACTAAATTCATAATTTTTTAAAACTGAAATGTAACTTTTTAAAACTAGAAACAAACTTAAGAGATCTTCTAAAGTAGAATTTTCAAGGTACCCCCCCCTTTGGGACTATTTTTTAATTAAATGTTTCATTAAATATTGAGGATTGCCAACTTAAAACACAAAATAGAAATGGCTGTTTTTCAAAAAGTTTAATTTACCAGTTTGGCATAAAACATCTTATGATTTTTACCACTTTTGCAAGTCAAATAAACTATCGACAAGGAGAGTTTTAAAAAACCACTGAGCCTCCTCTAGTTAGTGGAGAAACTGAACCTGCAACTCAGGTCCAACCAAATCCCTGTGGAATAATCTCTTGATGGAGGATGGCTTCAAAATACTTGAAAATGTAATAGTGCCTACAAAAACAATTTATTATTTAAAATACTGAAAATAGTTTAAAACTTTTAAAATTATTAAAGACTATATTTTCAGGGATCATTTCTATGGTTCATTAAAATTATTACAAAACATGGAATTACATAAAACTATAAACCTGACAAGTTTGCTTTTAAATAAAAACAGAACTGGAAAAATAAATTTGACATTTATTTTCAAAGTACACTGAAAATGCAAGATAATTTTTTTATTTTTATTGAACTTATTGGGGTGACATTGGTTAATAAGATTATATAGATTTCACAGATGTACAATTCTAAAATACATCATCTGTATATTGTATTAAGTGTTCATCACCTACTGCAAAAAATCTGGCCAATGTAGCCTTCCACATCTACACATCTTCCTAGTAATATTCTGAATTTGTGAAAATGCTGTAATTCAATGGTGCAATTCCTCATAAAAGTGAAAAATTTTAAATAGAGGGTAACATACAGGCACAATACACTTTTGTCAGCATTCAGAACAAAGAATAAAAACGTTAAAATCCACACTCATTTTCTCCTCCAAAATTACGGGACTGGCATTATCAGCAGCACACCAATGTCAATCCTGGACTTAGATCTCAACTCTATTCGAAAAAGCAGGGAATTCCGCACTGGGGACCAAGCTTTGGCTGATATTGCTCTAACGCATGCAGCACTCACAGTTTTGTACTTTGCAGGGTTAATTTTTTTGTTTTTGGGGGGTTCTTGGTATGTATAACTTACCATGGCTACTTCTAAAACCTAACTCCACCTTTCTTAAGACTAGCATTTGCAATTTATCAACTTTAATACATAAGTTTAACAATGTTGACAATAAAACTAAGCAGCTTGCTTACAGAAAGGTATCTGATGTTAAATATGAAATCTAACAGGTTTTAATAATTAGACTCTGTAAACGGTACTATATATACATGCCTGTCCTAATTTAGGAAGACAGGCTTCTCACATAACACTTGTCAGACTAAAGACAAAGAAACTGTTCTGGCATTTCACTAAATTAAAATCTTGGATGTACAGATTTAGATTTTATTAATACCTTAAATCAAACCGTAGATACAATTCCGTTTCCTACAATGCAGTTTATAGTAGTCCTCTGCTGTGAATACAAGAACGTAACGAGGTTTTAATCAGGTTTTCGTATGTCACTAAAAGATATTTTGGAAGGCAAACCACCCTTGCCTCCCCAAGAAAACTGTCATTTCATAATTAAAAGGTAAAGATAATGCACCTGTGATATCTAAGTACCTTTGAAGAATGGCTCCTTGCATACCAGAAAATGCCCGATGCTAAAATTTGGACCACTTTTGCTAACAATTTATATGAGATATCAAATCCTATTGTTACACCATGTATTTGTTAAAATCTTTTACGGAAAATTTTCTTTACATATTTTATGACTATTAAAAATGTCTTTTTAAACATTTCTATTATACTCTTATGGTTTCCTTAACCAACTAACTAAAATGAAACTCACACTACAGTGCCAACAACCACATTTAGTTAACCTCCCTTTATTCCATATTGATTGCCTTGTGCTGATCTATGCCTTCAGTATGACTGACGCACCAGGAGAAAAGAAATCAGCCTTCATACCAGGACATGTGCTGAGAGTATCCTCTCCTGACTTCCTTTTAAAGCTGATAATATGTAGGAAGATATAATATTTGAAATGATTTGGGGGCAGGGACACAGGGCTGTAACTGTAGGTCAGGGAGAACTACAAAAAAAAAAATCCTACTTGAGTGTTTTCCACTTGGTATTCAATCAGGCATCAGATTATAAAAATAATCACATAGTAAAAGTGGAAGCAGAAAGTACTGATATTCTCAGGTGCCTGCGTAAACACCAATGCTTTCTGTTTTCAGTATCTGAGCATCCACTCTGACAAAGGCCAGTCAGGGCAGTCACCGATTTATCATCTACAGAAGATAGCAACAATGATAGAAAACCCTGTAGTAAAAATAATAGAAAACCTTTAGCACAATGAGAACAGGAGGAAAAACCTCCCTAACAAAAATAAGAGAAAAAAAATGAAACAATCTAGAGTAAAAAATGGAAGCCAAATGACATGGCCTGCTTAAAGTGTGGAAACCAATGGGAAGCAAATTTAATCCACATCAATAACGACAATAACAAGCATTTACTGAAAGCTTTCCATGTATCCAGCTCTATTAAGTAATATAACCTGCATCAGACAAATTTTCTCTATTATATGGAAGCAAGAATACTTTCTCATTAGCAAAGAAAATATCAGTACTAACTCTTTTATTACCTTTACCATTCCTACATCTACGGGAAGAATCTGAAATTGGTTAGATTGTAGCGAAAGTTATTGTGATCTTCATTATCAACCATAATAACTGTTTATTCAAAAACTGAGAGCCTGGTCTGAGTTAATGACTGATGATAGGTGCTGATAGATGCTTTTAGTTGGTTTTCACCCTTGTCACCCATAATTAACTAGATACAAAGGATCAGCTATAAAGCCTAAAAGTTATTGCTGAGTCTGAAGAACTGAAAAGTTATTGAGGAAATGATTTCATTATTCTTATAATAAACAATATGTAGCTGGGAAATTTCCTACATACCAAGAGAATAAATATAAGTTCATAATAACAAGAGAAAAATCCACTATAAATTGCATGGCACAACAACTTTTATGCTTTCCTAAAAGAGGCAGGCTGGTATCTAAGGAAACCTAAGAATGTCGAATTCATTGGTTAAAAAGCTCTGAAGAACGTTACTAAAATGACCCCAAACATGGAAAGTATCTTAACTGATCTAATCGTAACAAAGGTGTTATTTCACAAAATAAATACTTCCCTCTAACCAGATTATAATAACTGGCTTATCAAGTTTTAATTATCTTACAGGAACCTCAGATAAAATACAAATAAACCAAAATCCCAAATCTTGTAACCTTATATCTGCACAATAAAATTTTTCACTCCAATCACCGTTGAAAAATACACACCATTTAGACACGTATAGAATTTTAGAAGCATCTATAAAAGAAGCAAAAGTATATTTTTTCACAAATATTACATAAAAATATACACATCAACTTGAAGCAATTTAGGGTCCAGCTGATCTTCTTAGTGTAACTCATGCACCTCAAAGTATTGTCAGAAATGTGGGCTAATTCCCCCTCTCTTGCTTTCAAGCAGGGTAATAGCAGGAATGAGTGACTTGCCTGGAACTTAGGCTTTGATTCCTAGCTCTTCTCTATCCCACAGTCCAATGATTACTAAATTATATCCCATCATTGCAAAACTTTTCCCAGCTGTGTACAGCCATAGCCTCTCACCTGGGTGGACTGTCATCCAAGCCTTCTAAAACTATGTTTCTGTTTCACCCAGAATTTCCCTCCTCCAATTCAGTGGTTACACTACCTTGAGAGTTAGGAATTAAATCTAACACTTTCTCAATCAAAAATATTCACATCTTTTATACCTACATGATAAAATATATGGGAGGGGGACATAAAACAGGAAATTTATTTTAAAATGTTGTAATTATTCTTACATATTTAAACTTGGTCACCTTCAAAGACTCTCCATTTGACGGAATACAACTATTGAGACACTTTTCCACTGCTCAAAAGTTTTGGAATACCTCGATTTTGATGGCTTTTAGTGCTTCTGCCATTTTGGGTTTTGGGTGTTTTTTTTCCCCACCTCTTCCACATGGGCAAAACGTTTCCCTTTGAGGACTTATTTTCATCCAGGGAAACAAAAAAAAAGTCACTCAAGTTAAGACTGGGTGAACAGGGAGGGTGGGGCACAGGGATCGTGCTGTTTTTGATCAAAACCTACTGAATGAACACTCAGCATCATGTGGGCAGTTGTGCTTGTAATTCACCCATCACGAAATGAGCAAACCTGTTACAAAAAAATTCACTGGAACCCAATGCAGCCTCTCACAACAATGCCAGCTAGTACCCTGACAGAGATGGGATCCTAGAACACTCACCCAGCAGGATAATTCTGTTTTTCGGTGGGTGCCCCCTCATAATCTTAGCAGATTAGGCCTTCTAATAACATGCCCCAAACTGATGTCTGAGTTTCATCTCCTTCCACCTCTGTGCAATTCATACATTCTATACATTCTCCTTAAGGCACCACTTTCCGCTTTTGTCTTCCAGTGTCTGCACCTCTGTCCTGTCCTCCTCCTCAAAAAGGCGTCATCTGACAAAGTTCTCCTCCGCCTTCAGGTCTACGTTAAGTAGGGTCTCCTTTTTTCTACACCACTCGTTGAATTCACTCCGCCAGTCCTGTACTTCCAGAACCTTTCCCCTACACTTCATGGTATGTCAGTGTAGTACCCTTACATTAAAATTATTTGTGGAAATATCTGTCTCTCTCATGAGATTACAAATTCCTAGAGAGCACACTCCCTATATACAGTGCATTTCCGTAAGCAGGGCCTTAATAAACGGCTGTTTACCTAAAATGACTAGAATTAAAGCCCCGAAGTTAATGGATAACAAATGAAATGTGCTAATAGGTAAAGCTGTTCCTGTAAAGGCTAAAACACAATCAGTATTTTAAAAATACAGACTTTAAAACCAATGCAAGCAAACGCATACTTTTGGCAATTTTGGTGAACTTGGTACTAGTAGTTGTCCCTTTTTAAAAACCACACGTGCTGCCGTAGTAACATCTGTGGCATTGTAGGAAACCAAAAATAACATGTTGAAAGTAAACCTCAAAGCATATAAATTCCATGGATTGGTAAAGTAAATCCAAGCCCTCACCTGTCATTTATACCTATGCAACACTGTTGGGGAGGTTGCTCTGAACTACAGAAGTACATTTTTAAGAGAGCATAGCCACATATGAAATAACAGATTTTTCAAAAGATAATTTGGGTATGACTTTTATTTTAATTGGACTCTGAAAAGAATTCTACGTAGTAAAAATTCTCTAGTACTGTGCATCTCAATACAACTTAATTTATCCAAACGAGATGTGAGAGGCAAGATAATGTCAAAACCTGAATCACTCTGGCTTGGTATAACTTCTGTCCTTGAGAAAACTATAAATTGGTCAACACAGAAGAGTGACAAGGCTGCCAAAAATTAAGATTTACTTCATTCAAATATACCTGCATGATCTTAATCGTGCCCTATAAATAAAAAGTTGGCTTAAGGAGTTTTAGTTGGATTAACACATACTGGTTTGTTAAATCCAAAGGTGGAAACATCTGCCTCTCAGCTAAAAAACCCAATACACCACTAGTTATTTGCACTATATTATGAAAGATAAAGATAAAATTCTGATTATTATATTTAGAACTAAGAACAATTTTCAATTTTCCAAATTTGAAATGTGTATATGTTAACCCCAAAACTGCTATTCCAGATTTATTGTTCAATTTGTTATAGGCTATGCTTGTGTAGAATAAATAAAACTCCAATTCCATATAAAGAAAGCTTACTACTAAAGACAGGGAGGAGCTTCTAATTTCCACTGACTTGCTAAAATATTTTTCAATTTACCCATAAGCACGACAACCACCACCAAAAAAATGGACTGAAGTCCTACCTTTAAAACAGTTTCTATACCACCATGATAGGTAATTTCAAAATATATTAACCTGGATATTAAACACTTAAATTCTATCAATTTCTGACTGCATGTTAAAATGATATGAAATATTAAAGCTTATTTTAATAAGGAATTAATGTTCAAACAGACTAAGCAAAGCTTTAAAATTGACAGTATACTGATGATGTTGTCCAAATTTTAACCATTATAAGCAGTGTTAGTGAAAAATTTAACTACTCCAATTTATATACTGCTTCCTGGAATCCTTTCTAATATTTTTAGCTTGACTTTCCAACGTCAATTACTAGTACATGTTATAATTCCTTATCTACAAGCCAATCCTTATACATGGTTGCATATACTTCTTATTTTTAAAAAATCTCTTACAGACAATAAATACAAATTATGTTAAAAAATTTGCAACAGTAAAGTTAGCACAGAAGTTTGTCTAAGTTTCAGGTTTTAACAGAAAAGGAGAAAAAATCAATAGATACTTAAATCTTACACATAATACGATATTTGTAAGTTTATGTAACAGAGCCTAATTTTCAGCCAGAAAACTAAAATCAGGATGATAACAAATCATAGCCAAGAGTGAATACATACTTAACCATATTTTGGTTAATACAAATCTTAGATAAAACAAAGTAGGATGGCAGGCCAACCACAGGCATCAATTGTGCTGTGCAACTTTTTCTTTTAAAATCATTTTATTCATAACACAAATTTTAATTATAAAATGGCAGTATATATATGCATTCCTCAATCTGTCATTTAAGATGCTTCAATAAAAACGTCCATACTTTCTTTGAGAAAAAAGTACACGAAATAAAGTTTCTGTTTTTTTAGGTTGAATAAGAGTATACAAGCGTAAAAAGATCACTCATATTATAACGAATAATTGATTATTAGACTAAACATTAAGAACATCTTTTATAAGAGTTGAACAATGCCAAACATGAAGGTATGGTAAATATCCTTTTTTTAAATTATGGAGGGTTTAATATATATTAGGTCATATAGAAACACTCTGAAGACCATCACCATATGATCCCACATTCAATAAAAATCCTATACATTAATACTAATCCCTAAATTTGTATATTGGCTCTTTTTATAAGGTCAAACAGCAGCTTACTTGGGAAGTCAAATAAAAAATGTGACTTAATTCTTTTAAAAAAGAGAATGAGACCTCACCCAGCAATTCAGGAATGAATGACATCAAATTATTAAAACATCTTAAGAAATCATGCTATAACAGAAAATATCAAAAATATTGAAAGTATTTACAAAATACTAAAAAGGTGTTAACTAAATAAAAATGATATTATCAATTTTATAAATATGAGTTTGTGATGACTTATTCTTTATAAAGGCAAAATCAATTTTAATAAAGTAAGCTAACAAATTAAACCTCTATTCTAGTTTATTTTCAATTAAAAGTGAACACTATGATTTGATTGCAACCTTGTGAATTCGCTGCTCACAGAATAAACAGGCAATATAGAGAAATGAGTCTATTAGTGTATGTAATCTACAAGGTTCTCAATATCCTTAATACTTAAGCAATGATTATATTACAGGCTATTCAATTTAGTATTGTGCTAATGAGCTCTTGTTCTTGTTCTTTGGTTTTTTTTTAGGAATACTCTTAAACTATTAACAATCAATTCTAAATGTGACTTCCAAGATACTTTACATTTTTTCCTGACTTTTTAATCACACAATATTAATGGATTAATAACTGTTTTTAAAGATGTAATCTCATTCAATGAAAGCAATTAGAGTTTCCTAGGCTGAAATGTTGGAAGAATTTATGTACTTCCTAACACCTTAGTAACACAATACAAGGAAATTAGTAAAAAAATAAAAACACGTGAAGGTGTGAAAGAGTAACTATATTAAAATAGGCAAAATATAAAAGCTATATTTAACCACTAAGTTCAATATAATTGTCAGCATGCTACAAAATACTTTATAAAGACAAATCATCCCCAAATTCTTATTAAGAATACAAAGATGGAAAAGCGCTTTTAGAATGTATTCTTAAATACCTTAATATGCCACAGCTCTTATCTGAATCGCATGTAGCAAAGAGGTAAAACAAATTTTCTTGAAATGAAATTCAACAAATTTTAAATGTCTTGGTACTTATATTTGCATTAACCAGTTGCTTTGGGGGACCAGTAATTGCTACCAAGTCAAGAGACAACGAAGTATTTGTTATGACGTTCTGACAAATAGTAAAATGCTGGGCTAAGTCATCTCACAAAACCTAAACTTTTTATTTAGGACCTCTGGTGTAGCAACAACTCCTCTTTTGCTTGGACTTATATTTGCTCAAAACAAAAATGCCTTTTGAATCAATAATCTGATTTAATGAGCATTAATTTTTTTAAACTATTACACAGAAAATCAGTAATTAAATGAGCTTTATTTTCCTTAAATATAAATCAAAAAAGCAGTGTTAATAATCATATTATATTAAAATATAGAAACCATGAGACAAAATTATTCATAAGTAGAAAACATCAGTATTATTTTCAATTTCAAATACTTCCTGAGGTGTGGTGTTTACTTTTATATAAAGGTAATACTGTTATTCATAAATTAGAGAGAGAATTTGTAATATGGGATATAAGTAATTGTTTTTCGAATGAACAGAAATTTGTTCACTCTTCAGGGCAGCCTGGGATTAGCACGATCATGTGAACACCACAAAAATCATACTAAAGTGTATGTAATAAAAAATTAAAAGTGGTTTAAAAAAAAGATTTTATTTACTTTTAGAGACAGGGGAAGGGAGGGAGAGAAACAGGTTTGATGTATGAGAGTGTAACATCCATATGTTGTCTCTCGTACACGTCCCAACTGGGGACCAAACCCCCAAGCTAGGCTTGTGCACTGACCGGGAATCAAACCTGTGACCCTTCCTTCTGCGGGACAATGCCCAGCCAAGCCACACCAGTCAGGGCAAAACACAGTTTTTTAAAAAATCTTTGCTAGATTGCAGTTTGAAGAAATCAAACAGACAAAAAGAATACCTTTAAAACATAAAAAGAATCTAATATTATTTACCCACTTTATACTTAAAATGAACACATTAGTTTTTGAATCCTGATGATAAGGGGCAATGTAAATATTTTTTCCAACACGCAGATTATAGTTTTTGCATTTCAGACTCTTCATACAGGTACGTGTAAATTTTTGAATAATTTTTTTGCTACATGTTTTGTTAACTTCTATTTCAAATATTAACATGTTAAAATATTTGACTCGGGTCAAAGAGTATAAAATGTACCATCTTTTCTTTTAAATAGGAGCTTCATTTTTATAAAATTCATATAAAAAAGATTATTTCAAATCTATACTCATAACACATATTACCGTTATCTGGAGAATTATTCTTCGTATTACATTCTACACATAATACAGCATTTTTTAAAAATCTACTCAATTAGATGTAGGAACAATTGATGCATACACATTTACCCTTAACATATTTAAGAATATTCAACAAAAATTTCTTTACTAACTTACCAAGGATGTCAGGGTGATGTTACACTAAAAAGCAATTGCCAAAAAATGTCCTTGTGGTAAATATCCTCAATGTAATAACAACACTTACACAACAGTAATTTAATTTTTCAAGAGCTCATTTTCTCTGCAATGGATTCAAATCTCACTATTTTACAAAGCACCCAGTAGTCTACCCTCCAATGTGAGACAGAACAAGCAGAACTCACCCTGGCTGCACCTTTCCAGTAACCCCACAGAAGTTCTGCACCCTGTAACAGTTACTGTTCCTCACCGAACAATCTTCCTGGAATGAATCTTCTGGTAACCCTTACCTCACTGTGAAGGGAGGTGCGGTATTCGGGAAAAAAAAGGATAATGAACTGTAATATGGGATTCCATTTCTGGTGCCTTTTATATTTAGCACCAACTATGATAAGAAAGCTCTTTTTATCATATTAAGACAATGAAGTAAATTTGGCAGTACAGGATGCCAATCAATAACTCTACAAAAAAGGAGCATTTATATACTTTTGTGAAACGCACCATCATAATCCTTTTGAAGTCTAATTGCTGTTGCAATCATTCTTATGCTGATGTGCAAATGCTCTGCATAAATGTATGGTAACATGGACTTGTTAAGATAACACATGACCTTGCTGTATAAAAACCCATGCAAGTACCATAAATCTCTTTGTTATACATACAAGTTTCCCTACTTAGAGGGCCATTCTGTGCAACAGGAATGATCTGACTTTTCACACTAGCAAAGGCTAGCTAATAAAATAGTAAGCCCACAACAATAAATTTCTTTAAGAAATAAAGCTCTTTAAAATACAAAATAAATATTTTAATTTGCCATGTCATTCCTTGGTAAACTAAGAGAAAAAAAATGAACTACTACATCTCTTTTCATAGATGTATAGGTGGAAAACCTTTTTTTCTAACAAACACTTTCTGAAATAACATTACAATACCAAAATATAAAAACAAAAATATTCATTTTTCTTAGAATATACATAATATAATATTCTACCCTCAAATTTCCCAGCACAATTAAGTATATGCACGTTATGTGGGGGGAAAAAATCCCTGCTCACAAGAAAATCCAAATGCCCCAAAAGGCCTTTTTACAGCCCAATTCTCAAAACACCTGATTGCAAAACTCTGAAGTATTTGAGTATCCAGCTTATAATTTATTTCACACAGCATTCACAAATACAATTCAGTTATTAATCAAAACTAATTTCTATCTTGCCTGCATTCACTTTTTACCAAGTTAGCAGTTTTCTAAACCATTTAATACTAGGTCTTTACTGGTGGTTTCCCCCATTTAAATGCCACGACGCTGATCCGTCCATTATCACAAGTAAATGTCATTAATCCAAAGTGAACATTTTTATATTTAGAAAAGAACATATGCAACTCATGTACTTTGATCTATTAATTAATCTACTCATTAGAGGAATATAATTTACTGCCTACTGTTAAGTGATCGTTTTGTATTTTACATAATTTGGAAAGTCATCTTTAAAATTTGGATCTCTAGTAACAATTACTAGATACTTAAACAAGACATGGCTCTGCAGCCATGCTCCCAGAGCTTTAGCTCAGCATTTAAAAAAAGGCAGAATCTTAAAATGAATCTGATTCATAATCTTGTTTTTCAAGTTATCTTTGCTCATTAAGAAAAAGTAAAAACCACATTTATTAATCTGTGAATATAGGGAATGATAAATACCTGGTGTTGGTATATTGAATTTCACTATAATTGGCTAACCCCAAAATGCTTTACTTTCCTTAATTTTTCTCCAACAAAAATAAAAGGTATGTTAATTAAACTATTTTCAAATGAGAAATTACCAAATCATACTGCCTTGATTATTTTATGTCATATACAAGCTCCCTCTGCAGGTAATAACAAGGGTTAGCAAAAATATTTGAACATGTAGGCAGTTCCCTGCATAAAGTCTCAGGTCACTGTTGTATAAAAATACTATCATCTGGCATTGTTCCATCATTGACCAATTATCTGATCAAAATACCTGCTCCCGAGAATTAGTGGATCAACACGGTTATTCTTGTCATCTTGACTAAGAATGCAGCTTGAGCAGGTAGGACTCACAAACTTTTCAGTCACCCAAGGGCTAGGAAAAGCAAACATTACCTTGCTTACACAGCAGCAGCCTAAAATGAGACGCCCTCCCCCCCCAGCCGCCGAAACAAAGCTGCTCAACCTGTATATCTAATGCATCATCTGACTGCAAAGTGAACGATGCATAAAGGTGGCATTTCAGGATTAATTTATAGTGAGAGATAAAAGATAAATTTTAAATGAACGCAGTAACAACTGCACTTCATTACTTAGAACTCTAAAACTTAAGCTGGAGAGTATTTACTTCTGTACAATAAACCTGTTTTCATTAATTCAATGCAAAAAATTGATTTGGTTTGCAAAATGTTTTTACCCCACCATGATACTTTTTTTTCCCCAGAAGTTTTTAAAATTTGTTTACAGACTCTCCTCTGCCCTGTTCCCTTCCCCAGGCATACAAATGGATATGTAAGGTGCATCTCTGCCAAGGGAGAAAAAAATTGTTAAGAATATTTTCAAGGTCTTGGGGGCAATGTGTAGCAAAAAAAAAAATTGTTGCTGAACAATATTTGATGACCCTCCCCTTTTAAGATTTCCCAATTGCAGAAATTTAAGGCAAATCCAGTTTGGCTTACCTATAAGTGAACTAAATTGACAGGTTTGTAAAAAGTGATTTTTAAAAAACTAATATCCTTATTAAACAAGTAAAAATTATGAAAGATATGCTAACTTTCATGCTAAAACATACAGAAATACCACACAGAGATATTAATTATATTTTTTCCACTTAAAGAAAATAAAGTGAAGGGAAAAGGCAACTTAATAACAAGCACTGTTCCTAGTGCTTAAGAGGAAGAAATTTTGCTTCATTTATAGTTCTAAATAACCAGGCCCTAGATCTTCTTTTAAACCAATTAACAACATGAACAGTGGCTTCCATCAAGGCTATGGGTATCACACACAGCATCTGCAGCAGAAAAAACGAGGCAGGGAGCAATGTCTCTATTATTCATCTATTCGGCTCTCAAGAGGAAGCACCTAATATTCAAATAGTGTCTTTCTCATGACAGACAGACTTCAAAAAGGACAAAAACAGCTAAATATCCTTAGTAAAAAATGAAAATATCTAGGACATCATAATTTTAGTAAAATTTTTATTTGCTAATGCATGTGAAGCAAACTTAACTGTTTCAGAATTATGTCAATCTTTTTATAAAATGAAAAATGAGAGATATAAAATCCATCAATTCTTCATTTAATACATTATCCTTTGTCAAATTCTATGAAAGTATGTACAATCACTAAGATACAAATGCATAAACTTACATCACCAAAATTAGTGTTTCCCAAACTGTCTTGAACTAAAGGAAAACCAGAGAAATTAAGAATTTAAATATACCATGAGCATCTGGAGATTAAAAACATAAATGAATGGATAAAATACTATATAAAAAATGTTTCAGTAACTTCTAATCAGTAACCACAGCAATAAACAGAAAAAAAAAAAGTAGGCTTTTAATGCAGAGGAATAAAATTTCCACGTGAACAGTGTACCAGTGGGATAAAGAACTAATTCCAAATAGAAATACTTTGCTTCAAAGTAGAAATTGAAAATCATTTCAACATGATTTTTAATATAAATTGTAATTGAGAACTCATTAAATAAATATAATCGACATAAAACAAATATATCAACTGAAGACTATCTAAAATCTTGTAATGATTCATCCATTATACGGAGAACTGATGTCACAGTATTTTAAGAATAGATGATTAAAATTAGAACTTTTTACAAGCAAAAGAGAGAATTACCTTTTGCTGTCTCCATAGAGAGACCTTATTTACTCTCCTCTATAAGAGAAAGCATTCTTCAAAAGCAAGGTCACCTATCCTGCCCCCAGCAGCCAAGGACCATTTTTGACAGCAATTGGGGTTAGATTATTCTGTCACCTAAATTCCAAGCAACAATCTCTTTGAGCTGTGGACCGATCTAAAATACCTACAGAATGTTGCAAAGTCTGGATAGAACAAGCATTTCATGGTCCAAAGGCAGGAAATACTTTTAAGAACAGAGACCAAGTAAGTCATATCATTTGCAAAATCAGTTTAAAACCAAACATGTTAATCACACATATTTCACGTTTTAAACTTGAATTTGCACTAATTTTTAGCCAATAACTGTCAATAAATATTAGCATAAACAAAGGACAACAATATAAATTGCATGCTTGTATATGTACATTATGTGTATACACACAATTTGACCAAGAAAGGAGTTAAACAGTATTACCTAATAAAAGTAAAACTAAACCTTGTATTTTTGTTAAATCAGGAGCCTCATGATGCATTCTTCTTTGCTACTATAATGGCTAAAGCTTCAGTTTTTTCTTCCAGAAAAAAAGACACAGGATTTTGTTCTAACAAAATGTTTGCCTTGATCTGCATCTAAGGTTAACCACCTTCTCAACTCCTCCCACCTCTCAAGGCTAAGAACTAATAGTTCATCATCTGTTTTTTTTTTCCAATATTAGATTTAAAAAACACATTCTTTAAGTTACTTAATTCATCTCAAAACAATTAAGATTTGATCAGCATTTCAGGAAGTTAACTTCTGATTAACCTACCTTTCTTTTTAATATTAGAAAATAATTTTATTTTTATTAAGGTACGAAGCCTATCCTTTAAAAAAAAAAAAAAAAACAAAGTCTCCCAAAGATTTTCCAGCTTTGAGTAGGCTTCTTTTAAGGCAACTAATTTCAATACCGAAATTCAGAGATTAAGGTATAATCCCTGCGTGTGAATTTTCAGGTTTTTAATGTGCTCCTCACAAATTGGAAAAATCAATGACAAAACTGACCAGGGCCCGTTTTGCTCAGCATATGATTTCTTGTCAGGTAGTGATTAATGCTGTGCTCTGTAGAGGGAGACATTACATCCGGGCTAAAACAGACCTAAATTTCACCCTCGGGCAGAAATCTGATTTAAACATCTCTATTTAAAGTGACATTTGTCCTCCCTTTTCAACTGTTTTCCCCCAGAAATTCCAGGAAGTTGACTTCATGACCTAAAATCAGCCGAGTGGCTGTTCAGTAGTTGTGCCTTTTCTGCACTTCAGGAAATCTGGGTGCCAGAATGAATCAGGGTGTAGGTAATAAAACAGGTGCCAAGCTATCTACCTGCTCTGATCAACGCCACGCCACTGTACTGGCACAAGAGTTTAAGATGCAGAGTTCCGAATATTTTGAGAGTCAATCGTAAAAAAAACTGCTATGTGTTTCTGTTGCTAATAACCTAGCTATCCCTACTGATAGAATGGGTTTCTTCTGATCCATAAAATCACATCTGATATTTCACTGCACTGATCTGAAGTATTAACTGATCACAATTCTAGAAATCCAGAAAACTTCTAAAGAGCAGACCTCTAAGGCAAATGAGAATATGTAAGTGGAAATAGTTTCTTGTATGTCATGTAATAATGTAATAGCTTCCATAAAATCAAAAATAGAAAGAAAAAAGAAAAAAAAATGTTCACATAACTAAACTCACCAAGTAAACAAGATGCATGCATATTCAAACAGGAGCCAACATCCATATACTGTGGAACATGGTAACTTCTGATATTATTAAGCTATTTAGACACTGCTGACAAGTTCTTCCTAACCAAGGTAATCTAATTTCTGTTGAATTTCAACTTAAATTGATTTTTTTTTTCTTTTAGCCTTTCTGGTAATTGAACAAATTTATACAAGTGTGATGGGATTTTACTTACCACCACACAATGCATAAAATCCTCTATGAAGACAAACTATATTACTTCATAAAACTGCTTTTTTGTTGTGATTAAACAAATAGTATTTAAACTTGCTCTGTGCTTCCAAAGCAATCAATAGTATTTTGCTATAAATTGCACTTTGCTTGCAGGTGTTAAGCGCTTGGTTCCTTCATTCGATCTACCTTTTTTTAAACATAATTTTTATTTGCAAAATATGGAATTTTTTCTAAGAAATAGCTTTTTAAAAATCATTGGATAAGAACAGATTGGAAAGTATCTGCAAATTACTGCCTACATTTAGTGCATCAGGTAAGTGACCTAAACAGATGTTCTAAGTATTTTTGGATGATTAAGACCTTTTTTCATGACACAATGATCCACTTAAAAATACCTACTTACATCACAATAGCATTGAGATTTTCATAGTTTATAGTATCTACTTATACTGAACTCACAATACATTGAAACCTTGAATAAAATTTAAGGATTACACACCCCAGTTACAGTCATTCCTTTAAATATTATAACAGTTGATAAAGAAAAATGCCATTATTTTAGGATTCAATTTCCCTAATTCCAATCATTAACCATCTCTACGTTAAATAACGCATTTCCTTAACCTTTTCTTAAAGCATTAAAAAAACAGTAATAATCACTACTTGACCAACCTTAAGTAGTAAAAGAATTTCAGAAAACAGTCTCAACTTTTCTGATAACATCAAGTCTAATTACAGTAATCTAGGTGATTAAACACTTTTCAACCTTTCAACCTTTAATCAAGAATTATTTGAAGAGATGAATATTTGGGTGGGGATATACACTAATTAGTGTTATGTAGGAGAAGTTAAGCTATGGGTTTAATCTGTCTGTAAAATAGAAATGTTTTAATCTTTCTTGAAAATAGTTACAAAACAGTTATCCATTTAGGTAATGTGAACTAATATTTAAACAAATTACCTTAGGAACTGATATGACCAAAACATAAAACATGATTTCAAGTTTTTTACAGGGCTAGCCACTAACGTTGCTATTTTTAATCCTCTTCAAAATTATCAATTTGTGCAGTTTTTAAGTAGGCATTTTTGCAAGCAACTAAATGAACATTTTTTGGTAATTATGTAAATTTACTAGCTTGGAAATAATTCCATTTTTACTCTACCTGAACCTTTTCTGCAGAAAAGCAGCTAGATATTAAACGTGTACCTTTCCTTCAAGTCACACAATCCGATACAGTGAACATCAAGAGGCAAAGTGCGCAGTCTTTGAAGAAACTTTCATAAAAATAGCAATACCATATGACAGTTAAATTCTTCAAATTTCCAAAACTGTATTTCATGCCTAATCTAAGAACAACTGATCTGCACTCTTATTAAACATCAGCAATTTGGCAAATGGTATGGATTTTTATTAAAATGAAAACAGATTTCTGTCAGATAGGTACAAGTATGTTTAGCCCATACCTTAAAATGAACTTCAATGCTCTCTTCATCTCATAATAGACTTGTCAATAAATTGTGTCATTTGAACATTTATTTACTAATGTCAAGTTAAATAAGTATTTTTGATAGAAAATGGAGCAGTTACATTTTATTTCTATGGTATACAGATTTTTAATTACTTCCTGACCTTCCCAAAATCTCAATCTTAGTTCACATATTCCTATATTACTTAAGACATTAAAGTATTTAAAAATTTTTAATAGAACACAGAAAGCTTCGATCATGATTCCAATAGAGATCTAAACCTAAGTAAACCTTGGTTTTAAAGCTTTCCTCTTGCTAATTTTAAGAAAGGAAACACCCAGAAGCTTGGTGTTAACGTTTCTGCTGATTGTGAAAATTACAGCAATAAAAACTCCAACTGCTTGTCTTAAATTAAGACTTGTAGTACTCCATGTGAGATCTGTATGTTTATATTAGTTTTTATAACATTTGGAAGTTTTGTTGTCTGCTTTGATGTTAGTCCATTAATAAAGCAGGGAGTCAGAGCCTGGAAAAAAATTAATTTATTAGAAATTCTCAAGTCAAAACCTGAAGTAATTGGTTTGTTCTACCCCACGTTTCAACATTCTGATTTCTCCAACTACCTGCTCCCAGAGCTATCTGCATTTCTAAATTTGTGCTCTGTTGCCAACACATAGTAACCCACAGTGATTGAAATGGCAGCTGGAGTGTTTCTACAACACATTAATTTTTCTCTAAGTAGTCCAATTTTGTCATCTAAATGTTGAAAAGTCTTCTTTTCACTGCATCTTACATCTGTAGAGTTTTGATAAATTCAGGATCACCATGATGTAAAATGAAGAGCAATGTTTTCAAGATAATTTTTAGATTATCACTAATAGCTCTGAAAGATAATGTTTTCTTTATAGCACTCTACATTCAAAGCAAACTAGTTAAACAGAAACTTAAGTGCAATAATAGCAATTACATCAATGTAACACTTTTCTACCTCCAAAGTACTTTTTAGACAACTGAAGGAATCAGATAAACTACCATAAAATGATTTCAGAGTAGTGATGTACAATTTGAATGCCACTTAAAAACAATCTTAATCTGAAAAAAATTATTGTTCTATTAAGCTGAAGCCCAAAAATGTTAGCCAATTAATATTTTTTACTTCCAAATATTAGAGTGAATTTTCATTATTGAAATAAGAACAAGGAGATCTGAACATTAATTTTTTAAAAATCTCTCCTCAAATTAAGGGATATCAATTCACGTTCAAAATCAACCAACCATCAAAGGTAAAACTAAAAAAAATATGAACTTACAAATTTTCAAAACCTTCCTTCAGATTCATTTTCATCTTTAACCAGGCTTTAGAAAATTAAAGCTAAATAAGTAAAATCAATACTTCCCCCAAAGTGGAGAATAAAATGTTCTCTCTTCACCCATATGCTCACCATAAAATGACCCAAATGACCCAAGGACTTGTTCTTGTTTCTTCACTCATGGATATTGAGTTGTTAGAGGAAATCCAAAGAATGAATCCTTCCGCAAATATAAGAAAGCATTAGCAAATACACTATAAATAGTAAGAAAAATAAGCCAACTGTAAGCTAAATTCTAGCATTTACTGCTTGACAAAATGCAAAATTTGAGACAAATGATATTCAAATAGAATTCTCTAAATACAATTCACAAAAAAAATTGCATATCACTTAGAATCCTTTTTCAAACTTACACTTGCAACAGAAATTGCATAACAAAGTTCCTGTTGAATTCTAATATTCAAAACCCTCCACTGATTATTTTCCTATTAATTTCTCAAGTGTATTAAAAACAAAGTTTTCTAGGTGAAAAAATGAGTGTGCTTTTAACCACAAGATTTCTATTATTTTATAGATTAATGAAAAGCTTTTCTCTTCCTATTTTATTAATATAACAAAAGTACAGGCCCTAGAAAAGTATTAAGTTAAAAGGAAAAGCTTTCTCTTCCACTGTAGGGGGACCCCAAAAGACAGGCAACAGTGACTATCATAAAATAAAAGGTCACCCTTTTTCTAGGAACAAACCATTTATCAATAGAAAATAATTGTCTTGCCATTTGCAAGGGCTCCACACCAATAGACAATGTTTTTCGCTCACATAATTACAAAACAGTAAAAGTTCAGAAACACAGCCTGAATCCACCTCCCTATTTTCACCCTTTACAATTCTCATTGCCCTTTGGGCCCCGCTTGGAAGCAAATGGAAGACAGGCTGAAGTCTTCTCAATTGAGCTGAAGCTAAGAAACCTTTGATATGCTAATAGTCCCCTTCAAACGGTAAGAATTCACACTTGCATTAATTCAAACAATTTGTGCAGAATGATGTGAAATGGCACCTCTTTTAGAGGCAAGCAACAAAAGGAGAGAATCGGAATGTCTGAAGAAACTAAACAACAGAACAGTTGTTCTGCAGTATTCTCTCTATCATGCATAAATTTCTGGGAGGGTGGAGGAAGGGACAGCAAAAAGTTCCATAACACACCTGAACAGAAGTAGATTTTCTTTATAAAGGGTTTCTCAATTATTAGGAAGATACTAAATTTAAAGTTACAAAGTTACCTTTTACCTAGGTCAAGAGTCCCATCACAACTTGGAATGTTGCCAAAGACACCATTCAAACCAATCTATTTTCTGCCATGGATGCCTATCGCCTTCTTGCCCATCTTTGAAGGTTCGCCCAAGATCAAATCTGATTTAGTAAGAGACATCCCAACAGGCAATTATTTACCAAACGGATGTGACTTTTCTTCATTGTGCAACTCGAGTTGAGCAAAGAGCACACTCGGTGGGGCCGTTCCAGACACAAACACTGACAAGGAAATGAATGGACCAACCACGTCTGTTAAAGCTACGCCTCTGGAAAGAAGAGAGAGGAGTGCACAAAGTGTAAAGACCGCAGAAGAAAATTTGGGAATTTGGGACAGGGGCGAGAAGAGCGCCTCAGAACCTGGCCTTTGTAACGGGAACCATATGGTAGGTGGCTGCGGCTCAGACGCTCCCAGGCTGCTTGGGGAAGCTGCTAAGCAGCCTGACACCTTTCAAGAAACAGGAGGAAAACATTTCCTCGGTCTGAATTCGAGACAACAATAAGGGGGCCAGGGAAGGGGGAAAGGATGAGGGGGGTGCGGTCCATAGAAGGTGGGAAAGAAGACGGACACCGCAGGACTCGTCCCTCCAACTGCACTTTTAGAGCACAGTGTGAACAGAGAATTAAAAAACATACGAACGACATACGTCCCTTAGTCTCTGTTCGGCGACTCTTTGGCACCAAGTAAAGCTTCCAGAGATTTTCCCTATCCCAAGCCCCGCAGTTCGGTGAAAAGAACAAAGTTTGATGATCCCAAACGGAGGAGTCTTGCAAGAGTGCCTTCCCCAGTGCTGGGACGCTTTGGTCGCTTCGCTCGCCCTTGCCTCCCCAACAGAGGGTCTGGTCGCCCCAGCCAATCAAGAAGCCCACGCTCTGTTAGCCCCGGGGATCTCCCCTTTCCTCTCGCTCCTACCACACTTTTTTTTCTCCCAGCCGCTCCCCACCTGGTACCCTCTCTTACCAACCAGGCTTTCCGAGGCACTCGTTGCAGATCCACCCCAGGAGCCAACAGCCCGTAACTTCTCCCGCAGGCCCAGCGCGGCGCGCTGCTGCCCTCTCACTGCGGGTCCGGGAGGCTCTCTGCCCACCCCAGGGCCCACGGGTGCCCGGCCCCGCCACCCTCCCGCCCCGCCGGGCCGTTCCTAATCGTTGCCAGCCCCAGCGCCAGCCCGGCCACATCTGGCTGCGCTTTGCTGTCATCCTCGCCTCTCCACACCACCTAACCGCCGACAAGAAGAAACAACAATCCAAGAGAACTCAGGCCAACCCTCCCCCACCGTCCACTTCCCCTGAACTCGCTCCCAGAGCCTGGCCTCCCCGCTACACTTCCAGACCCGTACGGGTCTGCAGCCGGGCGGGGCGGTGGGGGGCAGGGCCTCGCACCCGGAGCTGAGCAGCCCTGCGGAGGGCGGCCTCGTATCCCCCTTCCCCAGAAGCACTGTGAAAATAGGTGAACGGGAACCTTTCGACGCAGGCTTCCCCCCAAATCAAAATATGCACAACCCAATCCTACTCTCCTCTACCTCAGCGCCCCCTGCAACTAGATTGATGCCTCGAGAACGTTACTACAGCTCCCCCCAGAAAAAGAGAAGCAGGCTGGACGGACTGGTAGTTCTGCGTATCGATTTTAGAGGACAGAAGGTGGTGAGAAGGGGGAGGGGAGCAGCCCGAGCGAGCGCGGGTCACCCCCTCCGCCCGGCAAAACATAAACAAACAGCGGAGCCCCAAATCACCCGCGACTCCCCCTACCTCCCGCATCCACCCCCGGGAAGGAGGCGCAAAGCAAACAGGTTTCCGAAGCCCCGCACAGAGGCACATTGTTCGTTCCTGCGGCTCTTACCTCGGTCTGCGAGCGCGCTCCGGGAGCGGACCGTCTGGTGCAAGGGCCGCGCAGGGAGAGGCGCAAAGCGCAGCGGCGACCTGGCCGGCGGTGACCGCGGCCAGCCCGGAGCGGGTCGCCAGCCACCGGGTCCGCGCGGAGGCAGCGCCGCGGCTCGGAGCGTCCTCCTGCTCGGCCGCCGCTGCCGCCTCCTCCAACCAAGCAGCCAGCGCCGGGCGGCTCCAGGGGTTAGGTCAACATTTTCCGGCAGTTTCGCACACGCTGCTCGGCGAGTGGGATCTTTGGCACACACGCCCCCTACCCCCCCCCCCGATCGCTCGCTCCCTTGGAAAAATTAAAAATTCGGGAATCGCAGCTAAAGGGATGGCGCAGGCAAAAGCCCGGCAGAGGTGCGCAGACTTGGGAGTCCCCTAGGAGCAGCAGCCGCGGGAGGGGCGGGCAGACGCCGGCGGCGCACAGCCAACTCACTTTGTCCCGCGAAGCCCCTCACCGCCAGCGGTCTGCACCGGCCCCACTGACATCCTAGGCGCAGACCCTGCGGCCTGGGACGAGAGGCGGCGGCGGTGGCCCTTCCTCACATTTCGGGTCTGCGAGCCGAGGCTGAGCAGTGGTCGCTGCCCCAGGAAAAGCTGAAGGCGAGAACTCGGGCTCAGGGAAACGGGGAGGTGCAGGGAAGAGCCACGTCACGCACACCAACGGAGGGGAGATGCCCCTCAACAATCCCAAGGAATTCTCCGGTAAGCTCCCGATTTCGCTCCTGCACCTCTGCATGTGTGTGAGAGCGGAGAGAGAGTGAGAGGGAGAGAGGGAGAGAGAGGGAGAGAGACGGGGGAGTGCGAAGTCCTGACACAGACTCACAGCGAGGTCTGAACTGGAGTCACCTCCAGCCGCCTCCTCCACCCCGAACCCCCACCTACAGCGCCCCCCCCCTAGTTCGGCTAATCATATAAACATACTATCATGTACGGCGGCAAAGGACAAATCTCTCCCTCCTATTTTTTCCAGCAAGGGGCTCAGGCAAACTCAAAAGAAGATTACAGGCAGCTAAGTACAAAACGTGGAGCAGATAATCTATAACTCATTGCCGCCCAATGGCCATTTTCCACTCCATTTGAGCAGCTGCGACGGCGGTGCGCCCAAGCAGGGGGAGGGGAGAGAAAGGGGACACTTACGAGCTCGAGCTGTTCGGATGGCAGTGGCCAAGCAGCAGCCCGAGGACAGGCTGGCCCAGGCTGGCCCCGGCTCCGCCAGCGGCGGGGCAGCCGCAGGGCTGTCCGGGCGGCCGCAGCGGCGGGGAGGGACGCGCGCACACGGCCGCGGAACGCGCCCCGGAGACGGCCTGCGGTGGCTAGCGCCCCTCCCCTTCGGTTCGGCACACCCCCAAGCCCCCACCTCAGCCCCGCGGCTCCGCATTCAGCCTCCCCCACCCCATCAACACACCCATTCAACCCCTACCCCCTCCCCACCCCCAAACTCCACTCACTGCGCGCTCGGTCCTCCGCGCGCTCCGCCGACGCGCGCTCTCCATCCTGTCCACACACACGCACTTGAAATTTAAACATTTATTTTATTTCTGGAACGGGGTGAAGGGTATTTGGGAGAGCGCGGCAGAACCAGGCGCTCCGGCCACAGAGGCGGGACGAAGGGGGCTGGCCTGCGGCTCACCGCCCCCTCCCTTCTCCCCTCCAGGCCCAGGAGCTTTCTCCTTGCTTGCACTTGGAAGAGGCGCCCAAGATGCGTCTTTTACCCACCCCGTCTCCAGGTTTTCTCTTTTCTCCACGCAGCAAGCCGGAGGCCCCGAAACTTTTAGTTTCCGCAGCCCTCCTTTTGTGTGACTGCTCCGAGCAGAAAGAACGTCTGTTTGCCGCGGCTGCCTCCGTCCGGCAGCCGCGCGCGGGGGACGCTCCAGGGTTAATGTCTTTGATACCTGAGATTTCCGGCGCGCTCGTTAATGCAAGTTACATTTTTTAAAATTGCGATGACTTTTTCTTTGTAGTTACAGAGAGCTAACCAAACTTTGACTTTATTGACTATATTTCACAAGAGCGTTTTGTTTGTTTTTGATTAAACTCACCAGGATAAGCAAAGAAAGGAAAGGAGACTGCAAGGCTCTGTACTCGCCAAGTGCATTCAACGTGCTCTTAGGTCTGTTTCCCTCATTTCCTAACATTGAAACTGCTTTTGCTCTTGTCCTTTGACCACACTTCCTTGCACATTCTGTTGGAAGTGTCAGCAAGCAGCCAGGCAGCGCCAACGATGCATCCAAGGTTAAGAGAAGAGACCACGACGGGGAAATCATGCTTGAAAAATGTTTAAAAGCCAGTTAAGTGTCCTCTGCATCCGAGGAAAATCAAACCTGGACTTTTTTTTTTTTTTTTTTAATTACAAAATGTCTGAGCTGAAAATGACTTAATTTTCGGATGTATTTCTAAGTCACTGATTATACTAATACAAAAAGCACGTTTGCATTGGTTTTCCAGAAAAACTGATTCTCCAAGATTTAAATCCCTGGTAAATAAGACGAAACTTGAGCTTCTTTGCTTTCAGAAACAATATGTACTTTTTGTTGCTGCGGGTATGTTGCAGTCATCATACTTCAGAAATCATTTCAAACAACAATGTTATTAAAATGTCAACAGCAGATTGTTCAAAAAACATGAAGACTCTAAATACCTATCAGTATTTTGTCACAAAGCCAGATACTTCCAGTACTAAAGTAAATCCAGCTACTTGCCAAGTTTGTTCTTGTAAAAAATTGCAAGTTAAAAGTACCTAAGTGCAAATAACTGAAACATGCTCTTTTGGTTGATTCATTATAATTCTCAATTTAAAATGAGAATCCTTGATGATCAAATTTCTTTCTACTTAATGTATTAATGTTTTAACATTCACACCATTCCAAAAGGTAAAAGGAAACACTTGGAGCATTTGTGCTGTGAACTACATAAACACTTCCATTTGGAATTTTTTAAATAATGTAATTGAAATAGTCTATATCCTTATAAACTCGTCTGAGAAAACACACTTTTGCAGAGCTGGTATGAAACCTTACTACGTACCTTAAGTTTTTACATCTGTCAAAATGCCTACATACAACAGATCTAACTAGGAAAATTAAATCAGTCTACTTTAGTTGAACAAAAGACAGAAATAGAGAAGTCTCAAACCTCAGAGGTCATGGTATCCTTTGGAGTTTAAAATTACTTTATTCAACAGTGTAAACCAAAATATGTCAAACTAATAATAATTTGCATTTACCGAAAGATTTTAGCTCTTTCTTTTGTTTATCTTTGAAGGTTTTTCACTCATCTGGGTATGATTCACAAGAAGCCCCAATGAGTGCATAGATCAGTCTAATCCTGTTTTCTTTCGGGAGGCAAAACTTGGTCTGAAGTTTTTATTTAGTGAGATTAGTAAGTAATCAATAGTAATTTTTGCCTGAATTAAGCTGGCCATATGTTGGCTTATTTACTTATTTATTTAACTCTCTCAGAAAGAATATCTAGAAGAACCCACTGTCTACATTTTAGAGATCTGACATTTTTGATGCTCTGGACATATAGTGGATAAATGAGTCACTCTCCACTATGTTTCTAAAGAGACTGCATCACAAAGAAAGAAGGATGCACAGGAGGGGGAAGCTGTCAGAAGTGTGTGGGAATGGAAAACTATAGGGAGTGGAAAATGCCTCATACAAGTTTTTAATTTCAACTCAATAGGATGTGTATTTTATGGAGTTCAAAGGGTTCAACACTTTTTTCTAAGACTATAATAAGCTTCTGTGTTTTTACAATTACATCGAAGTATATTTCTTCTCTAGAATAATGTTTTAAATATTAAAGAATTTTTAATTCTTTCCTTGTACTTTACATATAATAATATTTCAACCTTCTTTGTACCCACAAGGAAGAATTGAAACAGCTTTTAATTGCATTGGTATATTCAAGATTAAGCTGTTAGCCACAAACATACCATTACAAATGACACACACACACACATCCAAAAAATATAATTTACCTGATACTTTATGGCAATTCAAAACATAATATATAACAATACAGGTGTTATGGTAGAAAAAATGAAATGAGAAGCTTAATAATGTCTGCAGATGTTATCAAGAAGGGCAGTTGGATTATGTTATGCATTCCCTACAACGCAATCAGTTTAACTACTCAAACTATATTATTATTTAAGTAATGGCAAAATCATTTACCTATTCATAATACTTGCTAATTGTTTTTTAAAAATAAATTCTACAAAGGATAAAGGAAACACCCATTTCCATTTGTTTTATGTTAAATCAACATCCAACCACTCATGGTGATTTCATTCAAAGAAAACAGAAGGAACTCATTAGCTTATGTGGTTAGAGAGATTGATGGCCTTCAAACATTCTAACCATACATGTTTTTTCCAACTGTAGTAACTCATGTTTTTAATTTAAGCAACTTAAAGGAACTGAAGATTATTTCATTCATTGGGTTCACATATGTCTGATACAGAAATTATGCTAATTTTTAAAGTTATATACCATCCAAGCATTTTTGTTTTAGAGGGAAGTGATAAAGACTTTGTCAAATACATGTATGAATAAGAGTAGTTTGGGTACCAAATTAACCAATCTGAGGAAGTATGAAAGTGGGCTTGGTTACAAAATATTGTGATTATTATTTCCATAGAACACAGTGAGTACCAGTAACTTCTTCACCGGTCCACTCTGGCATGGAGGTGGGGTGGGGTGGGGTGGGGTGGGGTGAGGAGAAGATCCCAGACTTGATAGTGGCCCAAAAATTGTGTGAAGTTTGAGCTACACAGCTGGGACTATCAGTGAGGTTGGTTGTACTCATTATAGGGAACATGTTTTTGACCATGATGAGAGCTCTGTGAGGGCTTTAAACTAAAACAAATAAAACACAGGTGAAACTGTTCTAGCTTCTGATACAGAAATAGAAATAAAATTAGCTAGATTTCATCCTAAACTTAACATTTCCTCTTCTTCATTGTTACTGTTCAATGATGCTTAGTGCTGAAACTAGTTTTGCCCTCTCTAGAAAATATTCTAAAGCTCTAGAAAAGATCAAAGCAATATGTGAATAACAACTTAACTAGAACTGGTTGAAAGTCGCTAGCTTTGTTTTTCATTTAGTTTTGCCATACATGTAGGCTGAAAAAATATCAAAACTCATTTTCCATGAGAGCAGAAACATATGAAAGCATTTGGCAAAGTCAATAAGTTTTTAACTATTCTCCCGGCTCTCTTCAGGCTAAATCTTTGTCCAAGAAGGCCAAATCTATCTAAAATGCAGAGGTGCAGTCTAAATCTTTGTCCAAGAAGGCCAAACTCTATCTAAAATACAGAGATGCAGTCTTCAAAAATAATTGACACTTTAAACTATGTTATAAAAATGATTATGGTATACTGTGATTAATGATATTACTTAGAAGTATATAATCATATATATATTCTTAAGTACCTATCATTTTTGTGATTAATACTCTTTAGAAATACTGAGCAATGCCCCTGGTAGCATGACTCTTTCTGTGCACTTAGTGTTTGTGTGTGTATAACTACATATAAAGGATTATAGAAATTTTATGCTTTTATCACTCTGATACTAAAAAGTAAGCAAACTTTTTTAAAAGCCCTCATAATCATTGTTGCACAGTCTTACACAACTCAAAATTTGTCTTTCTTTTTCACAGATTGTTCCCTTAATTCCCGTTAATCTTTACACCTTGAGAATTTTCTGTATTTGGGTCTTACAGATCATCTTTTATCAATGTTTCTGTCAAACTATGAAATATAACTATAACAACACTCATTTTATTAAAATACTATCTATAGCTTTTTATAATAATCATTTTGTTCATCATGAATACTCATAATCCAGTGCTTTTTTAATAAAGTATGTCATTTAAAAATAGGCCTCCCTTATAATATGTGCAGACTTCCGTCAACAATACAGATGAAATATCTTTTCTTTTTAAATTTTAAAGTTAAACTAAGAGTTCTCTAAGATCACAACTCTTAGTTTTAAATGTAAAACATTTGAATGGGCAGTTCTTGATCAAGCATAGCTTGGGTGTGACAAAAGCAAACCAATGGTCAATAATAGAGGTAACTCCACTCTATTGAATCGGAACCCTCAATGTTAACGAAACAGCGATTTCACAGAAGTCCAAGTTGAATTTTTATTGCCTCTGAGAATATGAGTTTGATTGTTTATGTCGTAGTTCATTGTAGTACAGCAAAACTTGCAAAAGACTTTTAAGAATCAGGAAACAAACTCACAAATGCCCCCTTTGCGGCTTAGAAAGTGAGTCAAAGATACAATTATATAACACTTCTAATATTTTCATATTACAAGGCATACAGTGTTCTTAATGCTGCAGCATAAAATAATAATTGTAATATATGATCTTAGTTATTTCTGAACATGAAAATTATCTTGTTTCAGTTTTGAAAGTATTTTGTAGTCTAACACTGTAACATGAGATGTTTCACCTTGAATTATATATTATTAGCTGTTACTAACATTTTTTGTTCTTTTGTTCTATAATTAAGATGATAGTTATTTTAACTCTACATATATGCTTTAATTTAAAAAGGGCTTTATTTATTCTCTATATTTTTGTAAAAGTAAATTTGAGCATGTGAAAAGAACAGCAGTTTGCAAAGATTTTTCTTCTAAACTTAGCTCTCATAATTTCTTGATAAGATAATAAAATCTTGCTACCTCTATTTTCAAGAATAATGTAAATCTTTATAATTTAGTTTCCAACTTATTGCAGCCCTTTGTACAGTGCATTCTTAAGGTTACTATGAAATCAATCACTTAGGCCCTAGACCAAACAATGATGTAATAGTGATATATTTTTGTGATAAGTACAAGTGTAGTAGAAAAGAGTCCATTTTCTTGAAAATTAGCATCCAAATTTAGAATTCTGCTAAAGTGTCATTCACATCTCAAAGGAATACTAAAATGATTTGATAATGATAAGGTTTTGTTGAGCAATACCCAATAGAAAGAAATTTGTTTTAGGTTAAAAAAATAAAAGCACGTTAATAACATCTCCAGCTATTCTTCCTTAGAGAGAAATTGCCAAACCATCCTCTGGATAATACAGTCCTTGAATGTTTTGTTTCAGTGATGGAGATGTGTTGTACTGTACCATCCACGCTCTTATCCAATTGTTCTGGTTACCAAAATCACATATCTACAATATAACTACAAAGGATTATTAGTGCATTAAAAGAATGCTCCCCTTCATTATGGGAATGTAATTTATGACACCAATTTAATTAGTACTATGTCCTTACTACCTGAATTAATGACCCAAATTCAAACCACATATATTTCATTGCTCAGACAATGTAGAATACACTGCAAGAAAAACTAATTTCCTGTTTATTATCTAATGATAATGGAAACATTTATTATAATACTGGGTTAATGCTACATATGAAGTGGCATGTCTCAAAGAAAGTCACATAAATAACATGAAGAATACTTATAGTTTGTTAAAATTAGAGAAAATTTGAGTAAGAATTGTAGCCATAAAATGTAAATGTTTAAGAAATCCAAGAATATAAACTGTTTTTACATAATATGGACCTCCAGAAGAATATCATTTATCATTTAAAAATAAAATTACACATAATCAAATAAGGAATCTGAAAAATATTTTAAAAAAATGAATTTTGACATTATATATGATAACTCAATATTTAGTTTCTCTCCAGGGCCCTATTGCAAAATGATTTTAAATATGATATATATAAATCAAAATATTTTATGCAGGTATAGATGTGAGATGATAATACTGACCTATTTGTTTACATTGGATATTTCTTCTATATGTGGGAAATCATGTAATGTCAAAATGAGATACTAGATTGAATATTTATAAAACCATCTTTAACTACTTAAGTATATTTATAGCTTATCAAAATTTGGAGGTAAAATATCACACCTTATAACTGAGGGAAGTCTATCTTTGCTTCAATTTTCCAGTTAATGAAAGAAGTGTTTAAATACTCTGTAGTTAGATTATTAACTTCTACAAAACTGAAACAGATGTGTGTCTTAGTATGTCATTAAATTTATGATTTACATAGAACCCTTACATAGAGCTGAGCAGAGGCCAATGATTCTAATTTGCTCTAGATTTACAATAACCTGATCTGGTTTTTGTAAGTATTGAAGCACTTTAAACAAAATTAGAAAGCAGTTGTACTTTGTGTGATTAAAGATGCAATTCCCTTTGGGGTAATGAGAAAAGTTAGAACATGTTTCTTTCTTTATGGATGTTTCTATTATAAACACGAGTGCTATACATTATATATTTTTGTTATTATGATTTCCTTGTTTTTAATTATAAATAAACCAATTGAATTTCACTGGAGTCTAAATTTGAAACTATGCCAAAATTTAGCTAAAGAATGTGTGCTGTGCTCCATAAAAATCCTTAAAATTTTTCCCAGGGTCTTAAGGTCTTGTTATAAAAATACTAGCTCACTGTAATTTTCTACAACAAAACATCTTTCTAATTAGGACCTACACACACAAAAAAAAAGATTTGAGTGGTAAATATATTTCAAACCATAGAAAATGACATACATAAAATTATTCATGACTAATTATTATGGATTCATCTAAATTACAAGCAAAAAAAAGTTTATTTTGCCATATTACACAAATAGCAATATTTACAACACTTTTCTTTAAACCTCCTTCTATTTGCTTGGTGAATTATAACCCATCATCTCCTAAAAATCAAATCCATAAAAATATTTAATTTTACTTATGCATTTCTTAAAATGTTATTTATTTTCAGAGAGAGGGGAAGGGAGGGAGAAAGAGAGGGAGAGAAAAGTCCAGGGGTTGCCTCTTACACCTCCCCAGCTGGGGACCTGTGCCACAACCCAGGCATGTGCCCTGACTGGAAATCAAACTAGTGACCTTTTGGTTCGCAGGCTGGTGCTCAATCCACTGAATGATACCAGCCAGGGCAAATTACTTAATTTTTTTTATTTTCAAATTTTTATTTTTATTTTTAATCATCTTTTTATTATTCTGTTACAGTTGTCCTAGTTCTTCCCTTTTATCCTCCTCTACCAAGCACCCCTGACTCATTCAGGCCATCTCCACCATTGTTCATGTCCATGTGTCATGTGTGTAAGTTCTTTGGCTACTCCATTTCCTAGACTGTGCTTTACATCCCCATGGTTATTCTATAACTACATATTTTTACTTCTTAATCCACTCACCTCTTCACACATACCCCTCACCCCTTCCCATCTGGCAACCATCAAAATGCTTTCTCTATCCATGATTCTGTCTCTGTTCTTCTTGTTGGCTTTGTTTGTTTGTTTGTTTTTAGATTCAATTGTAAATAAATATGTATTTATTGCCATTTTATGGTTCATAGATTTGATTTTTTTTAAACAGTCTCTTTAACATTTCACATAATAATGGCTTGGTGATGATGAACTCCTTTAGTTTTTTCTTATCTGGGAAGTTCTTTAGCCGCTCTCCCATTCTAAATGATACCTTTGCTGGGTAGAGCAATCTTGGCTGTAGATCCCTGCTTTGTGTGACTTTGAATATTAATCCCTTCTAGCCTGCAAAGTTTCTTTTGAGAAGTCAGCTGACAGTGGGAACTCCACTGGAAGTAACTAACTTCTTTTCTCTTGCTGCTTTTAAGATTCCCTATCTTTAACCTTTGGCATTTTAATTATGATGTATCTTGGTGTGGGCCTCTTTGCATCCATCTTGTTCGGGACTCTCTGTGCTTCCTGGACTTGCATGTCTATTTCCTTCACCAAACTAGGGAAGTTTTCTTTCATTATTTTTTCAGATAGATTTTCTATTTCCTGCTCTTTCTCTTCTCCTTCTGGCACTCATATGATGTGAATGTTGGAACACTTGAAGTTGTCCCAGAGACTGCTTATATTATCTTCATTTTTTTTGGATTCTTGTTTTCTTCTTGTTGTTCTGATTGTTTTTTTTTGTTTTGTTTTTGCTTTCTCATGTTTGAAATCATTGATTTGATTCTCAGCTTCATCCGCTCTACTGTTGTTTCCCTGTAAATTATTCTTTATTTCAATTAGTGTATTCTTTGTTTCTGACTAGATCTTTTTTGTGCTGCTGAGATCCTCACTAAGTTCCGTGAGCATCCTTATAAACAGTGTTTTGAATTGTGCATCTGATAGATTGCTTATCTCTATTTTGTTTAGTTTTTTTTTCCTGGAGTTTTGATCTGTTCTTTCATTTGGGCCGTATTTCTTTATTTCCTCATTTTGGCAGCCACCCTGTGTTTGTTTCTATGTATTAGGTTGAGCTGTTTTGACTCCCTGTCTTGGTAGTATGACCTAATGTGGTAGGTGTCCTATAGGGTCCAGTGGCACAGCCTCCCCTATCACCATGCTGGGTACTCGAGGTGCACACTTCTTATGGGCTGAGTACACCATCCTATTGTATTTGAGATTTGGTTGCTGTTGGCAGGTCAATGGGAGAGATTTACCCAGACCAGTCAGCTGCAAGGACTGATTGTGATCACTGACCACCAAACTCCACCCTCTGTGGAGGATCAGCTGTGCAGGGGCAAGGTGGTGGTGTTCTGATGTGGTCCGTAACTGCCCACTGGCTTCAGGGGTTGGGGGATTTCCCAAGTGGTGCAGGCCAAGGTCTGCTCCCACCTATGTTGTACCTGGAGCCACCAGAGCCACCCTGCATGAGCTATAAATCAATATGAGATGGCTGCTACTTATGCTGGCTTTGGAGATTTCCAGGTGAAGCCAAGATGTGAATCTAGGGTAGCTGCTAGTGCTGGACCTGGGGCCACTTAGCAAGAGGTACAGGGGCTATGGGCTTACTGAGGCCAGCTGTTGCTTGTTTGATAGGTTTAGGAAGTTGTGAAGCATGAGCCAAGACCAGTCAGTTATATGGAAAAGTCATGATTAACAGTTTGGGTAGGCCCATAATTGGGTGGGATGGAGTCTCAGGGGATCTCCAGGGCAGGGCAAATATGTTAGCCAGGTTGATGGAGTCTCAGATATGGCACCCACCTGCCAGCTCTATGGCTCTGTAGGGGGCGAGTTCAGAAAAGGGACAATGGCCTCTGCCCACCTTTCCGTCTGGGAGAAAGTTGTCCCCCAGTTCCCACCTTGATAACAGACACTTCAGTGCCTCCCTGTATGTCACTGGTACCTTTCAAGCTGCTACTCCAGTGCTGGAGTTCAGAGAGGGTGAGTCTGAGTAAGTCCACGTGTAGATTGTTTAAGAGGAACTGCTTGGGACTCCAGAAGCTTCCTCCACTGACTCAGTCTCTGCTGGTTTTTGCATCCAGATGTTATGGAGACTTATCTTCCTGGCACCTGGGCTTTGGGGCCTGGTGTGGGGCTAGGACTTCCTGTTCCTGAGATATCCCTCCCAAATACTTATCCACTACACGTGTATGTGGGACCATCCTGTTTTGCATCTCCGCCCCTCCTACCAGTCCAGATGATGTAGTTTCTTTAATTCTCTAGTTGTCAGACTTCCATTCAACTCAATTTCTGATGGCTCTGAATGATAGGCATTCTATATTTTAGTTGTAATTTTGATGTTATTTCACGAGAAGGTGAGTCGTGTTTACCTATGCTGCCATCTTGACCAGAAGTCCCCAAAATACTTAATTTTAAACACTGAATAGTGTTTACTTAAAAATCAGTCAGAAATGTTAATATAAATAACATTGTAAGCATTTGTGTATGTATTTACATATATGGAAAATAAGTACATGCAAAAATATTAATTCATTAAAAGTTTATCTCTCATAAAACCTTTATTAGCCCTTGAAGTCTTTGCCATGTCATATAAAATGATTTATCTTTTGAATAACAAGGTTCCATTAATCTGTTTGACAAAGGAATTTTTAAATCATTTAAATAATTTATTTGAATGAATTATTTAAATTCTGTAAAATCTATATATATGCACATGTATGTGTATACATCTGTGTCTATATATTTGTGTTCTGGCAGAATGTCACAGAAGAAATACCAACTAGGATTTAGAACACATTGTCCTTGACGCTACCAGTGCAACCGGGTGTTGCAGCTGATGTGTTCTTTGATCACCCAGGGAACGCACAGGACCACTGTTAGCGGGCCATTTGTGCCACATCTGGCATAACAGGGTGGTTTAATGTCAAATGAACGTGCGTGTTATTTTCTAAATGTGCACATTATTTTCTAAACTCATTTTTAATTTTGCATTTTTACTGAGATTGTAAGCCAAAATATTTTTCAAAATGTAAGTATAAGAAAGGCAATTTTGCAACACTCATAGAAAACCTCCTTTCCTCAATTCAGTGCTCTAGGTGCTACTGGAAAGTGGTGAACATAATCTGTCTCCAGAGAAATAAATCATCTGTGGAAGTGGAGGGCAAATACGCATGGAAAAGAAATATATGTACACACTGAAATTTATAAGCAAATATACAAAACTAATTAGGACATAAAGATTTATATAATATGCTTAATATGCATGGCATTCAGGAATTTTAACTATATAGTATTCACAGATTATTTCTTCACAAAATTTTCTCTCAAATAGATGTTATTGTTCTTTTTCCCCCTGAAGATTCATTTTATTCATAAAAACAATGAAAATGTTTGAATAATCCCCCAACTTTGGTGAGGTTATATAATAAATTACAATTATGGCAGGTTGCCATCAATTATATTCTTAAACATTTATTTATTTATTTATCTATTTATTTTACTTTCTAGTTCCTTTCTTTTGGAAACTTTTCCTCTGGGGTACTATTCCCCTCTCCATTATATTAGGTTTTATTTTAATTTTGTTGCCCATCATTTCAACAAATTCTTTTTAGCTTTAATTTTCCAGTTAGAGTATAATTTTATGCATATTAAAATCTCACTCGGTTTGTGGCATTTACCCTATACCAATTTATATCCATTACCCATAATACTCAAACTTCAGTAAGGAGCGTAGAGGACCTCAGCCATCTAACACGTCTTTTAAAGGTCCCTGATATACCAAAGTGTCATCATGAACTCGGGAAGACAAAGCTTCTAAAAAGTTCAAGATAACTAAAACCCCTTTCTGGATCTTCCTTTTCGAAAGCTCCTCTCTTCCCACTCACATTCTTGGGTCTATAAGTACAAATGGCTCCCCAAATACCTGTAATTTGTGTGATACAAGAAGTGATATTACACAAATCAGACAAAATAAATTTGAAAACACTTCACCTTCTCTGAGAGTTTTGAGAAATAGAGACCTCTTTAATGTCTAGCAAACGGTCAGAGCTGCAATTGGTTGTTGAAAGGTATTTCCGGAATAAATGAAGTAGAATCCTGTAATCATGAATACTATCATAATACTTAGTTCAATTATAAGGCTACTTGTTATCCAAATGTTGTAACACTACTTTGCTGGTATGAATATTACAAATCAAATAACCTAGAATTCTTATACAAATGTACTTACCATAAGTGTACCTATAAACACACTGATTAACAGATTTGTTTTTCAAACTATTGAAATACTTTCATAGGCCACATGTAAATATTTAATATCTGCACAAATTAGTGATTACAATGAAAATCTGAGTTTTTTAAAAAATAATTTAATAATGTTTGTGTGTGTGTACTTTTAAATAAAGAGAAAGGCAAAAATATAGACAAATTGTTTTAGGAGTTTCTAGCACTATTAATTACCTTATTGAGTGTGTGTGTGTGTGTGTGTGTGTGTGTGTGTGAGAGAGAGAGAGAGAGGCAGGTGGGAAATAGCTCAAGGAAGGTGGAAATTAATTTGAGGTTTTGAATTCAGAGAAGTTGAAAAGCGACTGACCCATTTTACATAGAACAATCTTTCTCCCTTCTACGTTTCCTATGCCAACTTAAATACGATGACATATCTAGGGAACCTCAGAAATTAGAATCAGTGGGACTTACATGAAGCTTTTCAAGGGTTATATTTTGCACCCTAGTGCTTTGGTTTTATTCAAAGGCAAAACATCTGACATTTTATACATTATGTTAAAAAGTATCATGCTTTTCATCTTAGCTCATTTATGATTCACTAAGCATTCAAAGACTAGAAACCTATATCCAAGAGCCAGAAAGCATTTTAACCAAATTTTTCCTGCCAAATAACTAGCAAATTTTAATTATCTTTTCTTACAGAGTTCATTAATTAATCAAAATGTCCAAGGAAGATATTCTGGTTTCCTGTTGGTACTTTAAAGGCTTTCTTTCAGCTCACATTCTTGTTTTTTTTTAATCTTTACAAAATATATTAGTATAACAATTTTCTACCTAAGAAAATCATACTAAATATCATTTTATCTTTCTTTGATGACATGGAATTTCTCAGCGTGAAAGGACTATCAAAATGAACATTAATTATCATAACACTTATTATACATCATTGTATTTATTGATTTGTTCCTCCCCCACGAAACAATTAAGTTCCTTGAAAATCTCACTAAACTTAATATATGCCTGTTCTTAGCACAGTATAAAATAGAGGTCACAAATTGCTGGCCTGTATAAAATCTAGCCAACAAATTTAATTTCCTAGCCCAACAGATGTTGGGTCACAAAGTGTGTTGTTGGGTTTTTAAATTTATTATTTGTCAATTTTTAAAAATTAGGAAGCTTCAATCAAAATAAAGATTTCCAGTTTCTGGAAAAAAATGGAAAGATATGGCAATATTTGCATACATCACCTCATAACAACATTGAGCAGGAGAGACCTTCCCCTTTAAGGAAAACATGAACTCTGGGACTCAGCCACACTCACCATCATGCCCTATTTATTACCAAGGTGATTGAACTGTGTAATTCAGGGGTGGGCAGAGGTGGAAGAGGGTAGAAGGGGGACAAATGATAATAGAAAAATACAGTAAAATTAATTATTAAAAAAGAGCCAATAATGAAAGTAAGGATTAAGAAAGAACTTGTACACAAAAGCTAGTACGGGGCCAGTCACCCTGTCCTGTTTTGCTCTGAAGTTTTAAAAAACACAAAATACGCTGAATTTCTTAAGGCACTGACTCTCAATCTTGACTGCACAACAACATCAGATGAGGGGGCTCGAAAAACCTCCAGAAGCCTGAGCTCTACTCCAGTCCTCTGAAGAAATATCTCCAGAAGTAGAGTCCAGAGTAAATAGTTTTAAAAGCTCCAAAGGTGCTTTGACTGAGCAGGTCAACTGGAGAGCTATGTTCTAAAGCAGTGGTTCTTGGACTTGAGTGGTCACTGCAAACACGTGCTTCACTTATATTTGAGATTCACAGATGTTGCAATTTTTACAAAATGAAGTGAAGACCCCCCACCAGCAAAAAGATTATTGCAGTGATCTGGAACTGAACTCACAGCAGCTCTGTGGGTTCACTACAGGTGTGCCTGTACTTGAGGCCTTCATGAATACAGAGGGCTGGGTCTCTCTCCTAAAGCTTCTAATTCAGCATGTCTGAAGTCACTCTGAAATTTTGCTTCTCCACCAAGTTCCTGAATAATGCTGATGTTGCTCATCTGGGGACCACAATTTGAGAACCAACATGTTAGAGGAGTAATGCTGACAGTTTTTCCCATGAAACAAAAATCCAAGGCTACACATATCACCCAATTTGTGATGTTTTGTGTTCCACTTTAACAGTGGCATTAAGAGAAAATGAACTGTATCTTCACCTATATGTCTACAAAGTGGGAAGTAGATGCATAAGAGAACTGTGTAATTCACCCAACTCCCAAATGCCCTTCACTCATTACTTTTGTTTTCCTCATTTCTATGAACATTGAAATCTTTGAGTTCCATGGTCAATAATTTGTGTGTGAATGGATGTGTTACTTAAAAATCCTGAGTAGTACATAATTTCTCAAAAGACCACCTGTGTTCATTGTAGTAGTCTTATTGAAATACTGCTATCCTTTATTTAACAGTTTTATAAAACATTCAACTGACAGTTCTTTTCAGAACACACAAACACCTGCCTACCATTTTATTAAAGAATTATCTAAGCAGCTTCATCAGTAAAACTTTATTAGAACAATTATATCTGTCAACTGTTGGAATAGACTCCATTTAAAAGAACACATCACAAATGCTGTCCTGTGTAACCTAGAAACTGATGTTGGCATATGTGATTGGATCCCCTTCATATCAGAAGTTGCCTGCCTGCCTTCCTTCCTTCCTTCCTTCCTTCCTGTCTCCTTCCTTCCTTCCTTCCTTCCTTCCTTCCTTCCTTCCTCCCTCCCTCCCTCCCTCCCTCCCTCTTTCTTTTTTTTTCTTTCTTTCTTTCTTTTCCTTTTTATCAAGCAAGTCTCTTCTAAATGACAGAAATAAAATGGAGCTTCTATTTATCATAATATTTTATTTTTGTAAAGTTGTATCTTATCTCTCTTTTCACTTTTCCTGCCAAATTGTATAATAAAAGAATACTAAATACATAAAAATGCATAATTAATTTTGTCAATAATTTAGTTCATCTCCACATAAAAACATGAAGCATTTTTACTATTATTTTTGACTCTTAAGAAAACACATATGTTGAGAAGTGAAATTTCTTTTCTTGATGCTTAATAAGCATCCAATGAAGCTATACCTAGCTGAAAGCATTTATATTCACTTCTTACTTAAAATTCTGCAATTTGGTACAGTCAAGAATTTGGTAAATACCATTTTAAATCACTTTGCTCTGCAAAAGTTTTTGAAGCACCATCACTGAAGCACTCAACATATTCTTTCAAAAAAGTATTACTTTTTTAAAACTAAAACTATATTGAAGATTAACCTTCTCTTTTCTTTTACCTTGAAAAAGATCTGTTGAAAAGATCTGAAAAGGTCTCATAAAGTATAACTTCACTTAACTCTGGTTAATGTTAATTTTAAGGTGCTTAATTTTTACTTTATTTTCCTTCATTTTTTTTCAGAAAAGCAACGTAACTTAGAGGCTTATGATTTGGACCAGACCACCTGGGTTCAGATCTGAACTGTGTGTCCTTAAGCCAGTTATGGATGTTCATCTTTAAATTAACTGTTTTTTTCTGTCCTTATTTGTAAAATGGGAATAATAATTGCACATATTTTAGTGTTGTTTTGAAGGTTATATGAATTAATATAGGTGGTACCTGGCACATATATTTTTTATTTTTTTACCATTAATAAAACAGTTTACAATTTTTTAAAATGATGCTACCTAAATGCCTAAAATTGTACAAGCTAATGTGGAGCAATTTTGAATATTCTGACACATTGGGTTGTAGTATAGCAAAGAAATTTTGAAGAAATTTGAAATATATAGCTTTATATTGACTATGTAAAAATTTATTATCAAATGTATGCCAGTGTTGTTACTGGTATTTTTTATTGTTTTAAGTTAACAATTTGAAGAATCCCCTCACTCTTAGTTATATTCATAGCTCATGATTTTCATTCTTTTTTAGTCAAAAGTGCTTAGTTTTTCTTAAATCCATAACATGAGGAGAATAGCTGTTAAACTTATTATATTCCTGTTTTACATATTTCTCTGAGAGAGTGAAACACACAGTTATCCATTAGGCACACTGCCTGTTATTTATTAACTTATAACCCTTCATGTTCCAAAGATAATTTAAGGGACTTCACAAACAAATGGGAATAAAAATAATAAAAGTAACTAAGAATAGCAAGGCAAAGAGAAAGATTGAAAACTGAAAAGCAGGAAAAGTCAGCACCAATGTGTGTGCTAGTCTTTAGTCTAAGAGCCACAGATAGAGGAGAAAGATTGCTGGAAGATTCCCAATGCCCAGCAAATGCATTAACCTAGTGATGAGACTAAGGAGAACCCTGACTAAATGGTGAAGCCGGTCCATTACTTGTCCTCCAATCCCTTCTGTCCTTGTGGTCTATCCTCTACACTCTCTGCCCCGTTACTGAAGTTGATACGGTCCAGTTTTGCCTCTGCTACAAAAATGTTGATCCTTCTTTTCTTAGAGGTTCCAACAACAAGACCTCCCAAAGGCTAATTTAACTTTTTTCTAAGCTAATTTAACAAGAGAATCCTATACATATTTCCAGTGGCTCATTCTGGCGGATTCTTAGTAGGAAGAAAGGCATCAAAGTCTAT
The DNA here is from genome assembly GCA_004027475.1 of Anoura caudifer. Taxonomy (NCBI): domain Eukaryota; kingdom Metazoa; phylum Chordata; class Mammalia; order Chiroptera; family Phyllostomidae; genus Anoura; species Anoura caudifer. The sequence goes on along the minus strand of PVKU01000484.1, from coordinate 117,845 downwards.
TTGGGGGAGTGGGGAGAAAGACGCAGACGACTGGCAGAGCGTTCCCCATTGCTGATGTCAATTCCTGAGAAACACTGCCTTAAAGCAAATGATGCAATATAACTAAATTTAATGAATTAACTGTTCCTACCAGGGAAAATTATGACTTCAGAGGAGACACGATGGCCCCAGCGGGTGTAACTAAGATATACTACTAGTTGGCTAACAGCTGGGTTCTAACGCAGGGCAGAGTTTACAATTTTGTTTAGTAAATCCATTTTATTTTAGACCACAGGATGAATTTGGGTGTTAGAAATTATCCCTTCATTAATATATTGCACTAATGAAATAATAAACTTGACCACTCAGGATACTTGGGGATATGTCTCCTTGGATTTGCCTTTTTTGTTTATTTGTTTTTACAGGATGTTTGTTCCAGAGGAAGAGGGGAGCAGGATAGGGGATGAACATGAATCCAGCCTCATCTGTGTGTCAGACATCATGAGGACATTATAATGGTACTTTATTTCCGTGTTGGCATTCAGCTGGTGCACACTGGCAAGGCTTATGGATAGTTTACGACCAGCATCTGTTATGATCTATTGGTGCCCAACCCCGACCATTTACACATTACTAAATATTTTAGTGTTACTTCCACTATATTTCATCTTCAAAATAAATGTCCAGAAAAGCGAGAGCCCTGGAAGCCGGAGGCAAAGGTATACTCAAAGACCCCTGGCTCTGACTTGCCTGTTCCTCCTTGACCTGCCTAGAGGAAGTTTTCTTGCTTGTGCTAGTTTGGTTCTAGAATTCAGAGAGTGCAATGTTTGTAAGCATTTCTTCCTATGAGGAAGTGCCTAAGCCATAAGTATAAATTCGTCTAAAGTTTGAGTTTAAAAATTGTGTTTTTCAAAGCTGGCAATAGTGACCCTGGCAGCTGTGTGGCCCATAGGGAACCAGAGGGAGAGAAAAGCCAAGCCAAGGTACACTGTGTCTGTATGCACCTGCTGCTGATACAAATGGCCACCTGGATCCAGATGGAATCCACTTTGCTATTCTTGGCTAAATGCATTGGGAAATGGCAGGTGTTCGTGTAATAGCTTCCTGACCATCTATAACCAACCTGAAATGCTCTAAGTCCTGTGATAAGTGGGGAAATTGTGACGAAGAAAGGCTAACTTTCCTAAGATGCCTAATGGTGAATGGAGTATTAGAAGATGTCTCTTTGAGACTCTAAAGCCCACATACCTTGTTTGAACTTTCTTTGGGCTAAAAAAACCTTTTCCTCTGAAACCAATCATACGTGGCAGAGCAACACATTGAAAATAAACACATATCTATATCTGCTGTTATTACAACAAGGTGATGGCCAGGAACTCACGGCTCACCACTTTTAGCAGCTCCTAGAGTATGCCTACCTTCAGAAAATTCAGTGTTGTGCTCTTAAGGGTAGAGTTGGAAAAAACATTGAGTTACAAAATGCTGCCACCCTCAGACCCGTTCCCTGTTGTTCACCTCCGTAAATAATTCATTCACTCTGCGCGATTCATTCACTGCTAAGTGCCAGACTCTGGGAATACAAAGATGGACAAATGGTCTCTGCCATCAAGATGCTCCTACTCTGCTTTTCTGATTTCTCATCAGAAAAAAAAATGCAGAACATGAATAAATAGAACCCAAACAACCACTGATACTGAGACTTTTTGTAGCAGTTCTCACCGCTGTTGGAGACAGGAATGTTTTGCCCTTAAACAGATAAGAAAACTAAAATTAGAGGAGGGACGCCCTGTTTCCCTTGAGTGACAGAACACAGAAAGATTACCATCCTGGTCTCAGGGACTCCAAAATTCAGGCTCTCTCTTCGGTGGGATGCACCCTGCAGTTTGCTTAAATCTTTAACAAAGCAAGCACGGTTTACTACAGATTTAAATTTGAAATGCAGATCACTTAAACAAGAAGGGGGAAAAGCCCAGAGAAACCTACAGAGTAAGTTGTTTAAATCATTATCATAATAATACCACCTTACACAACCACTATTATTACACAACTATTATCTCTTCCCTTCTCACAACTTCAGGAGGAATTGAAGGGGAGATAATATTTTCTTTGTTTATTTGATTTTATATTTTACTGTTCTATTACAGTTGTCCCAATTTCACCCCTGTCCCCCGTTTCTCTCTGCTGCCATGCCCACCCTCCTCCCACAGTCAGTCCCCACCCTGCTGTCTATGTCCATGGGTCATTAATACATATTCCTTGTCTAGACCCTTCCAAAAGGGGAGATAATATTATTTGGCTTTCACAGAAGAGGAAAGTAAGTCTGTGGGCTAATCATGGAAGGGGAGAAATTTACTGGTATAGGGAAAGAAATAGACTTTTCTTGCAGTCCCTATCCCTAACTAGTTGTGGTACTTTGGGCAAGTCCCCTGACCTGCTTAGGCCACAGTTGGCTCATTAGTAGAAGTTGGGGGTTCAGATCTTTGGTCCTCAAATTAAGGGCCCATTAGTTCTGATGTTATAAAGCTTTAAGCTAGTACATGGCTTCATCAGGACTAGAATCCACCTGCTATTTTATAGCTTTGCGGGATTTCATGCGGCTTGTTAATAGTAAGCTGTAGAGAAATTTACTGGTTTCCTGGGCATAGAGTCTGGTCATACAAACAATTTAATTTTAAATCCAATCTATTTTAAGTTATAATTAGGCCATGCCAATAAAAAGGTAGGTAACTACTCCTTGCTGGTTAGAAGTTATGAACCTACATGTAAATATAAGAACCTGAGGGCAGAGGAACAGTGGAAACAAATCTAGATGAACCTATATTGAAAGACAACAGAAAAAGGTTAGCACACTGTGACTGCATTACAAAGTTCTTGGCAGAAGAATGCTTTTCCAGTAGAGACCACAAAATTGTCAGAGCAGCAACATATCTTAGTGTTAGGGAGTTTCGTTTTGAAGTATCTGCAGAAACTTTCATTTTTCAAAAGCAAAACATTGACAATTTCTTGACTGGCCGTGCTGATAATCTCACTTCCCAGAAGGCAGAGTAAGCAGTCAGGGGAACTCCTACTCTGGACCCAATTCTGACAGAAACCGGTAGGTAAAATGGAAATGATTGGAACCTTGGGGAAAAGCAACCATGCACTCTTAGTTTGATGTAAGCAGTATTCTGCCTATGCAAACACAAATGATTCTAATGAGCAAGAAAATGGGGGTGGGGGGCGGCTAAAGAAACCAGTGTGCTGCAGAGGGACCTACCGACAGGCTCTGAATTTAAAGCAGCATGTGCAAAAGATGGTAAAGGGGGGACACATAATCAAGCGCAAATATACGAAGGCAGCATAGACTTACAAAAATAACATCAACAGGACTAAAGCACTCGCTGGAGCTTGTGAAAAATGCTAAGGAGAACCAAAAATGATTTCCTTAGCATGAAAAAGAGGAAAAACGATCAATACAGGAATGGGCGTATTTTTTAAAGTAGAAGACATGAAATTCATTCATGAAAAAGAGAAAGCAAAGTGTCTTTACTCCTTCATGTTTCTTCTCTGTTGGTTCATTAATAATCTCTGCTCACATCATCCCTTCAGAGAGGACCCCAACCACCCTTTCTAAAATAATTCTCTCTGACATTTCCTAACCCTTACACTTTTCATTCTTCAAATCACTGACTACCATTATATTATATAATTAAGTTTTGAGTTTTTCTTTCTCCTACATCGGGATATAAGCTTTATGAGTGCAGGAAATTTGATTTGTTTGGTAGTATATCTCTAGGCCTTGTATATAAAGCACTATTCAATGAATATTTGTTGAATGAATGAATAAATTCAAGATTATTAGACATTGGTTAAAAATTGAAAGCCAAAATAAGTAAAGGGATTATAATATAGGTATATTATTGAGAACCCAGTAGGTGTCATTCACTAAGTACTTATATGCATTCACTCAGTTAATCATCGTAGCAACCATATAAAACACGCATTATTTTCTGGTTGAATCTTTTGTCCCAAATCATACAACTATAGAAGTGTAGAGCTAGAATTTTAACCAAAGTAGTCAAGTCCATAGTCTGACCACTTCCCCTATATGCTATACTGGGAGAGCTTGACTGTCCTAGCTAAAAATATATCTCTTGACCTCTATGAATTATTACTACAGACTATCTAACTGAAAGTGTGAACTAGTCTGTTCACCTTCGAGAAATGAAGGAGGGGGGTACGAGAAGAAGGTGGCAGAGTTAACAAAATGGCAGACACTGCAAAATCAAATCCATGAAATTGATGTTGCTTAGGGATGGGAAGGTGGGAATAGCCTAGATTATACTGGGCCCCACACAAATAATGCCCCTTTTAGATTAAAGATTCTTTATTACAAAATCATAAGCATGTAGTTCTGTAGCATAATAATACCATACTCAAGCACACCATATGATATTTTAGGTGAAATGTTCAAATTAAAACTATAAATTATTACACCCATATTATTACTCTACAAACCACAGTCAAGCAGGCATCACTTCTGCCAGACCCTATATTTATAAAACAGTTTTCTTCACATCCTTGTGGGCCATATGGAGAAATACAGGTTTAGGGATAGTACTATTATATATTTTCACAACTCGTTGAATGATTGGACCAATGACAGTTTTAATGATTCTGTGTCAGGCTCAAGGAAGGTTTATCAAGTAGTATACCCCAGGCCTTTGTACTTGGCCCTGTGTGATGTGAACATATTTATGAATGACTGAGATATAGCTATAAGAAGACATGGCTATCAAAAATTGGTTACAGGCAACAGGGGAGGAGAGTAAATAAATACTTTAGATTGTAACATCAGGATTTAAAAGCTCTGAACAACTGAAACTTGAGAAAAATCTAACAATATATGATTTGGTTAATGTTGTTGTGAGGTCTTGCCTTGAGACCAAAACACCAGCTGCTTAAATTTCATTTCAGGGATATGTGACTTAGCAAAGTACTCATGAGATTTTAAAAAAAGGCAGCTTTACTGGGCAGTGAATCAATGGTATTACATAGTTACAAGAAGGAATAGAAGGAGGAGAAGATGGAGAGGAGGAAGAAGAAGAGGAGGAGAAGCATAAGAAGAAAAGCATAAGAAGACAAGAAGCAGAAGCAGGTTCAACAACAGAAGGAGAAAAAGATGAGGAAGAGAGAAGAAGCAAGAGGGAGAAGGAAAGGGAGGGGGAGGGGAGAGCAAGAGAGGAAGAGGAACAAGAAAAAATAGCGTAGCCTGTGTTAATAAGTTTAGGATTGTACATGGTAATGGAAGGTGTAATCTGACTCTATGTTATGTTGTTTGGTTTACCATGTTCAGTTCTGAAAGCAAAATTTTGAGGAAGATGTGAATGGAAAGATTGCAAAATGTTCAGTATTGACTAGCCTGCATGGAAAGGGAACTTGAAACTATCTCATATCAGAAAAAGCTGAAAGAACTGAGGAACTTGAGCCTGAAAGTTGTTGTATTTGCTGTATTAGAATAGTTGTTGTATTTGATATATTGGAATAATATAAACATAATAATTTTAATTACTATTCAGCATTTACTATTTGCTAGCAAAGTGTTAAACATATTACATTAATTAATGCTAGCCACAACTGCAAGAAGTGTGTGTTGTTGTTATAGATTAGAAATTGAGGCTGAAAGAGATTAAGAATCATGTCCAAGGCAATGAAAGCTGGCAAGTGATACTGTTTGACTGCGAACTCAGGTCTGCTTGTCTTCAGTTCCACCCCTCATATCCTCTGTAGTAGATTTCCCTCATTGGAAGGAAACAAATTATGTTATTTCTGTGCTTATGGCTTACAGTTGTGATGATAAATTATGTAAAATAATAGTGAATCAAAACTATTTAAAGTAAAAAGTCTAGAAATAGATATATAAAATTTTAAGTGGTTGCCTTGAGTACTGGGAATAGGGCTATTTTCTTCTTTTATTTACTTTTTCACTTTTTGAAATCTTCCTTACTAAGACTTAATAAAAGTCTCATCTATATTTTTAATCAAAAAACTATGTGCAAGAAGGATCAGCTTTATTGCAAATGGCCCAAAAAAAAGCTGAAATAAGATGCTGCAAGGTACAATGAGGCACATTTCCATTTAAAAACAGAACCACTTATAGTCAGAATTTTTCAAATATACGACAGAAGAAATAGTGGGCTTGTTGTTCCTGGAGGTGCTGAGTTTGGAAACGCTAACATTTTTTTTTTTTTGTCTGTGTGGTCAAAACTATAATCTGAAGACTCCACAGTGTTAGAAATATAAGCCAGGAAATAATAACCCAAGGACTAGGTGACTGGTTAGTATATTACTTCAAACTAAACCCTTTCAGTCTGCTCAAGGGAACTTATTTTATAACTATGTTTAGTAAAATAGTTGTGTAATGAATACATGAATGTATACATTTAGAACAGGCAAAGGAAACCATGGATAATATTTAGTATTTGTAACAGCCTTTTTACAAAGTATGCATGGGGAGCAAAGACTGTACTGAAAGAGGTCATACTCGTTTGTTTATTCAAGTTTGAATAAACAAAGTTTCAGGGTCCTCCTGGCAGTTACATCTGAGCACAGAATAAGTGGTCCCTCCAGGAAGTATCATTGGGCCAAGCCCTCTGCTCACACACTCTGTCTCTCTGCCTCCATCCCACGCCTGTGGAAGCAACCCACTTTTTTTTTTTAACTGGGAGTTCTATTGATGAACCTGAAACTGCAAAAAAAATCAGGAATCATGTCATCATTTAATCTTCCTATATTATATAATGCTTGAATCTATAGATACAAAGCGAATATTTATTGAATCTATCAGTTTGGCAAGTTTTTCTTTCCTTACCTAAGTATGGTCAGAAAGAGTGCCTTTGATTTTAAGTATGGACTAACAGCAGAGTTTATCCCTAGGGACTGCCATTATTTGGCATGTTTTTAGAGTTATTTTTCCTATCTGTGAGTAAATACAAAGACCCATTGCTTCAGCCTTGAAGCCTTTTGTATTTAAAGCAAGAAAAGCAGTATGATTTTTCTTTTCAGCATATAAAGTTGTCAATTTTTGCCAAATGATAAGTACATAAATTGCCTTTATGGTATTTTTGTATTTTCTCAGAAGACAGACATATTGTAACATAAAATAGATATGGACCTTCAACAAGAAAATTCTTGAAATGCCTTGTTACTGTAAAAAGAATCACCATTTTACTTCAAAAGAGTGTAATTGGATTTATTATTCATTGAGCACTGCCATAATGGAAGGCAGAGTAACAAAGAGTGGACAAACGGCTGAAGTAAGAAGTTTTGGTTAAGCTGTCACATGATGTCAATAAAAAGATGGCCAAATGAAAGTTTAACAGGTATCCATTATTCATAAGATCAACTTAGGAACATATTAAAAATACCAGTTTCTAGCCCACATGCTTGTAGATTCTTATTCAACAGATATAGCCTGGGGCCTGAAAATCTGTAACTTAAAAAATGCCAACAAAAGTTCTGATCCACAGCCAGGTATAGGAACCATGGACTATATGCTGGGGATGAGACGAGACTACAGAGCAGAGTTTGTTGCCAACAATTTCACAATCAAGTGGCATGACTCTGAATACTTGATTTAGAATGATGAAAACTGATGGTTACTGATCTGTTTCAATCAAGAAAAGCAAAGCCTAAACTATGGTAGTAATAGTGGGAACAGAGAGTAAAGCAGTATAGCTGAAAGACATTTTATGGCTAGACTTGATGGACAGGGTTGTTTCCTCTGAGAATTCTCTCCCTGGCTTACAGATAGTGGTCTTCACCCAGTATCTTTCCATGGTCTTCCTCTGTGTGTGTCTGTTCTAATTTCTTCTTTTTCTTCTTTTAATTTTTTAATTTTTCAATTATAGCTTATATTCAATATTATTTTGTATTAGTTTCAAGTTGTCCTAATCTCTTCTTGTAAGGACCCCAGTCATATTGGATTAGGGCTCACCCCAATAACCTCATTTAACCTTAATAACTTCATTGTAGACTAACTGTAACTAGTCATATTCTGAGGTCTGGGGCTTTGGACATCCAGACATGAATTTTAGGGGGACACAACTCGGCCTGTGACATCTAACTATAAAATAAATTAAAATGGACCAGCCAGATCCTTAACATAGCATAAAAAGCTCCATAATTGTTATATTCTTCCCTGAATTGCAGTCTTTTCCTCTTTTGTTAAGGTTATACAAAATCTTAAGTATAAAGTAGCTGGAAAATATTATTACATCAAGAACTGCTTCTTGTAAGAATAACAGAAGTTAATTGTCTAAATACCGTTAGTTCTAAACCTTGTCATAAGAAATAATCTAAGGTAATCCATTTTACTTTGACCTGCCTCGGGAATAAATAAGTCAGGAGGGAGAGGCAGATTGTGGTCAAGGCAGGGCTTCAAAAGAACTCACCCAGGTACTCTTTCCAATCCCCTTCCACTGTGATGAAAAAGGTATTAAACTTATTATTCACCCAATACTTTCTATCACTATCAGCATGCAGGGAAACCATCTCAAAACTGAATTTTCTTTACAACAGTGTACTTATCAAGACTGTTTTGGTTGCAAGTTACAGAAACAACTCAAATAAGTAAGGGCAATTTGCTGGTTCATGGACCCCCTAGAAAGTTTAATAACTAGAATTAAGTCTCAGGATCAGCCTTCCTTGGGATCCATCAGCCAATATATTCTCACTTTGCCTGAGATTGTGTTCCATAATTCCAGTTTTAAAGATTTTATTCACTTTTAGAGAGGGGGGAACGGAGGGAGAAAAAAAGGGAGGGAAACACGGATTAGCAAGAGAAACATCAGTCTGTTGTCTCTGGCGTGCCCCCAAGGCATCTGCCTCATTAGCAAGGGAACCAGCGACCTTTCCATTCACAGGCCAGAGCTCTATCTGCTGAGCCACACCAGCCAGGGCCGTAATTCCAGTTTTAAAATGACCAGGACAGATTATGATAGCAACTCTAAGGAGTGTTTATTTCACATTCACAACATGGATAAAAAATACTTAAAGTATCTGACAATATTAAGTGCTAACAAGAATGCAGCATTATTGGAAAATTTATCTATGCACTCCTGGTAAGGGTATAAAATTGATGCTGTGTGCAATAGTTAGGAATTATCTAATAAACTAGAGCAGTTTCTCAACATTGCACGACTGACATTTTAGTCCAGATAATCCTTTGTTGTGGGGGCTGTCCTGTGTCTTATAGGATGTTTAGAGCCTCCCTGGCCTCTACTTACAAAAAACCAGTAGCATCCACAAGTTATGAAACCAAAAATGTTTCCACATATTGACAAGTATTCTGTGGGAGCAAAATCATTCTGGATTAAGAGTCACTTGCCCTAGAGAAATCTGTATATGTATCCACTTACACACGTTTAAACTATTCATAGCAGCATGATGTGTAATCGTCTGTGTAATGTGTAAAATCCTAAAACAAAAACACTGGAAGCAACCCAAATATCTATCAGTGTTGAAGAAGACAAATTGTGTTATAGAATGGAATATTATAAAACAGTATAAACTAATGAATTATATTTATGTGCTGCAACTGGTTGAAATTTAGGAACTTAATTTTGAATGGAAAAGTACCAAATACATATATTTGTATTTACATATAAGTGCAAACTTGTAAACCAAAGAATAGTATATTTAGGGCATCAAATACATGAAATGAAATTATAAGGAAAAGAAAGGGATACAGAATATTTAGAATCATGTTTAGCTTTGATTGAAGAGGGTTAAGGAATTTTAGAAGGGCATACAGAGAGCTTGAGAGGTCACAGGGGAGTCAGGCATGTATGATTTGTTATTTCTTATTATGTATTAGCAATTTCATTTTTAGCTATTAAATACTAAAAAACCATTTTTCCATTTAAAAATGGGAAACAAGTACTTTAACTTTATAAAACGTGTAAAACAATTCAATGGCATGACACACCAGAAATTTATTTCATCATTTTGATTTGTATATTTGAACTGATATAAGACAGTAACAAATCGGTTCAGAAGCCACCTGTGGATATTGCTTAGTTCGGAGGTTAAAACAAAATTAATTAACCACTCATCAAGAAAGACATCCTGTTTTCAAAGCAATGGCTACTAACAGAACACATATTCAACTAACTGCTTTAAAAGCAGGGCTCTATATTTTTTATTTAATTTAATTTATTTTATTTTAATGGGATAATCTAGTGTCAGATATCAGTGCATGGAGTAAACTCCCTCTTGTAAAAAGCCCATCAATTTTTTTGCTAATTAAAATGAATATTATTCTTGTGAAATGAACCAAAAAGTTTGTTTGAAACTGGAAATCCCAAAAGAGATCTGTAATCTTCAAGAACAAATGCATGCAATTTTAATTGAAGGAAAAGCAGAGCACTGTTTTTATCTTTGCTTTTTTCAAAATCTTAAAAGTAATCAATTTGTTGGGCAATTAATTATGCTTCAATATTATTATCATCTGACCTAAAAATTGGCATTAGATATATTGGAAAATATTGTGGAATTTTAAAAGGTAAATGGCAAAATGACTGTAGGCTACAGTTAACTCCAATATGGAATTTTTGTCATTAGTGAAATAAGTAAACACATTTTCATTAATGTTTTCAGAATTAAAGTATGTTCTGTTGTTGATTGACTAGATACTGTGACTGTTCACAGAAATATGCTTTCAGTCTTTGCTTATTAAATACAGCCAGGATTGGGAATGAGAGGAAAGATCTATTTTGTTGAAATGCAGATTAATTACAATAAGAAATTAGCTTTATTTAAGTAGTTGGCATTTATTACTAATCTATTTTAAAAACTTGGTAATGCTGAAAACTTACTCTGTTTTAAAGTTCAGCTTTAACAGATACATGCCAACAAAATATATGTCTACATTTCAATTCAGTTTACCTAGTAATTCAAAACTTAGGCTGTGTGCTAAAATTTGCACATTTACAAATAAAAATAAAAAGTTTGAACAGGTAGATGTTGTGTTTATCCAATAATTTGTTATATTGACCTTGCTCTTGGTTATGGAGAAGAGGTTCATTTTGTTTATTTGTTTTAAAAATGTCACATTATGTTACTTGTACTAAAGATGCTATAGACTGGATACAGAAAATAAAATTGTGAATTTTGATTGTCCCATGTATCAGATTAGTATCTTGGCAACATAAAATTATTAAAAATCTACATTTCCATATACAAATGCATGTAGGAATTTGGCTCCCCACTCTTTCTAAAAGACTGATGCTAGATTTTCTCTCACACATAATATATGGTGTTAGCTCATTCAAATCAAAGTGAGAAAATCCAGGTTAAATTTTAGGGTATATTTTAAAAATAAAAATATGGAAAGAATAATATCAAAACACACAATGCATAATCCTCTTTTACACAATATAATTTGGATCAGACTTTCAATATAAGTGAAATTTGCAAATGAATGAAATTTCCCCTTTTATTCATTAAAACTTTTTTATCCTAACAACTCCAAATATTGTAGTAACAAATCATTATCTTATTCTCTATGTAGTACATTTAATGATATATCATTTTATTGCAAAATTCCAGGGCTAGAAAAAATTTAGATTTTATCAAAAATCTTCCAGTATAACTCTGATTTAACATTTCATGAATTCTAAAAAAGTATATGAAATATCTTACTGAAAATCATACAACTAGCCTTAGGTCCCTCAATTTTTTGCTTCTGGGGAATAGGTGCAAACAGACTCTGACTTTTCGATGCATTCCTCTCTTGTGCCTCTATGTTTCTGTAGTATCCCTTTTAGTTAATGAGCTAGACAATCAGACAACTAAGTAGTTGTGGAAGTGAAGATTTGGGAAGCAATACTGTAAATCGTATGAGATACTCCACTTTTATTGTAATGGTACACATTCTCTCATTTGTGTTCAGTACTATCAGATACAGAAAGGTGCCTGTTACAGCAGTTCCTCTTCTAAAGCTGTCTGCTTGTTTCCAGGGAAAGCTGCTGGACCCATGAGATATAAACACAATTTATACTTTTATAGTAAATTTTCACCCTATAATTCATTACTCTTGAGAAGAAATCTTTAAAAAAAAAGCTTTTTAAAAAGATTTTATTTAATTATTTTTTTACAGAGAGGGGAAGGGAAGGAGAAAGAGAGGGAGAGAAATGTCTATGTGTGGTTGCCTCTCTCATGTCCCCTACTGGGGACCTGGCCCCCAACCAGCATGTGCCCTGACTAGGAATCAAACTGGCGACCCTTGGGTTCTCAGCCTGTGCTCAATGCACTAAGCTACACCGGCCAGGGCTGGAGAAGAAATCTTTAATCTCGGAAATATTCTATTAGTTGCACTGTTTATGTTTACTATTAACTTTTTGGTTTATTAATATTACCTAATGACTTCTTAACATTATTTTAGGCTAAAAGCAATTATTGCACTACATTTCTTTATACCTAGCTAGTTGTCTATTGTCTTTTCATTTCTTTTGAAGTTGAATCTTGAAATAATTCTGTACATTACAGTTACAGGGATGACAGTTGGTTATAGATGAGTAAATAATAAAGTAGAATTTAGATTAAAGTTTTCTGTTATTATTAAGTAGTTTAATCTACTAATTTAAAGTGTGGGTTTATTTTAAAAGTTTTACTTTCATGTTTTTGGCTATTTGTAGCTAGACCTTTTTGTTCTTCTAAAAAATGTTCATAAAATAACAGTTACAGATCTTTTTATTTTAGTTTTTAAATTTTTTTTCTCACATGTATGCCTAAACTACACAGTACTTTTGTGGAGGAGTAAAATTAATTAAAGTAATAACTTTAGCTTCACTTTAAATCTTTCATTTTTTAAATTTGATTATTTTTTATTTTATAGTTTTAGTTTCTTCTGTGGTTAGGATTTATTAAAAAAATATAAGGTCATTTTGATTATGAAACTGGTACAAAGAACTATTTCCTGAATTTTGTTTATACATATAACATGCACTTTTTGCCCAAATTTTTGAGGGAAAAATAAAGATACATATCATACTTGGGTAATACCTGAAATACCTTGTATTTGTTCTTGTGTTTTGTAATTATTTGTTATATAAAATTTCTTGTACCATAATATGTTCAAAAATAAATGCTAAAATTCCTTTGTAATACAAAAAATAAAGATCTAAGTATAAATAAATAAAAAATTAAAATGAAAGAGTTTTTCCTAAAAGTTTGGGCCAAAAACAAGTTTTTCCTAAAAGTTTTTCCTAAAAGTTTGGGTGCATTATACTTGGCAAAATATAGTACGTAGTTCATTAATAATAAATATACTGTTCCAAATAGCCTATTACTCAAAAAAATGCTTTTGTTTTGATTAGAAGACTAATATATACTTAGTATAGGAAATTCAGAGGGAAGAAGGAATTAAGACTATTAAGATACCCATGTTCCGACTGTTCTATGTGTTTCTGTGGATTTTTTTTTCCAACCCTGCAATGTGATTCCAATACTCTCTCCCCTCAATACATAAGAACATATACAAATAACATTGTAATATCTGTATTTGGTGCCCTACTTTTTCACTTAACATAGCACTTTTGATGATCAGATTATTTCAAAGTGACTTATTTTCCTACAGTGAGAAATTCCTTTTATATATATAGAATATCTCTTAAGAACCGCTGTGGAAGTTGGGGGGAACTCATAGAGCACTTACTGAGCAGTGTCATTTTGTATTGACTTTTTCCACTCAATAAGATTAATTTTTATTTTTATTTAAGTTGTAAATACATGATGGTTAAAAACTAAAATTAAATCTCACCTTTGTAAATCATAAAGCAGAAAGGCAACAAAACTGTGTGTTTACACAAAATTATACAGTAGCTAACTTGCTTAGAAGTTATGATATATGTTCTTAAGTTCACATATGCTGCAAAGCCCTGGTCAAATATAAATTACAATCAGTTTTTATGTAACAGTAAAAATTCCAAAAGATTCTTATTCACTCACTCACTCTCAATATGTATCACAGACATGGTTTTTCTTTCTGCTCATAGAATGTAAACCACATTTATTTCTATATCTGCATGTATTTTAAAATAAATTATCCCAGACAACAAAATGTTGAATATATTATGTTCAACTGCAATCCACCAGAGAAAGCAAAACCTTGCATTCCCTCTGAAGAGCCTCTAGCATACTTGCTGAGAATTTTGAATTATAGAATTTTAATGCAACATCTATTTATTCTAAAAGTATAAGCTACCTTATAATTATCAGATCACTAACACATTTAACAGTGATACTCCACTTCCATCATAACAATTCACTTCTTTTCTCATTTGTGTTCAGTTCTATCAAATATAGAAAGAGCTCTTTACTTACCATTCTGGAAAGGATGAAATTTATCATTGTGCCATAAACACCCTGGAAAGCAAGGAAAATATTATTTATTATAGCTCCATCCACAGGGATTCTAACTGCCAAATGTAATGCATCAGCAGCAAAACAAAAATGAAGTAAATCTATTGCAGAAAACACAAATTAGTGTTCTAAGAAGATATGAATGTGTATTACATGACTTTGGACAGAGCTACTTTAGAATTAAGCTATTTTTGTGATAACTACTTTGAAAGTCAAGAATAAAACATTTTATTCTCCATAAAACAAATATTATAGGATGAAGAAAATATTGTCAATAGCTTTTTTTTCCTTCTCCCCTTTAGCTCTGTTGGGTTTTATATTGATACACTTGGACAGCTGAGTAGTATGTAAACCTCTAAGGGAAAATTGAGGGGCAGTTTACTCATTACATCCATTTACGTGTAAGTTAATTTCCTGTTTGGAATCTTGAACTAAAAATCTGATGCAAAAGCTGAGAAACAAAATTAGGAGTCCAAGCTCCTACTTTTCCACAGTAAATAAGTGATAATAAAGAAACATTCATTTTTCTTATTATTTTCTGTTTATTATAAACAAGGTTTTAATTGCATCACATGAGAATTAAAATAAAATTGTATTTTGAAATGGTATTTCTTATTGACTATTGTTTTTTAATTTTAAATTAGTACTTATTTTCATAACTAGTAATTAGTATGAAATAACTCAATAGTACTGACATAAAGAAACATGTCAAGATTAAGAAAATATGCTTTTCTTTTATCTTGATAATTAATGATTTTAAATAATTGTCATTTTCTGTTTCTTTAATTTTACATGTGATAAACTTATTTTAGGGAAAAACATACTGAGTTCATCTCCCTCTGCCAAAATTAGATGATAGTGAAGGCAATTTATAGGTAATATACACAAAAAAGAGATTTGCCTGAATTTTTCCATGATGACACTTCAGATCCTTCAACATTATTTTCAGGCGAAGTATTTTGAATAAAAATTATAATGTGTTAATGTAATTTGAAATCATTATTTGCAAGAAAGATAATATTTCTGCAAATAAAAACTTGTGAAAATTTCATAATATTGACGTTCACAAAATTGCTGACTTTTTGCTGGAGAATAAAATTAGGATTTGAAGTGTATACTACTTAAAAAATCGTATTTTATTAAAATCCTAAAAAATCCTAAAAAATAGGATTTTTTAAGTAGTATACTACTAAAAAAATTTAGAATTTAAGTAGTATACTACTTTAAAAAATTAGGATTTTTAAAGTGTATACTACCTAAGATTTTCACAAAAAGAATATCTTATTTTCTGGACATTTTACTCTTGAAACACTTGAATAGTAAATATGGAAGCCTGAAGTTCTGTAATATTTTAGGGATTCTCCCCACAAGCACAGTTTCTTTTAAGGAAACTATTTTTCATAGTTAATCATAAACAATTTATTTTAAACTTTTGTATTTATTGATTTTTAAATGAAAGATTCTTAATGGTAAAAAGTTAAATGTAGAAATACTTATTGGATGTGGTTTGTATTCCTAAATAATTATTAATACAACTTTTGATATTACAACTCATATTTATAATTTCTAAATGGCTAAAAATTATTATCAAAATATTTTTAAGCACCAGCTCCTGAAGAGGGCAGCACGTTCTAGATGTTATCGAATTCCAAGTTCAAACATGACAGCTTTGGCTTTAATACACTTTTTTTTAAGAACCAGAGGGAAAAAATGGATATTTTTTATAGATGTCTACTCCCATGATACAATAAACCAGCAGAAATTCTAGGTAGCTGCAGACCAAGGTCAAAACTGTATTTGATTATTAAAAGAGAACACTCAAATTAGACACCTAAAGCAATGTATTTAGAAAAGATACAACAAAATACCAGTAAGAAGACTTTCCATGAGGTATGTGTTTTATCTTAATACTGTAGATAACTTTTTCTATTGGCAATGTGCTGTTAAAACTATTAAAGGGGTTAGATTTAATTATCTCATTTCTTGCACATTTCATCTCAATCGCTATGGCAACATTCCGTTGCCTCAGCAGCAATGCACACTTTAATCAGATATTTCCTCCTCATTTCTTTATGAGCCAAAACTGTGTAGTCAAATTTACAACCAAGTCCTGATGTATATGATAAAGCTTCTTACAATTTAATGGGCAACTTGCCTCCACCCACACATACAAATATTTTCAGAGAGGCTTGTATTTATTGGACAAGTATTAGACTTGATAAGAATATGTATTTGGACTTTCCTATTTCATTTTTTTCTTTTTGCTATTCCTGCCACCTTTCATCTATCAGAAGGTTTTTTTTTTTTCCAATTCCACACCCCGACAAATCACAGGTATGGGTCATCTGACCTCAACAGGCAAGCTGACGAGTAAAGGAAGAAGCAACCTCCAACATTCAAAACCAACCCTCAACAAGCCTACTGAATTATTTACCTTTTGTCTGAATACACATCAAAGAGGCTTTCTCTATTTCTTGAAAGCAGCAAGAGAAAGAAGGATAATAAGTGAAGATGGGGCAAAACCTGATATAGGAGGGTGACTATAGCATATTAAACTTAAATGGAGGGCCAAGTCTGAAGATAATTTGATCAAGCCTCAGTAATACCATTTTAATGAGAAGTAAAGTCATGATGGATTAAATTGTTGATGTCACTTGGGTGAATATTAGCCATCTCCATTGTTGGACAAATGATCACGTTAGCATTTTTCAAAAGACTAGGGGAAATTGTGTGGGCATGTATGAAATATTTAAAGTGTCTTTGTGTCTAATTTCAAGTGTTTGAAATTACATTTTCAAAAATGTTTGGAATTTTGTAAATAGTAACTATATTTTAATTGGTCTTATGTAATAAAAAAAATTTAAACCATAATTAAGAAGCAGTAATTTGAGGTCTTCCTAACAGTTTCCGTGGCTGCTAAAATATATATTTAGATAGTAGACATTTTATCCACAAGTGTGTAGTTCTCTGGTGAAAATTTTTACACCAGTGGCTAACTGTAATACTTAGCATATTTTTTCAATCACCATTTGGTAGTGTCTAGTAAAGTTTTCATTAACATAGGCAGCTTAAAGGATGCTTTCTGTAGTTGAGTCTACCAGTATGATGTTTTAATAAGGAATTTCTAGGTTGCATCTTATGTATCACAAATGAGTAAATAGGGCATTTAGTCAAAATTGAACCAAACACAAATTGAAGTAAACATAAAAAAGATTATTTAAAATGCAGGTGTTATGTATTTTTTTAAGTTTAATTGAACTGAGGAGTAACAGATTATGTTCAAAATGTGGTTATTGAAAAGTTAATTTCTCATTCATTATGAAGTTTGAAAGCCATAGAACTTTAGGAGTATTCTTATGTAAAGATGACAGCAGTGTTTTAGAAAACTAAGACAAATGGTAGAAGTCCAGAGAAGTGGATTCCAGCTGTGTATGAAGAAAAGCGCCAAACAAGTTAAAGTGTGTCAACAATGCCACAAGGTATGAAGCAGCAAGTTCTTTGGCTAGGCTTATTCCATGAACTGTTTGCATATGAACTCTTTTATTTTCTGTTGCTTGAATTCTGGGACAAGATTATAGAAAATATGGTAGAACCACTCCACAAATTTAGATCTGAGAGTTAAGATGAGTCACTTCTTAATGAATTTTTCAAGTACCAGTGTTTTATGTCGGTATGGAAACCTAGCCACGATCTGCAAACAGCATATTCAGCAGCAAGTTTGCAAATCCTACTCAGGATACTTGGCTAAATGAGAAAACCAAACACTTCTTAGTGAAGAGTTGTCTAAAACCTCCGAGAAAACATGTAAATTGGTCCTAATTGGCATTCTTTCAAGGGCTCAGTAGATGCCAGGGAATGACTAGAGAAGAAAAATGAGTTCCCCTTTCTGTCTTGACTTAGCTCTTCTACCTAAAAGTGAAGTGCTGCCAGACAGTGCGGGCACCACTGTGAGACTGGTTGTCTGGAAGAAAGGAAGATTTTGGCAATATCCTTGAACTCCATTTTTACTTAAGAAATAGTAATTGCTCAATTAAGTGTCTAGAATTTTTCTTCTGTACCCACAGAACTTAAAAGTTGAAGAGAAAATTGTACATCCTGTACGAATGCTCCTCTTCAGCAAGATTGTTGAGTAAGATAAAGTTGTAACTAGTTTGAAGATTCTATATACATGAGGAAATTGCTGATTCTTGAGTCAAACTAATGTGCACTTTTTGTGTGACACAAGATTCTACAGAGTTCTGATTTATATTAAAATAGTATTTTTACTTTGTTTGGTTTTGACATTTTCTTCTGTGATATCACTCTTGAATCACACTGAAGGAACCAAGGGCAGGTCTTGCATAACATGGAATCTTAGTGTCCTCCAATGCTGCTTGGAGCATTAGATCTTTTGAAGAATGAGTATCTACCAGAAGCATCTGTTTCTATCTAAATAATTGATAGCTGGTTTTGCAATAACAAGAAAAGCTAACTTTTACTCTCAAAGAATATGGATTATGAAATACTTTGTTAATGATTTTCTCTCTCCTGCCCCTCTTGGTCAGATCTTTTCTTTAACTGACATTGTTTAAAATTCCACCTACTGAGATTTTGCTAGCAAATGGTCTTGAAACTTGTTTCCGAAATGCTCACCGACAAATGCTTTTACTAGCCAATTCCATTTGGTTAGCTGTGCTCCAACACAGTATCTGGTGAACACAAACATTAGCTAGAGAGAAACAGAAACCTCCATGGCACCCTGGAGGAACTTTCTGATCCAAAAGACACTACTAGTAAACTAACGTGTCACTGCAAATTCATGAACGTTTCCTTATGTCATGAATAGCAGCAGAAGCAGGAAAAGAGTGCATTTGTGCAATGGCTGTTCCACATGTGTGAACCTAGTTCCCAACTTGAGATCAAAGACTGTCTTCAATCAACAAGTATTTATTTAGTGTCTACCATGTCTAAACTTAAGGAATCAGAAAAGGAAAAATAAGAGCTATTTGAAAATTCTGGTATTTGGTGAATGAATGAAGAATGTCATTGTTATTCTATAAAAACACTTGCAATACCCCATGTGATTGTGAAATTGACATGAAACCATCAAAGCACACAATCTCTTGTGTTTGTCTTGTCTCTATCAGTTGAAATGTTTAATCTATTTCATGCCTCAAAAGTTACATTTTAATATCACTTCCTTTATTTAAGTAGCATGAACAACAATAACAAGGATAAAGCACAAATCATGTATCTTTATCCGATGTGGTCCTGCACCCTACATCTATCCATTTACACTTCTTGCCTGTGGAACTTCAGGTATTTTACTAAACCATTATTTGCTCTAATTGTGAACTTAATGAGGGCAGGGAAACTCTTCATTTTTAGTTGCATTCTGGCCAGTGCAACAAGTAAACAATTGTAAACTTTCAGAAAATGATTATTCAATGAGTAAGGAATGAGTAATAAGTGAGAATAAAATGGTGTTAATCTAAATGCAAGATGTATTCAGCAAAGTTAGTGTGGCTTGAAATGGTCTGAGTTTGTTGGAAGATAAGGGACTTAGCAAGGGAAAGGAAAAACAGTATATGTCTAGTGGAGTTAAGAAAATGAGCAAAGGGATTTCTTTGGATGCAAAAATATTAATGAAAGGGTTTAATTTTTCTTGATGGGACTATAGGTTGTGTCAGGGGTTAGTGATTTTATTTGGTTTAGATTAATGGATGTTGTAGAACAGTGTTTCTCAAACTTCAATTTGCATACCTGGGGATCTTGTTAAACAACAGACTCTAGTAGGTCTGTCTGGATTGAGTTGTGAGATTATCTATTTCTAACAAGTTCCAAGGTGATGTTGCTGCTGGTGCGATTCTTTGAATTGCAAGGCTATAGCACCCTTAAAGCTACAGAGGATCATTTGACTTTGATACAGCAGGCATTTGAGAACAACTTTATGTTCTCAGGCATATCTAGGTGATGAAAACTGCATTTAGGAATATTAGTGTGTCAATGTCATAGAAAGTATGCTAAAGGAGGGAGAATGTGGATATAGAAAAACCACCTGGGAGGCTGTCTTATAGTTTATTTGAATATTTCACAGATTTGGTGCTCAATTACTTCTTGATTGATTAGTTTATGTGGACATGGTCAATTCAAAGGCACTTTCTCGGTGGAATAATTGTGGGTCCAGTGACTCTTTGAAAACAAGTCAAGTTTAGGTGAAACACATGGGGAATCCATGAATGTTCTTCCCCTCCTTTCCATCTGGATAAACCATATTCATTATTAAAGAGACTTGAAATGTTAGTTCTTCTGTTCTTGTCTTACTATAGAATTGTAATTATGACTTCAATGTATTTCTCAAAATCTGATCTTATTAGATCATAATGATTATAATAATAATAATTAGCAATAGTTGTCCAGCTAGTGTTCTCTTTGATATTTATTAGCAGTGCCAAGCAAATTGCTGTTTTATAATTAAATTCTTATAACAATGTTGTGAGGAATATTGCTAAAATCATCTCCATTTTTATAGATGAAAAAAGAGTACTTGTACGCTTTAATGTGATATCAGCTACATATACTAAATATATTTATTCCAAGAGTGATCAGTCAACATATGTTTTAAGAAATTGCTGATTTCTTGATGTAGCTTCTATTTTTGCTTTTTAGCTTGGTCTTTGTTCCTTGATCCCCCACAAGTATAATAATGGCTAAGAATTAGTGTTTCCTGTGTCCCAGGTACTACTTTAAGCAATTTACATGTGTCGTATCATTTAATGTTCATGTAATCCTATGATTTGGGCAATATTACCCTTATTTTGCACATAGAGAAAACAAGTCACAAGGGGAATAAATAATTTGTCTAAATTTTCATAGGTACTGAACAGAATTGTATTTTGAACCCACTGTAATGTGTTACTTATCTACCTTATCCTTAGTAACATGGAACTCTGGGTGTTTTCTTTAACTGGACACTATAAATTTCTTCAAATCATAATATTTGTGAAAAGATAACTTTCTAACAAATTAAGAAAGATTCTGTACAGTTCATGAAGACTTAGTATTATCTCTTGGACTCGATCAGCACACCACAATGCCTGACCCACAGAAACTCCCTATGGGTTGGCAGAATTCAGATATGAGGCAAATTCTTTCTAATGAAAGGTCAGCAAATCTCAGATAACCTTGGCTCTCATATGCTTAACCTCTCCACTTATATTCCAAATCCTTCATACCGCAACTCAATTTACTAAAAGAATAAAGAGTATTCCCCCAAATGGAAAGGCATATTTGAAAGATAGTATCCTTTAAACTTTCTTTGCCTTTAGGAAAGATGGTCAACTTCTGTGATTTTTTACTAGTTGTAGGAATAATAATGATGATCTTCCAGATATTAAGTGCCAGGTATAACAGAAATTATTTCTTGATTGACCAACTAGAGATCAAGTACAAGTAAAATATTTAATTTATTCTACTCTATGAGTTTAATATTCTAAATTATTGATATTTAAATTATACATTGCAAGCTTGATATAGCAATGTCAAAAATTCTGAAATTACATATTTTCTTTTTTAACTATTTTATTTTTATTTATGTTTATCATTTTTAATCATTATTCTGCAGTTGTCCTGATTTTTCCCCCTTTGCTGTCCTCCACCCATCCTATCCCTGCCCCCTCAGTCAATTCCTACACTGTTATCCATAACAGTGGGTCAATCATACATGTTCTTTGACTAGTCCTTTCCCCTTCTTTCCATCATTATCCCACTCCTCTCTCCCCTCAGGTCATTGTCAGTCTGTTCCGTGTTTCCATGCCTGTGGTTCTATTTTGTTTGTTAGTTTATTTTGTAGGTGAGATCATCTGGTATTTGTCTTTCACCACCTCGCTTATTTCAGTTAGCATAATATTCTCAGGTTCCATCCATGCTGTTGCAAAAGATGTGAGTTCCTTCTTTCTTTCTGCTGCATGGTATTACATTGTGTAAATGTACTACAGTTTTTTGGTCCACTCATTTACTGTTGGGTACTTAGGCTGTTCTTAGCACTTGGCTATTTTAAATAGTGCCACTATTAACATCATCATATCAGTAGATGCTGAAAAAGCATTTGATAAAATCCAGCACCCATTTATGATAAAAAACATGCAGCAAAGTGGGAACTGAGGGAGCATACCTCAACACAATAAAATCCATATATGAGAAGCCTATAGGCAACATTATACTGAAAGGATAAAAACTAAAAGCTTTCCCCTTAAGATCAGGAACAAGACAAGGGTGTCTGCTTTCACCACACTAATTCAACATAGTACTGGAAGTTCCAGCCACAGAAATCAGACAAGAAAAAGAAAAAGAAGGCATCAAATTTGAAAGGGGGGAGTAAAACTGTCATTATTTGCAGACAACATGATAGCATACATAGAAAACCCTATAGTCTCCACCAAAAAGCTACGTGACCTAATTAGTGATTTTGGCAAAATAGCAGGATACAAAGTCAATATTCAGAAATTGATGGCATATTTGTACACCAACAATAAAGTATCAGAAAGAGAAACTAGGGAAAATTCTCATTTGTTATAGCAACGAGAAAAATGAAGCACCTAGGAATAAATTTAACCACAGAGGTAAAAAACTTGTACTTGCAAAACTAGAGAACACTGAAGAAAGAGATTAAGGAAGATACAAATAAATGGAAGCATATATTGTGTTCATGGATTGGGAGAATTAACATCATTAAGATGTCCATACTATCCAAAGCAATCTATAGATTTAATACAATTCCTATTAAAATACCAATGGCACACTTCACAGATCTAGAACAAATATTTGAAAAATTTGTATGGAACCAAAAAAGACACTGAACAGCCTCAGCAATCTTGAGAATGAAGCACAAAGTAGGAGGGATCACAATTTCTGATATCAAACTATACAAGGCCACTGAAATCAAAACAGTCTGGTACTGGCATAAGAACAGACACACTGATCAATGAAATTACATACTGTCATATTTCATTTTGAAGAAAATTATACAATTTCCCCAACTGTACCAATATACTTTTGGGTAAATCCATCTTGATAGCACATTCAAGCCCCACTCCATAAATGTATTTGCTGTTCTAGTTTTGGCTGTGTCTGTGGCACACCAAGACATCTATAATGTTAAATAGACTCAGTGATATCTGCAGCCAATTCTAGGATTCTCCTCATGCATGGCTATTCTTGCTGGAATTACTTCAAGTTCATGCAGGCAAGGAACATTGTAATCTATTATTTGGCATGCTATTTGAAAATAATTTTATTATATTGATGTAAGTAAATATAAAATGTTACCTGTGCACATACCAATTTCACCAGCTTTCTGTCCGTAGGGAAGTATCATAATTTTGTGTTTTGATAATATTCATTGATATTTTAATACCTGTTGTAGCTATTTGGCTCCTTCTTACAAAATTACATAGAAAAGTCTTTGATATAAAACAAAAAACAGAAAACCACCACTACAACAATAGTACAAAACCTCTGAGAGGTCTTGTTTTCATTGTAATGGCCATGAAATATAATTACTTTTTCATTATTATTCCACTTCATTTTTAAAGGGGGAGACACCTCTGCATTCTATACCATAGATTGTATTATAAAAATTTACTAAATATAAAAGTTTTTAAAAATAAATTAACCTGAAAATTATTTTAGTATTATCACAAAATTCCATGAAAGGTATTTAACTGAAATTTTTAAATTATTTTCTTAGTTTGAAACAATTTTAAGTCACAAAAATATTGCAACTACAGTAAAAATGATATTTTCCTGAATTATTTGAGGGTAATTTTGCAATGTCATGACCCATTACTCCTGAATACTTTAAAATAATTTTCTTATAAACAAGGAAATTTTTCTTTATAACTGAAATACAACCATAAAAATCAGAAAATTGATACATCACTACCAGATAATGTTCAGACTACATTCAAATTTTGCTACTTGTCTCAATAATGTTCTTTATGGCAAAAGGATCTAGTTTACAATCAAGCATTGGATTAAGTTATTATGTCTCTTTAATTTCTTTCAATCTGAAAGATTTCCTCAGTTTTCCCATGATTCTCATGGATTTGACATTTTTTTAATATTTTATTTATTTATCTTTAGAGGGGAAGGGAAGGAGAGAGGGAGAGAGGGAGAGAAATATCAATGTATGGTTGCCTCTCATGTGTCCCTTGCCGGGAACTGGCCTGCAACCCCGGCATGTGCCCTGACTGGGAATCGAACCATGATCCTTTGGTTCACAGGCCCGTGCTCAATCCACTGAGCTACATCAGCCAGGACTGGATTTGACATTTTTGAAGATTACAAATTAGTTATTTTGTAATATGTTATTTGTGTTAGGTTTGTTCTACTTACTCATTATTAGATTCATGTTGTCTGTCTTTGGCAGGAAAATACAATAATGATTCAGTATTCATCCCAATGTACCCTATCTCTTGGCACATTAGTTGGTATGTTAATATTAATCTCATGATCACTGTAACATTATCTTTTTATTCTCCTTTTTATAAGTATGTCATATGGAAGTAGATTAACATTCAACTTATTTCTTTATTTATATCAATATGGACTCATTACTATCCATTTTACCCAATGGGTTATAATTTATTCTTACCATTATTCACTCTGATGTTCAAATAGTCTTAGATATGGCCAGTGTACTCCCCCCTTATCTGACTTTTTCTTTCTTTGACACAGCCCTGGCATTGATTGAATACTTTCATACTTTTGGTACAATAAGATATTCTAGGCTCATTTTGTATTTCATGCCTCAGCTCTGGCATGAAAATCAGCTATTTTTCCAAGGAGTTTTAGGGACTTTTTGTTGAGAATTGTATTTAGAAACCAAAATCTGGGAGGCAAGTGTGCCCATTATTTGGGGGGTGACATTTTTCTCAGGATCTGGAACCAATGAAATATATGTATGAAAAAATTCATCTACCCTTCTATATCTATCTATCTATCTATCTATCTATCTATCTATCTATCATCTATCTATCTGATCAGGAGTTCACACTGATTTTTATGCCCAAACCAATTCCACAGAATTCATTGTAATTCATCTCTTTTTATATTTGTAACTATTTTCTCCAACAATGAAAACCTATCTTCCAATTATCTATAATATGTTTACTTATTCAAGCCTTGACTGGGGTGACTCAGTTTGCTGGGCACAGACCTGCAAAGCCAAAAGTTGCTAAGGGCACATGGCCTGGGTTTGGGATTTGGTCCCTGCTCCAAGTATGTATGAGAAGCAACTAATAGATGTTTCACTCACACATCAATGCTTCTCCCCCTGTCTTTCTCCCTCCCTTTCCCTCTCTCTAAAAATAAATAAATGAAATCTTTTAAAAAATACACTTACTTATTTGATCAACCTCCTTGTATATAACCAATATCCTATGGCTGCTAAACACTCTAGCCTCTCCACACAGGTGTCCTCCTCTCCCTCCTTGAATTTCCACACTGCTCTTTAGGCATGAAGTCTTCCCATCCCACAGCCCCTGGGAACAAGTAAGGAGGAAGCCTTGTTCCCACATAATGGGTTTAGGACTAAAGTGTTCAGGAAAGAAAGGGAAGGAAAAAATAAATAGGATGGAGAAAAGGAAGATGAAAAAAGAAGAAGAGAATGAGAAGAATTTGAGGTATTTTTAAAGTAGCTTACTTGTCTGCTGGGTGGATTCCAATGCTATTGCCTTCATATTTAATTGAAAATTTCTTTTTATTTGAGAAACTAAAACAAAATAATAAGTCTATTTTAACTAACTAGACTTCAAATACTTGACAAATATTTATTGAGTGCATACTCTATTCTGTATAATAAATTTTGGTAAAAACCCAATTAACTGCAGTTCACAATTAATCAATATATTTTACTTACTTGCTTTTCAAGGAAATTGGCCAATTATAAGAAATCACATCCAAATTAAAGATTTATTCAAAACAGTGTCAGTCATAAAGCCTGTATGAGTTTTGCCATAACTCCCATGACTTAAATAATATACTGTAAGACATGGTATTCAGAATTATGGCCCTAAAAAAGAATGTGAAACTCAGTTACAATAGAAATATTGCCATGTTCACTTCAGATTTTTAGATATCATTTCAAAAATACAATTTTATTCAGTTAGTTGTAAAATTATATTCCCCAATTTCCAGTTTATTTATTTAACAAATACTTAAGAAACTTCTGTATGTGTCAGGTATTATTTAAGAAAATAAAAGCCTATCAAATTTCTTTTTCTCATGGAATTTACCATTCAGTGAGGGGGGCACAAAGACATTAAATAGGCAATATGTGGTATGCCATGTTATTATAAGCATTTATAAGAAAAATAAATAAAGGTGATATAATAAGAGTGTGAACAAGTAGGGGTGATGGTAGGTGAGCTGTCTTAGAGAGATAGTTTGTTTATTTTTTTCTTGTCATCTGGTTGTCATTTGTCCAATGAGATTCCCTTTCTCAGGATGAGAAATATATCATTCTCATATTTGTTTTCTGCTTTCCTTTAGTATATTTGGGTCAAGTTAATAACACTTAGCTGCATCTAAATCATTTTGTAAAGACTAGAAAGATATCAATTGAGATGACAAATTGGGTGACAAATTGAGATAACAAAGAAGGGGAAAAGAGTGATTTGGGAAAGCAGTTTGAGTGGATTTTTAAATTTAAAAAAAGAAACTTTCTTATATTGCTAGAGTTTTCTACATGAATTATAGTATCTTCATAATTTTTTAAATGTTTTTATTTAAAAATATTTTTATAGTAGCTGAATTCTACTTTAAACACTATGCTGATAAAACTCATGCGTCCTTGAGCAAGAATGAATGGAAAGTGAAATGATTGAGATAGAACCTATTATTCACTAGCCATTTTCCAGATAAATGTTTCACTAACTCCACAAATGGTGACTCTATTTTAATGATTTAAATTGTGGATATGGTCCAAGGTCTTCTATTATTCTCAAGTGAAATTTAGTATTTTATTCCTTAGCTCAATGGATATGTGTCTACTCCAATGATATCATTATAAATTTAAAGAATTGATATTATCAGTTGAAAGGAAAGAAAGAATATGAAAGTGGTTATATTCTAAGATAGATTAGTAAACACTTCAGTAGCATCCATCTCAAAAAAAGTATTGGACAAGGAATATTGAGACCTGGCTGTAACTCTTCCTAGCTCTTGTTATATAACCTTGGGCAAAGCACTCCTATTTTCTTAATCTCCAGTCTTTGGTAAAATGAAGATGATGTGTGTTTGTGTCCAAAGTCACCATTTAAAACCAAGATCCTAAAATTAAACAAGAGAAAAGCCCAATAAAATAATCTGTTAGCTTCATGTATTTTTACATACGCACTTTCTCTTTGCTACATACACATATACAGTATTAAAGGAAACATTATTTTTCAGTCAAATGAGAAAATATGTTGTATATTAAATTATTGAAAGTCTTTTTCACTAAATTAATGTATGGTTCTTTTGATTCTTTAAAAAATGTTATTCTCACAAATGATTACTTTTGAGAAAAAATAAGGGTGGGGGAAAATAAAAAGATCATTTTATGGAAATAATCCTAGTAATTCTACATTATTTCTTAAATAAATAATATTTAAGGTACAAATTTAAATTAGTTTACTCATTATTACAGAAAATAGCCAAAATAACTATTATACTTTAAAATTATTAGAAAAATCCAATAATATGTTTTAATAACTATAACATATCTTGATTTCTGCATAGTACATTTATTCAAGTAGAGGATACTTCACACAATAGCATATCATTTCTCTAGTTCATCCTCAAAGGCATTTTATAAGTATAGATTAACAGTTTTAAAATTACTTGTTTCCTTCACTCATTTTGCCTTCTTAATATTTAGCATCTTATGCTTTCAAGTTTAATAAATTATTTCTTCCTAATGTATGTAGTTTAGTATACATATTACACACATATTTCCAAAGGCACAATGCCCACCTACAATTGGTATTTAGAAATCAAAATCAAAATGAAAAAATCTTCACAAAACAGTCTAATTATACAACAAATACCCCTAAGCTTTCATTTTATCACTGTGTATTATATAACGAACTACATCTTCCTTCGTCTTTAACCATGCAGTACCTGAACCCATTAAAAGATTCCCTCTGACACACTGACATGCTTTTGTGCCCCTCTCTGCACTGATGAACGTAGCAGTATGCTTTCTTTTGGTCTCAGGCCATTTTACAAGGTAAACAACGTCACACAAGTATTTATTAAAACTTCAGCTACAAAACTAGCCAAGCACCCTATGGATGGCAAATGTGAAGGGGAGGGAGAAACAGCTCAGATTGTTTAGAAGCTCCCTGATGAAGTATACCAGCCCTGGTAGCCTAGAAACTACAGGACAAAGGGTGTACTGCAGGGGTATTTGATGCCTGAGGAGAATCATTGTTGTTCCCATCTTACAATTGAGAAAGCCAATGCTTGAGAAAGGATAAATGACTTTTCTAAAATGCACAGCTCCTGCCACTCAGGGAGATGGATCAAGAGAGATACATGTGCTTTAAATACAATGCATTTGCTTTAAAAGTTTTCTTGTTTTCTTCTGACTCTATAGGTTACAGTGTAAGGCAGATTAACAAATTGAGAATTTTTATATCAGTAAGTTAAAATTTGAGCCTAAACTACAGGATATAAGAAATGTCTATTTTATGTAATTATAGTAGATTGTAAATAAAAATCATTAAACAGAAATGGGGGAAAATAAAGCTATGTGCTTATGTACATGGTAAATTTTACATTGCTAAAAAAAGTTAAATTATTTTTTTGTTAGTATTATGAAGTGTTCTCTTCCTAGCCTCACAGTGTGTTTCATCCCTATTAATCAAGGATTACCAGGAAATGATGCCTCTAGTTATCAAGAAAAACACTTTCATATTTATTGTCTTCTGAAATGCTTCCTCTTCATCCCTGGCTAAATGATTAAAGTACTGGAGTACTTTGGTTTGTTCTTAAATTATTTTCTATGCTGTTGTTGGAATAAATGAGGTGCAACAGATACTGGGAATAACATTTAAAAATTCAGGAAACATTACTACCTCTCAAATCGAATACAAAACAGAAAAACGAAAGCACCTTCAACCACAATTTAATGAGATTTAATTTGAGCTGGAACCAGAGACACTTTATAATGAATATACAGCAGAAGAAAGAGGTACCTCAACAGCAATACCTGGTTGTTCTGTTTCTCTTTTTTGCTCTATTTGTACCAATGTCTCAGACATTGGCTTGTAATAAGCTAGGTACTTTGAGACATTATTTTTGAGTGGCATTTGGTGTGCTGCAATAAGGCCAGCAGAGACCATCTTTAGCTCTGGAGTAGAGAACGCAAAGAACTTTCTTATTTCTTCAGCATATGCTGCCTTTTCAATGAGGTACTTAAATGAAGCTATTGGTTTCTTTGTAAAAATCTCACCTACAATGCTTAACATTTTATCTTCATGGCTCTCCTGGACAGAGAGGGTATAGTGGTTACCAGTGTGTGGCTCAGGCGGGACTCAACCCATATTTGAAATCTCTGCCACTTAACCACGTGTGTGACTGGCAAGCTGTTTCACATGTCTATCAGTTTCTCATTCAGAAGGGGGGGGTTCCGTTATTGGACACAATTTGGAATCATTTAAAATGGGGTAATGTAAATAGCATTTAGAACATGCCAAATCTGCTCATTTGTATTTTAATGGATATTGATTTCTCATGAAATTTTGAATATATCTTAATTTAAGATTTAGAAACACACGTGCTTTCATGTGTTCATAAACAGCATAAACATCCTTCAGGTTAATTTCCTTAAGAACTGATTCATCACATTCCTTACGTTGATCATATTCCCACTTTATTTCCTAAAAACATCCTTAACTTCCTACTTCCTCACATGTATGTATCATCTCAGTTTTCCCAGAATAAATACACTTTATCACCACTTACATCTACCCATGTCTATTCCTTTCCCTCAGTGTTGTAATGCATTTCATTGTTTTCCATATCGCTTACTAATAACTGCTATATTACCAAAATAGACATCAGTTGCTAACAGAGCAGCTTGCTGGGCACTTTTCAAAGCACAGAGAAATTTTGCCCTAAAATTAAAGCTGACAAACTAGAGGCACATACAAATACAAATTAACATCTACACTACTACATGTATAGGGTTCCAACAACAAAAAATTTGCGTGTGGATATTACACGCAAATATGGAAGTGGATATGGAACAGGAAAATTTATGCTAGGAGAAAAAAGTGTAATGTGAATTATAAGTCACAGTAGGTTAATAGAAGACTGTTAGCTCTGATTTTCACTTTTTCTTATAGAACCTTTTAATTACTGCATTTCTAATGCACTTACATTTGCCAGTAGTTCTCTTTTTTATTCTTCTAATAATAGTTCCTAAGGTACATCCTATAAATTACCCCTCTCCTTTTCCTCTCCCTCTTCTCTTTAAACATTCTGAGAAAGAGAGGAGGGGGAAAAAGCAAACTGTAATTTTAAGTAACTCCTTTGGATTAATTCATGTGCTCCTTTAAAAAAAAAAATCTCTAACCGTCATTAGCACTGTGCTTTCCTGCCCCCATTCTTATACATGCCAATTTATCAGCGGTGGCCATTGCATCTGGCTGCTTTTTCTCTATTAAGGCACCAACTCTAGACAAACAAGCTCTCTCCATTCATTCCCAACATTCTTTACTTCTTTAACTTGTTCTAATTCCAGGTTTCCTCTAAGGGCCCTCAATTTCAAAACCCTTCATTAGGCTGGCCAAAAGTACTTCAATCTTTCTGTTTCCTTGTACTCTGTAAAAGGCTAGCCTTCTTCCCAAACTTATTTGCTCAGCATTGTCTTTTAACTTCCTTACCACTTACATCACTTTTTTTGGAAGGATAGCCACCCCCCGCCTTTTCTTTTAAAGTTCTTTAATTCTTGTCCCTATTTTCTTTAAGTGTTTCTGGAAATTTCACCTCTGGATTAAGTAGAAGAGATGTGTTACTACTGAACTTGCCAAACAATTTAAAAGATAACTGTAGGTTCTACATTTGGCAATAAATCACAATTCAGATATCCTGGAGAAAGCAATTATTTGGGGACAGAGGGAAAAGTTTGGTAAAAGTGACTCCATGACAAATAATTAGATATAGGAAGAATTTTTTTTTCTGGTAAAGATAGAGACACTCACTCATCCATTCATTCATGTCATAAATTTCCTTGATCCCTCTCTATGCTGAAGACTGGAACGATAATAACAAGCCTAACTGCAAACAATTTCCTTTTGGGGAACGTTCATTTCTGGAATAAGTTATTTTTTATTGCATTCTTCACTTCCATTATTCACTTGACGCCATTTAAAAGCGAAGGCACAAATAAGACATCAAATGCTAGATTTCAAGTGTTGAATACAATGCTGTCACCCTAAAAATCCTCAACCAGAGTAGTTTAATATATGATAATAAAGGCATTGACTTGAAAAGTGAAATGTTTTCATCTCTCTTTTCTCTTCCTGCTTTTCCACTAGTAGAAGAAAAGTCCAAGGATTTGACAATATGAAGAAAAGTGAACTAGCCATGTGTTGGATAACAAAAATTTAATGAGTAAAATTGTTCATGACTCCTAAGGGAACTACATTTAAATATCTAATTATGTTTCATATGTTTGTTACAGATTTGGTTTACAACACTTTTTATACTCAACAAATTAGGCGGGTAACATATTATTCTCAGTTTAAAAGTAAAAAAATAAACAAGGAACCCAGGTAGTAGGTAAAGGGAGGACTGAAGCTAAAACATAAGTTTTCCACATTCTGGCTCCATTTTTCTTTTCTCATTATAATACATACTTCTCCCTTTTAAAAATGCACTTGCTAATGTAAACCACAACAGCAAAACTTCAGTCTTCTATCATACAAATGGTAAAATATACACCAACCACATGCATAGTTAGCTTATGTTTTATATATTTCCTAAATAATAAGATATTTGAAAACATTAAATTTTGTCAAAATCCTTGACAATGTTTGCACTTTTTTGTGTTCTTTTTTGGATAAAATTTTAATATATGTATTTTATATTACAGTAGGAAAAAGCATGTCTACTTATATATATATATATATATATATATATCAGAATGAAGTGAATTTTGAAATTCTGGAGCAAGACTTAGACATCAAAGGTGTTCAGATAATCACTACACCAATAACATTAGCTTCATTGAATGTTGAAGTCCTGTTGGTTAGAAATATTTAAAAGTTGTGTTCAGTTGACTTCTCTTACTTAGAAAAAATAGCTTCTTAGGGGAATTTAGTCAGCGACTATTAGTATGTTAGGTTTTAGAGAAAAAGAGGACAGGTTTGTATAAAATTCACATGTACCTTTAAATTTTAAGTGCAAATATTCCTAGTCTTATAAGGTGATTCTCAATTAAATGTAATTGAATCATCTAATTATGTTGTTTTGTATATAATTACTACTATGTGAA
This sequence comes from Anoura caudifer, assembly GCA_004027475.1. Classification (NCBI taxonomy): domain Eukaryota; kingdom Metazoa; phylum Chordata; class Mammalia; order Chiroptera; family Phyllostomidae; genus Anoura; species Anoura caudifer. The sequence goes on along the minus strand of PVKU01000484.1, from coordinate 84,937 downwards.
AATTGATCTCAGGGTATAGATCTTGATATGTAAAGACCGCATCTCTCTGAACTAAGCTTCAGTATCTCAATGGTGAGCACTCAAGATGCTAAAATACACTGCCCCAAAGGTCTGTTTTCTGAAAAGTAAGATGACTCCAAATTTCAAGGAAAGCATAAAATTGTTTTTGTATGCTTTTCTTTTTCCTTATAATATACCTTTTTTAAAAAATCACTGGTTCTTTGTTTCCTTCCCATTTCTGATACCTATTTTGGCCTCACTCTTCAACTTCATTTCACTCGAATTTTTTTTTACCCTTACTCTGTAACCTGTCACTTTTCTTAGAATTCCCTTGTCTTGTCTTCACCCGAGATTAGCCTCTAGCCTGTAATATACAAAAGGGATCTAGGACTATTCAGTGTACTGAAAACAGAACACTCCAGTTTAGAGAATGTATTTTCTTCCATAGGAAGCCCTTCTTTCTGCGGTAATAGAAACCTTTAACCATGCCTTTTTCCATTCTGTTCAATAATCCATCACTCTGCTTTTCCACACTCAACCTGCAGGTTGTGACCCTCCTTCTCTATTACTCTCTTTGAGATCTGAACTTCTTTCATCCCTTTTGCTATATTGCATGCCTTTCTCCTCTCAAAATCTCCCTCACTTCTATTCATAGCAACTGATCTTCTAGATACATCATCTAGGGAGGGGATATAGAGGAGAAAGCATACCAAATGGTTTAACTTCTAAATATTAAATGTGAATGTTGGCTAGAGCTGAGTGGCAAGTCTATATAATACAAACAGTAAGTACTATGGGGGCTTATAACTTTTGAGTCATGTCTGTGTGTATGTCCAGACTCCAAATCTGTGTCTGAATAATCATGCTGTTTTCTCAGCTCTGTTAGGCTTCTTCAATGCAATAGTTCAGGCCAAAAGGCACTGAAGTTGTAACAAATATTGCCAAGCCTAGGAGCTTGATTTACCATTAGAAAATAACCAAAAGGAAAACATTGATTTTAAGCACTATGAGTTAATGGCTACTACTCAGAGATCGAAAATAGGTTGCCACTTTAGACCTGGTTGCTAAATAGACTAGAAATCATATTCAAGAATGCTAGACACTCATTATGGTTTGTTCTGACTCAAGCAAACTCTTTAAAGTGAATATGCATCCAGTAGGGCTATGTACTCAGTAGGCATTTAATATAGCCTTGTTTAATGGATGAAAAATACAATAAGAATTGTTTCAGAGAATCGTTTGGAAGAAAAACATATAAACTACACTGTTTTCTTTAAAGTGACCACCCCAAGAGTCTCCTGTTGAGAAACTCTGTAGCATTGTAGAGATTTGTGTGGCATGCTGGGTAGAGTTGAGTCTAAGCTTGATATTTGTAGGGCCTCTGCTGAGGCAAGTATCTCATGTTTCATTGACCTTTATATATCAAGCAATCAGTATGTATCATTCACCATTAATAGGTTAGGCTCATTTTCTACTTTTCTCTGCCTCCCATAGTGTAGAGCTAGGGTAAAAAAATTTAGTTTTTTTCATTATGCCCTAATATAAATAGTTAATAAGATCTTATTCTGGCTCCATGTCACTGGTCCAGGCCAGGGCTTTTTTTTTTTTTTTTTTTTTTTTTTGAAGCTGATGGCTTTATGTCTAAGGTAGAGGAAATGGGTTGATGGACTCTATCAAACCATTAATAATTCATTAAGCACTTGCTATGTGCAAGCACTGCTGAGGATGCTTACATGAATGATTTCATTTTTACCCTCCCAACATATCTATCCTCTTTTCAAAGATGAGGAAACTAAGGTATTTAGTTGAAGAATTCACCTAAGGTCATGCAGCACGTGAAACCAGGGGTGGAACCCTGCAATTTGACTTGAGAGGCTGCAATCTAGACAACTAACGTTGCCCTAGGAAAGCTGAGTTAATTAATTCAGCTCTTGTTATGTGAGGTCGTGGTTTTGTTTTGTTTTGTTTTCTGTCTGTCAGGTTTGCTTTGCTGATTTCCTTCATGCTGAATAGATGGCCTTGTCTACAGTTGCCAGCACAAAAGGTCTTTCTTTGCAAAGTTCTTTCTCTTGGCCTGATGATTCTAAAAGCAAAACCACCAGCACTCTCAGGAGGGCACCAGGCCACTGGTCCCTGGGGCAGTAGGCAAAGAGAAGCACCTGGTAGAATGAGCAACCACAAAGGCAGCCCAAGTCCTGCTGGCTGGAGCCCTATCACTAGGTTAATTGTTGCGAAAATAGAATCTAGAGAACTGATCAGCTCTCTAGAACAGCTCTCTTAGGTCACCAGGTTAAGGGTCCCAGGTAAAGAGCACAAAGTTCAGGGCTTAAGATGAGGTCAGAAACACAGGTGTTAAAATGCCAGATTGCATCAGGAAAAGACAGGGAGAAAAATTATAACACATGGCAGGCTCACCATACAGCATGAGGCAAAGTGGAACTTCCAGATGAGTAACAGAAGGAAGAATACCCCACTACACTATGCGGGGTCTCTTCTGAGGCTCTCCTTAACTGCCCTGTCAACTGCTTTGTGCCTGTCTGTCTACTGTTGTATAAGGTCCTGATGGTGAACATCGTGCATACAGTCTCTCTGTTTTGGGTGTAGATGGAAAAATCTCTGGAAGTTTGTGGAAATGTTTCATTTTGCACTGTGTTGTTTGATTGACTTTCCTTGTGTTAGGCTGACCGTACTGATGGAGAACTGGATTGAGACTGAAGAGTGTCTTCAATACTTTCTGAGTACTGCTAGAAATTACTATAAAAGGATAAGAGCTAGCTCAGAGAACCTGTCATTCTTTCAGTTCTTAGAATTATGCCCCAAGTATGGGAGACGTTGGTTGCTATATTGCTTGTCAGTTAGCTCAGCATTCAATCTTGACCTAAATCTAGATCTTGTCAAATTGTCTGGCACCATAGAGGCATACTTGAGCAATGTTGATTCATTTTCTGCATTGCAGGATACACAGAGTTTGTTTATTTTTTTTTTTGACATCATTATTACTTAAATTTAGGTCTGAGGCTGCTGTGATCTTTTTTACCAGACTGCTTCAATTTTTTTTATCCTAACCTGGGTTTCATTCCATTCTTAAGTCCTTAGTTATATCGAAAGTATTGAAGGATAGTTTGATAATTTCAACAATAATGTTTTATGGGGTAAATATATATGGGGTTGGGGAGTTTGAACATCTCCTAGTTTTGCCATCATAAATAGAAACAGATATACATTGTTTTAACTTTGAACGCCAGACCTGAAAGGTTTCACCTGCCAGGACAACCCTAGGAGCTCTGTGGCTAGGATCCTACTGGTTGTTTAGTCAGCAAGTTTCTGTGCGCTCAGATCATGCTGGCAGTATTACAGATTTTTGAGGAGCTGGAAAGTGAAAGTATTCCATGAACTTGAAAGACATAAATATATGAAAATATCTGAGCCAAATAAGTTAGAAAAATTGAGTTTGATCAACATGACAGAAGTTACCAGCTGCAGCCTTGGGGAGGGGTTGAGATTGAGGGAGTCTTCCTCAAACTTTAAATGGAGAAGGGGAAAACCTTATAAGTGGGTTCACATAAAATAAGAATGTTCACATAAAACTCCAGTTGTCATCTCTGTCTTTATTCCTGATCCACTTGTCCTCAGTGACCACTTACAGTCCGTTCGTGATACCCAGGGTCCAGAATAGTCAAGGAAAAGCCCATCCCTGCCTAACAGTGAATTGTTGGTGAGATTAGGTTCAGCAGAGCCTTGAGGGAGAAAATAAACCACAGGAGCCCCAAATGATACAGGAAGTGAGGAGAAAAGGGTGACCTCATTCCTCTGCCATAGTTATGGAATGAGGTTTGGGCAAGGCATTCCCTATAATATCTAGGGAGGATAACTCTTCTGCTTGATTTTTTTTTCTGCCTAAGCTTAATAGTTTGAGCCCTTCCAAAATCTTTAATTACCACAGCCCCAAGATAATCTAATCTGTCAGTTCAGTGCTGCGTAGTGGAATGACCACAACGTGAGTCAAACTGATACCAGTTTGAATCCGGGCTTTAACATTTACTCTGTTCCTTCTAGGGGAGTTTACTCGTATCTCTTTAAACTTAAGAGTCTTCACTGTAAAATGAATAAAATGGAACCTATCTCACATGGGTGATTAAAGGATTTAATTTCCTCACGCATGAAAGTCATTAGTACATGGTAACTGTGTTTATTACTGCTCTTCACCAGTATCTGTATTAGTTTCTTGTGGCTGTCACAAAAATTATCAAAAACTAGAAAAATTTGTTCTCTCCCAGTTCTGGAGGTGGGAAGCCCAAAACCAAGCTGCCAGCAGGGTCTAGAGACTCTGAAGGTGAATCTGTTTCTTGCTTCTCTAGCTGCCAGCAATCTTTTGTATTCCTCGATTTGTGGACACATCACTTCAATCTCTGCCTCTGTCTTCATATTGCCTCCTCTTCTGTGTCTCTGTGTGTCTTCCCCTTTTCTGTTACTCATAAGGACATACACAGTTGGATTTAGGGCTCACCCTAAGTCTGTCTGGGTGACTTCTCTGGAGATTTCACCTTAATTATACATGCAAAGACCTATTCCAAATACGGTTATGTTCAGAGGTTCCAAGTAGACCTATTTGCTGGGGGAACACTGTTCAATTCACTACAAAACATGTGATTAGCTAAATTGTATCCCCCTAAATTCCTTTGTTGAAGCCCTCAGAATGTGACTGTATTTATCTATAAAATTAAAGTGAGGCCATTAACATGAGCCTGAACCTAGTTGGATTTGTGTATTAGAAGAGGCAGGTTGGATGCAAAGACACGACAGTAGTGGATACGCTGTGCGAGGACATAGTGAAAAAGCCATCTGCAAGCCAAGGAGAGAGGCCTCAGAAGGAACGAAACCTACCAACACCTTGATCTTGGACTTGCAGCCTTCAGAGCTGAGAGAAAATAAGTTTCTGCTGTTTAAGCCTGAGGTATTTTGTTATGGCCACATAGCAAACTAATACAAAGCATATTAATGATCAGCCTTGCTTTCTTTAGCTTCTTTAGGTGCTGAACAGTCTACACGTGGAATCTGACTCCTTACAGTGTGGTCAGGCAGCCCTTGTTTGAAGTGACCTTACAATGTGAGGCAAGTCCCCTTTCCCTCCTGCTCGTATACTACTTAGCCCACAAGGCAGTGTCACGTCACTGAAATTCTATTTGATTTTGTAAGTCCAATGAAGTAAAACAGGAGAGTAATGGCAGGGAGAGGGGGATGGGGACAAGTGTAATTGAACAACAATAAAAAATTAAAATAAAAAAAATACAGTGAATATAGCCAAGTCCTTGATAACTGAAATTCTTCAGTGTCTCAGACCATTGCAATGAACATCGCTGTTTTTCTTTTGCAACTTAAATAGACAAATAAAACCTGGTTAATTAATAAAGTAAAAGAACAGTCCTAAGACACAGAGGTGTTATTCTACCCCTTTCCAATTTCAGAGCCATTTATGTGCTAGTCACATAGTCTAGCCATGCTCCGTTAGCAAATTCTGAAAGTTGGCCTTCTTGAACATGAAACTTTGCATCTTCTAATTTGGGGGTTTCAAAAAAAACACTAAACCCTTAAGTATTATCTTTTGAAACTAGCTTACCACGGACACAGCTGTTATTATTTGTTCATTGTCTTACTGCTTTTGTAAAGAGCTCTGGGGTTGTTATGAAGGTGCTAAGTTATAGTGTATTTTTAATCACCACTTGAGTTAGCATAATCTTTGCCACTAAAAACAGTACATCTGTAAGTCCATGCTTGCATTCAAATAATATACATAAGCAGTTAGCAGTAAATATTAATAATGATATCAGCAAATTCTAAGGCAGAATCTGGCAAGAATGATAGGGTTAAAGAGTGTGCATACTTCTCTCCAACTCTTCCCTGGCAAGTATAGTTTCAAATAGGTTCATTGCTGAGATATTTGTGTGATGCATTTCTCATGACGGACACATGTAGAGATTTTAGGGCACTACATCAGCTAGTGCTCGGGGGTGGATCTCACATTGTACTCTCTAAACAATAGTTGGCAGCACGCAGCATTCCTTTCCTCTGTTTCTACTCTGACTGGCTCCAAGACCAAGACAATGAATATGCGATCTACTGCTCACTTCCCTTTGAAAAGTACACGGATTTGTCACAGTTACTGTAATTGACATGTTCCGTCACTATGTGAACAATGGTAAAGAGTTGACTGAGTAAAGCAAGGCACACAGGGACTAGTGATACTCCTGTCTCAGGTTAACATGTAATAACTGGAACAATCCTTGGTAGCATGATCATTTAAGTGTCTTGAACAGACTGTCTTGCTTTAGGTTGTAAGCTTTACAGGGGCTGAGCCTTTCTTTCCTGTCATTGTATCCCAAGTGCTCAGCACAGTACAAGGCATCCAGGAGGTGATCAATAAATAATTTTAACGGGTAAATTAATCTATGAGAAAACTGCAAATTATATCATCACTCTTCAGTGGAAAAAATATATTTGCTGCTTAGTCAAGAGTGATAAATGGTACTGAACCCCATCTGGAAAAATAAAAACAGAAACAAAAAACACATAGGTCAGGTTTCCTCAAGGCTCATGCAAAGAATTATCAAGATGCACCAAGAAAAGCAAACACACTCACAAGCACAGACATCTTTAAAATAAGGAAATAATGGCAATTGCTATATATATACACATACACACATACATATATATAAACAGAGTATAAAGCAGTTCAAATGGAACATATAAACATTGTATATATGTCATACCCCCCAAAAAAAAGATGATAGAACATTTGAAATCTTACTTAGGGAGTCTCTAGAGAAAAGGCAAAAAAAAAAACAAATGGAGTTTATTGTGAAAAATCCTTGGAGAAAATAAGTTTTGAAACAGATTTTGAAGAAGCTAAGAGTTCCCATTTGGCAAGGAGAAGTGTGAAAGTTAATAGATTAGAACGCCACTATAGGAACTTGAAAAGCCTAATGGAATTAAGGGACAAATTATGTGGAAAGGAATTTTTAATGAACTTATGCAATATAGAAATATTTCAACAGAAAAACTTGATATAGTATACTCATATGTACAAATGTTCAAAGAATGTATTAAACATAAAATACGGGTTCATTTCTGTAAATAATATCCCTGGGTCCTAGCCAGAGGGAGGCTGGTTCAGATAATGGCTTTCTGAAGTCAAATTGTTGTACTTGCCTGCACAAGCCTAGTTAATAATCCTTCAAAATCTAACCACCTGTGAGTGAGATGTTGAGGAAGTAGTAATGAATAAACTATTTTACTGCACCCCAGGGAAACACACTCATAATTTTACCCTACCTGAATCATGGGAAGGCAACTGTGATACCTTTGACAAGTTTTCTATAAAATCACAGGCTTGTCTGTATATACTAGGTGAAGCAGAGAATCAAGTTGATCAATAATGTTGAATAAAGAATACAACAACAAAACAAAACCTTTCCCTCAATTACCTGAATCATTAAAGTAAGAGTGGGTATTATAAAGAGTACATTTTCTAGATCAGTGGTTCTCTTTGTGTTTGAAGCAAAATAAGCAATATCTGTTGACTAAATAAATAGCATGTTTTGCACCAACTTCTTTGAATAAGTGTTATGATAGTTAGTAAAGCAAAACTTAATTTACAAATATTTCTGATCTCCAATTTAGCACAAAGTGCCACCTCTGTAGATGGGGGATCAGTTCTCAGAGAAAAGGGGTTGGTCGAGGATGTGGAAAACACCTCACGTGGTGCTCACTACAATGTGCCCGGCTTGGGCCATTGTATGGTTTTTCAAACAAAACTAAAAGTGCAGTTCTTCAACAATGTTTTCCAGTATAATATGGTTCTTCTAACAAAAAAAAAAAAAAAAAGAGAGAGGGAAAACTGAGCTAAACAGTTGCTTGGATCTGTGCTGACAGTTATGACTTTCTAAGATCATAAGATTAAAGAGCATCTCAGCGGATTTGACATTTTTGACTGTCTCTGTGATTGATGCTCATCATGGTGGCTGAACCATGATAATCCGTTGCCCATCAGTCATTAAGGAAAGCTGTCATTACACACAAACTGCCACAACTGGAGGACATGTCTGAATAGTAGAAGGAATGAAACTGCAGCATGGCCAGTCCCATAAATTTAGCCACTTATCATACATACAAGATCTAGAATATATGACCAAAGTGATGGATATTCATGATGGAGATGGCTCAATTTAAATATTGAACAGTTTATTGTTCATAAGTGTAAATTAAATGTGATGTATTTTCTATTTCCTCATAATAACCCTAGTTAGGACTGGGAAAGGTTAACTGTCAGAAATTACTTAAATGAGAATAAAAATTATTTATCCCATAGCAGATTTAAATTACAACAGAATTGGAGGGGAAAATATAAAAATTATGAAATGCAAAGAAAATGAAAATATGGAAGAAATACACAGATCATAAAATCACTGATGAATTCACTGAATAGTTTGGATGAATCATTTTGCTTAGTATAGAGAGCACAGTTAATAATGGATTATCTCTAAAAACAGTTGAAATGTGGCATTGCAAGAGGCAGTTCTTTTCATTTATTTAATTTTTGCACAGTCAGATAATTTTGAGAAAAACACTGCAGAAAATACTAAAATTGCTAGATACAGCATCCCAGTTAAAAATAACTATGTATAGAAACCTATACTTGGTAGAACAGAAAATAAACTTAAAAATTTTTGTCTCTGTGCAATCAAAGATCTCTGACAAAGATCAATGGCAAAACACTTAAGCTGAAAAGGAAATGTAGAGAAGCTTAACAATAGAATTAAAACTAGATTTAAAAAATTCCCGGTTACCATAAATGACTTTCAAAATGATGATGATTGGAAAATTTGTAAAAATTGTATACTCAAGTTAGATTAGTGAATTATTGCATAATAGAAACTACTTTCTACTTACATTTGTATTCCAGCATCTAACAACTAGAGGCACAGTGCAACATATGCCTACTGGGATATTTACCTTTTTCTTCAAAAATTAGCCCCCTATCTATAGTGGGTACTAGGTCCAATATTTGAACTGGGTGATCCTCCCCTATCGTCATAGCCAATTGAACTGGAGACAGACAGAAGAGAAATATCTGCCCCAAGATGGGAGGATCTGATCCTGTCTTTAGAAAATTTGGAACTGGAGCACAGTTAATTAAGTGCTGGAATAGGATAGTGATGCAAAGCCAGTGCAGGGTGTGTATGGGCCTGTGCTTGTGCTGAAGCAGAGAAAGTCACTTGAGAGGGAGGAAGGAGAGAGAGAGACAGAGAGAGGGATGCGGGAGACAGAAAAAGAATGAATAAGGGGCAAAAGCAAGAAAGAGTGAGAGCAAGAGAAAAGCAGAAGCTCAGTGAGAGACAGCTCCCATGAAACCTGTTTGTTCTGGGATACATGACCTGGTTATGGCTCCATGTGAGGTCTGACTGGGGTTCCCAACCTTGGGATCTGTAGTTTTCCATTTTTACAATAAATGACTATTGCACTTAAATATTACGCTGGGTTCAATACAGAACATAGAGAAAAGATTAAGTTCTGCAAAAATTAGGGACAGGGTAACATATCTCTTCTTTCAGATTTCTCTGTTTGGTGATTTATTAAAATACATTATCTGCACTTGTAAGCTCCATATGTGTTAAGATGTAATAATGAGGTAAAGTCTGCTTAGCAACTTATTTAAGTCCTATGGTGTCCCAGTGGTCTGGAATGTGGTTTCCGAACACATAATCTTCCCATTAGAATTTGCTTAGTCAAAAGTTTAAGATTTTTGAGACATTTGGCCAAAATTAGGTCATACATTTCTTCCTGTATAAAATGTGTTGCCTAAGCAAGCATGATTTGACACAATTTGTACTTTCAGTAGAAATAAAGACATTCAAACAAAACTGGAATAAGATATCATCTTCTGTCTACAAAACTGAGAAAAAACATCCCACAGTTGATTAGGGTTAGGAAAATGGGCCATCTCATACTTGGCTCTTTGAATTATAATTGGAAATATACCAATACTCATTCATTCAACAAACACTTATTGAGTGCATTCTAGATTTCAGACACTGTTCTAAGCACTGAAATTCAGCAGGGAGCAAAATAGTCAAAAATATCTGCCTGCCAGGAACTTACATTTTTCAAAATACTTAAAAACAGACACATTCTGTTAAGCTAAGTGTTGTACCTTTTAGATATTGTATATATACTTTTTCACCCAGTGGAATACTATGCAGCCATTAAACACAGTGTTTTTAAAGAATGTGTTAGGTTAAAAATTAGGTTAAAAATGAGTAACTACAATAGGTTCTCATCCTTATTAAAAATGCAGTACTCACACACATATGTTTTTTAAAGTCAAAACAAATATATATGAAAACATTAAAGGGAGTTATCACTTTGTGATAGGATAATAGATAATTATTTCTCTTATTATGTCTCCATATTTCTAAATTTCAGTAATAAACCTATATAATTTGATTTCTTTTTCCTCAAGTATAAGGTTCATGATATTTCACATTTCACGTATTTAAATCTGAGAATTATAAGCTCAATATGGGCAGGAATGTGTCTGTCTTGGGAACTTAGTTGAATCAATTAATACATCAGTGTAAAAAAAATTCCCATACTTCAGGCAAAGGAATACATTTTAGGGCAATTGGCATTGTGTATATTTGCCATTAATGATGCCTAGAAAATAATTAATACTTTTGTGACTTTGGTTGAGTTATTTGTGTCAAAAATTTCCCATGAATTTTAACTTAAGTTTAAATTCATATATGTTGTTTAAAATGTCCTTTGAGAAAATGAGCATAGTGTACATGAAAGATAATTCTATTTATGGCAGTGGGTCCCTAACAATAGCTTGAGATGCATTCCCATTTAACCCTCAACAGCCGTGTCCAAAGTTCCTACCATATGCATTTTAATTAAGAAAATAAAATAATAGAGAATAGAAAAACTGCAGGTGGTATGATACCAGCCATACAATGTGAAATTAAACTCTCAATCCTAAAGGTGTTAATAAAAAGTTCAAGTGTTAGGGTACAGCGTAGTGAACATCTGTTGTTTTTATACCCTTAGCATCTATATTTCCTACTTCTGGTAAAATATGACCTGCTATTCTAAAAAAAATCTTTTCCTTTTTGAGAACCATTCCTCAGCCCATGTAATCTAAATAGGTTTGACTCACACACCAAACTCTAGTCTAGAGCTTTGCTTGTACAACACAGAAGTGGCCATTTAATTTAAACCTAAATAATTTAAAATTTAAAATTTAGTTCCTCAGTTGCATCAGGCATATTTCAAGTGGTCAATAGCCACACACTTGATTTGTGGCTACCGTACAGGACAGTGTGGGTTATGGAACATTCCCATCATCACAAGAAGGTCTCTTGAATTGTGAGGTGGGGTTTAGGTAACTTCATAAATCCCATGTGACCGGCCACAGTGAGGAGTCCAGGAAAGAACACAGGACCCTGTCAGTTTAGTGAGAGCCAGGCCCAGGACTTTGTAAGTTTTGAGGTGGAAGAAGCTCTCATGCATGGCTCTACTGGAGTAAGACAGAGGCTATGAGACCAGAGCTACTGCAGTTTCTACAAGGGGCATCCTGCTGTGTACGGAGACGGCCTGGAAGAGAAAGAGCCCCACTGTGGAGGGAAACCTGTGATGGTTGTGACTCCAGAAGCTAAGAGTGCCGGAAGACTACTGCAGACTTTTAAATGACAAAGGCCAGCAATTTTTGGATCTGTTCTGTTGTTTAGACATATAACTTGAGGAATATTGACTGAGATACATAAGCAAAGGTGAGTTAACTGAATAGCAGTGTGGTTGTCTCTTTGATGCCACCATAAAGACTCAAAAGTCATATCAAGGATGTGAAGACAGATTTTGAGTCAAACTTTGTGATTCAAAGAAAAGAGTGATATGTAATTAGTAGGTAAGTGTATGCTATTATCATTTAGTAAAAATTGCGTGTGTAGATTGATGTGGTTTATTTTCTGAAAAGCTGTTACCAAATAAGAGGGAATGTGTTGCTATAACTGACAGAATCTTAGAATCCATGGATATCATATATGCTTCTGTTAATATATAAAATTTAGGGAGGACAATAAATTTTTTCCAATGTTCATCAGCTCATACAGTCTCCAGATCTGGTTTATAGATACATAGGTTTTATATGATCATTTCTTATACTGCCTGAAGTGGTTTGTGTTTGATTTTGGTATCACCTACTTCCAACTAATAATCATATAATCTTTTAATATTTAATAGCACTGCTTATGATGACATAGAAAGAAATTTATGTAACTTATTACTAAAATTTTGGTGTATGACAGCTAATTTTATATTTCTCTTTTTGTTGTTCCTCAATTTTCTAGCTACTGTCAACTGCTTGGTAGGTAAAAACATTGGTTAAAAAGAACTGGAATGAATAGTTGAATAAAATATAAAGACCAAGCCTCTTAACATTAAATAAAAAATACTCAAATTTCAGTGCAGGCCTTTTCAAAGTTTAAATTTTTTTAAATAACATCTGTAATACAGCTAGAAGAGCCTGCCTCAGCTGAGTTCTCCACTTTCTGTCCGATAGCCCTAGCATCAAATTGTTTACATACACTTTCATTTCATTTTCATAATAAAACGTGGTTAGGAAGAGTGAAAATGCCAACAAAATAGATGTGTTTCTAAAAATGGCAGGGGGTGCGGTTAGGTAACTGGACAATTTTCTAACACAGTTCACAAAATCATGTTTTTTCTTGTATCACATTCCTTAAATGGACCAGCCAGGAGATAGCCTGGTTAGAAGAAGATACCCTCTTCCAGAAAGGCCCTCTCAGGGATCATCAGTGGCAACTGTTCGAAAAACACTCAGAGTCAGCGTGCTGACAGTGATCAGGAAAAAAAGACAAACTCTGCTAGTGTTTGGGCTGTATACAAAGAACCATCACATCCCAGACTTAGCAAATGATATACGATGCACCTGGAAAAGTGCATTCAGTTTGGATAAACTGAATTCCAGAAATATGTGGAAAATTCGAGAGAGTTAAGATGAAAAAAAATAATGAAGTGACTAAGAAAGTGAGGTTCGGATGGGGCTTGGGAGGAAAGATGAAAGCAACTGACGAAGTAAATTTTAAGATTTGACATGATAAGAGCCAACACGTATTTTAAAATAGAAATATTATACAGACAGAGATATTATTGGAATGGGAAAAGACCACAGGGAAAGAAGCAAAACTGAGAAAGCCAAAATTCTGGCTATGTATAGGAGAAAATGAAAACAATGAGAAAATAGTAACTTTTGGCATATTCTCGTACGGGAGTCCATAGGAAGCTTTAACTCATTGCACATTTGATACTGAATGCAAAGACAGCCCTGGGTGTTGGAACAAGATGATTGTAGGAATGGGGTGAAAACTGTACGACTGAGGATGTGCTTTTCTACTCAGTATTTCTAGAAATCTATTATAACATGAAAACCCAAATTTTGTTGTACAAGGGTATATTCCTTGCCATGAAACAAACTTTTAAAGAGTAAATAAACTGTGTTGTCACACAGTTTGCCCTGGGATATCTCACTATCTACCATAGGGGACAAAACTGTTTTTAATCTGCAGTTTTCCCAAAACCATTCAGTTAAAGATAATTCAAAAATCTGAAATCTTGCCTACAAGGGTTAACACCTGCAGAGGTGTCCAACAGATATTCAGTCACAAAAATTTAAATGCTCTTTTCATTAAGCCTCTTGTATCTTTTTTCCATAGCCAAACCAAGATAATTGTCTGGGGCTAATTTCCGAGGCTATTTAATAACACCTCCTACAAGACTTCTTGTGTAAACTCAGCAAGAGGAAGCATCCAGAGTAATAGGAAAATACGTGTGCTCATTTTACAGCTGAAATTCATACTTTTCTTTACAAAAGAGATCCTGCTGTTTGAGTTTGGCAACTGCCATACCAACTGCATTGGGGAAGATTGGATTAGGAGGCAAAGCTGACTATGCAGTAAAGTCCTCACTCTCTAGCAGGATTTTTATGTAAATTCCATTACAGTTCATACTTTTGCAGATAATGAAATGGATACAAAACACTTCAAGGTTTCTAAGTCAGCAAAATAATGAACAGGATAGCTTGTAAATGCCTTTAATACATTTTTGACATTTGGGCACTCATAAAAATGGGCTTTGTATTCCTTCTTTTGCATAAGTTTTCTTTTTTAATGCTGCATTTTACCAGCTCACAGCTCTACAGGTTATTGTTAATGTGTGAACATGAACTACAGACATTTCACACTTCAAATTCCAGTGCGGCAAATTTTGCATTATATTCACTTAAGAAAATATGGACTTCTTCCCCACCCCCCCAAATGCCATTCCTTCAGATTGAAAAAAGAAGTACATATACCTTATAGACTAAGGGTAGTGCCAGAGGGATATGCTTTGGTAATTAACTAACCACAAAATTAAAATTAAGTAGATTGATTTACAATTATTCTTTTTCATAATTTACAATGACATGTACGGGTAAAAGTATATTTTCAAAAGGCTAGCCTCTAGAGACAACATATTTTTAGATTTCCAAATGGATCTTTCTTAGAAATAGTCAATGACTATAACAGAAACAGTCAAGAAAAATATTCTGTGGCAGAATGTATAAAGTGCACCCCTTACTTTCTTTCTGCTATTGTCATTTTAATTCCATACACTATCTTATGCTTGAAGGTGGAATTCCCATTAGAGTGTCAGTGGAGAATCCAGGCTTAGGTAAAGGAAACCCAAGACTTTGTCAAAAGTTACAAAATTCTCCAAGTGAAGAAGGAATGGGAATGAAGTATGCATTTCAAATATGAAATATTCTGGTGATCCATTATCTCATTAGATGGTTGAATTTTTCAGGAAAGTATGCTCATTTTTATTCTGGATGACTAACACACATGCAATATTCCCTTTGGTGTATTTAATAATTTCTGTCAAAATAGGCAGTCTATTGACATTTCTTTGCATTGCCAAACCAAACAAGATTAGTCATATAAACATAGTCTCACTGGTAGATGAATTTTGATGGGAAAATGCCAAACATGATGCATGACCTTTGACCCACCATTGGCCTTTAGGGAGCTATCTGGTGCCTCTCTCCAAAGGAGAGAGTCTCAGCCTTGCATTCCTGTGTGGAGTCATATACATGACTGGCTCATGACTTACCATCTAGAATACTTCATTCTCGTGGAGCCCTAAGTGCACTCAAATGTTCTGGAAGCAAGAACTCCAGGACTTTGTTTTGCAAAGTTCTGATAACTTAGAGAAATAACCAGATGGAAAAAATGGAGACCATGTGACCACCATGAGCTAAATACAGGCAGAAGACTCACATGTACTGAAAATAATATTGAGCACTTACTCAGGCTTGTATTGATTGCTTTGCATGCAATATCCTGTGTAAGCTTCACATAAACTTATGAAGTAGGTCTATTATTGTCCCCATTTCACAGATGAAAAGACTGAGAGTCAAAACAGTTTTTCTGAAGACCAAACACTATGTAGTGGAGTTGGATTTGAAACTGTATTCATTATCTTCAGTCTTCCCTGTCATAACACCACCACCA
This sequence comes from Anoura caudifer, assembly GCA_004027475.1. Taxonomy (NCBI): domain Eukaryota; kingdom Metazoa; phylum Chordata; class Mammalia; order Chiroptera; family Phyllostomidae; genus Anoura; species Anoura caudifer. The sequence continues at coordinate 69,314 of PVKU01000484.1, read as the reverse complement.
ACAACTAAAGAGTAATTTATCTTCTATATATTGATATAGATTGATATAACATATATACTGATTTTATTGATATAATACACATATTATATTAGGTTTAGATATACAACATAACAATTTGATATTTGCATATTATGATAAATGATCATCCCAATAAATCTATTTAACATCTGTCACCATACAAAGCTATAAAATTGTTATTCTTGTAATGAGAAGTTTTAAGATCCATTAGCAACTTTCAACATGGCATTATTAACTATAGTCACCATGCTGCACATTATATCTCTATGACATTTATTTTATAACTGGAAGTTTGTACCTGTTGACCCCTTCCCCCTATTTTGCCCACTCTCCTCCCACCCCTACACTGATTTTTGTGGCCTTACATTTTTATGTTGCTCTTCATGGTGTTTAATCTAGGTTTGAGGTTCCGATTTTGTCATTATTGGTGGCAGCATGCAGCTCTTTGTGTGACCCAGACAAATCACAGTTGGTTATCCTGGTTCGATATTCCTCTAAAAGATCTTTCTTCAAAAATGCTAACCATCCAGGGAAGAAAAGATAGATTCCTTAGTTTGTTGTTCCTCAGTTTATTATTCCTCAGCCAGAGATTTCTCTATGATTCTGACAGTAACAAAATATAGTTTCTGGGAAGGTAATTATGTTTTTAATGACAATAGTAATAGCCAATGAATGATCACCCACTCAGGCCAGGCCCTGTGCCAGGTGCTTCGGGTGCAGGAACTCACTCAGCACTCGCAACGCTGTGCAGCACGGAGCATCGTAACCATCTGATAGATAACAAAATGGAGCTCCGGTAACCTAAGAAGCTTGCTTAAGGTTATGCAAAGATTGTAGCAGAACTGATCCAACACAGATCTTTCTGCTTCTAGGGACTCTGCTCTTTCCCTCACCACACTGCCTGCCATACCCAGGAATGTGGGCTGTTTTAAGCTACTTTCCATAAGGCTAGAAATAACCTTTTAAAATGTGACTAACTGTCAGAGACGAAGAGTGAAGGCTGTTAGCATTATACACAGTAGCATAAATGTCTTTATTTCTTTCTTATCACTTGCATCTTTCTTCTGTCCACTCATGCATGTCCCCTTTTCATTTGAAATGGTGTTACACGTATCAATACCTTGAGCAATTCTGATGCTGTGGGTGGTGGATGTCCTGGCAGCGGTTGCCCTAAGTGAAAGAAGAAACAAAACATCCCTAACTTTGGCATTGCCACACCTACACGCGCCTGTGGAACAGGATGCCCTGCCTTCCCTGATCTGTTTGGCTTCAAGACCTCAGCTATTAACTGTAACACCTGGTTATGCTAATGTGGACAGTGGATCTAAAAACTCTGCTTCCTTTGACTTCTGTTCCTCGTTATGTTCTGTGCTCTCGGCCTCATCAAGAGACAATGAAAGAAAAAGCAGGGGAATAAGAGACATTTACCCCAGCGCTTGGCAGTTCGACATGTATGCACATAGATACTGGCCTCTGTCTCCTCCTTTGGAAGGTAAGCTTGTGGGGAGCATCAAGCATCCAGGTTACATTAAATGCTCAGCACACTCTTACTCAACGCTTAACATAATAACACTCATATTCATCCAACAGAAAAGCCGCCTTTTCTTATATCCAGCCAACTGAAAAGATTCACAGGGATGGTTTTAAAAGGTTGAAAGGCAACTTTAAGCACAAGAATTTACAAGATGCATACACACACAGAGCAAAAATATTCAACTTGTTGCTCTTTCTCTTGTTTAGATCTGATGTCTGGATAAAATGTTTGTTCAAAGCTGGTACATATTGTATCACTCAAGAATATACGTCTGTCTCTGTAGAATTAAAAAAAGAAAAAAGAAAACCCATCTGTTTGTGAGCAAATCTGTACTTTTGAGTGGCCTGCTTGCTTGAAAGTTTATAGTATTTATTTTACCAAAGAAAAGATTTTACTAAATTAGCTTCCTCTAGAAAATAAATCTGGATATGATCAGGAGGAGCCAAAGTAAGAAGCAGTCAAATCCAAAAATAATATTACTAACAGCTTAAGTCGCTTAACTTTATGTAAATTTATCGGGGAGGAAAAAAAAATGAGAGCAGAGAAAGAAAGACTGAACAAAGCAGGTTAAAAAAAGGGGAGGAGAGAACTCTTGCGTCAGACAAAGAAACAAAAGAAATTATAAGCTATTCTTTGCTGGAAAGAAATTACTAAGACTTACATATATGATACACTGAGTAGAAGCAACTATAAAAGAAAAAGAAAACATGCCCAAACCTATACTTGGATCAAGGTAGGGTAGCTACCTGCCACAATTATATAAAACTGTCTTAAGTTATTGTTACAGAGTTACTTCTGAAATAGGACAAATCTCAAGTATGCAACATACTTCTCAGAATTTTTCCTCCTCCATCAGTAAGTAATAATATCTCAGAGCACAGCAAGTGCCACATTCACTAACTTCTAATACTGAGTTAGAGTGCTCCAAATATTCTTTATCTCCTTTAGAGTTTATGCCTGACTTTTGTTTAATTGTATATAAAAATGTATCAGAAATGGTGAATATTTTTTACTCTATTGTAATTTTTTAAAGTGCTAGGTAAAAATTATTTCTCAGATATCAAGCAGGCACAAAGATATTTTCCCCTCTAAATTACAAAATTTGTTTAAGGTGAAATTATTAGTAAATATTTCAAAACAAAGAAATATTAAAAATGCATTTATTTTTAAGAAGTTTGATACTACAGAGCCCCTAGTTTTACCTAAGAATGAGTTAACCATTTACCCATGATTGTCCGAGACAATACCAATTTATGTCTCTGGCTCTGTCACAATTATTAATAGCATTCCTTTTACTCTCAAAGATATCCAAGTTTAGACAAAAGTTGTATAGTTACCTCTACCTAAAAATTGTATAGTTACCTCTACCTAATATCTCAGCAGCATGGCAAAAAAGGACCTGAAGCTTTTGAGACAAGTACAGTGGAGTCTGTGCATATTTGCGTCATTTACTTACTGTGTAAACATGGGCAGTTATTTATCCACTCTGAGACCAATTTTGTGATCAGCAGCATATGGACAATAATAACTCATAGACTTGTTGGGATAACATGAATGCAGTAGTATTATGTCTGAGTACATACAAAATGGGGATAATAGCATCACCTTACAAGATTGTTGTGCAATTTACTTAAAATTGCAAATTCATCACTGTGCATGATGAATTTATGCAGTGCTCAGCACATGGAAGACACACAAAAAATAGAGTTTTCATCACAACCATTCTCATAATCACCATTCTCACTCACAATTAGTGGCTGTTTGTGAATATTAGAGTTAATTCCTTCTTTCCTTCCAACCTCATCTTTTCTGGTACTTACTGATGTCACATCCATGGAAGGTGTTTGGAAATTTGCCTTATACCCAGAACAATCAGGAACTATGAGCACTTCACTAGCACTTACAGGGTTTTTTTAGCCCTAACTGGATAGCATTTGATCTAGTTGCTGGAGAAAACACATTGGGTGGTTTGGTATAAGAACTAGTACCTCGGAGTGCATCTCCAAATCCCCTCAATGCAGGGTGTCTGAACTCTGACGAGGGAACAGGCTGGGGTGGTCCCAGACTGTTCCCTCCTCGGGCATCCTGAGTCTTAAAAAATCAAGTGGTTTCCATTTTATATGTCTGTTTTTGTTTTCAATTTGTAAATGCTTTAAGAATCTGCCACCAAGGTAAATTGGTGCTCTGGTGAGATGGGCAGTGCGTGCTCTGGGGCTCATCTTCCTCCTGACACACTTCCGCTTGCTCCCAGGTTACATAAACAACTCCAGTTTGAGAAAGAGCAGAGGGATTTCCCAGTTAGATACAGCTGGCTTAGAAGCAAGTTCTGCACTTGATGTACTTTGTGACTTTCAGCATATTACTTAATGCCTCTGAACCTCAGTCTTCTGGTCTTAAAAATGGAGATACTATAAATACCCACCAAATTGTTTCATAATTAATGTGAGAATGTTTGTAAGGCCACTGTGTCACTCGTTAGGGATTCCATCTATGTCAGTTATATTGCATATTGCATTAGTTAAAATGGTTAGTGACGTCTAGTCAGGTCACATTAAAAAGGACAGGTTTGAATTTATTTCTGTTGGAACACAGAGCCCCAAAGCACATAAAATAGATGACATCTGGCTAACCACATAAAAATGTGGGCACGATACAACACAGAATCTCATACAACTGTCCAAGTTCTCTCTTTCAGAGTCTTATAGTAACCTGACCTGGAGTACTAATAGCTTATTAATGAACTTATTTGACTGGCATACATGAGTTTTGGAATATAATTGCCATATAGGAACCACGGTGTTGAGATCTCTGGCCTTTAGAAAGAGCATTATTGAAGTGAAAGCACAAATAATATTCTGGGGCATGGGACTCAGTCAGCCCAAGACTTCATTCTTTCCTTGCCTGTCACTTAGGTTTCCTTCAGGATCCCACTCACATGTAACTTCTTTTGGAAAATATTCCTAAAAGACACAGTGCTTTCCTCTATCCTGGTACTTATTTACAAACCACAGAACATTCATGTTCATTCTCTACCTGCTCTTGTAACCTTGGAACCTCTGGAGTAGCAATTCTCAGAGTGAAATAAACAAACCCCTCAAGGCCTCTGAGAAACTTTTTGGGGGATTTGCAAAGTCAAATCAGTTTTCAAAATAATACTAACATATTATTTGTCTTTTTCACTCTGTTGACATTTGCGCTGCTGATGGAAAGCATTGGTGTAGAAACTGCTCTCACCTTGAGTGAAGGCACTGGCAGCAAACTGTATTGTAGTATTGTAGTCATTATGTTCTTAATCACCTCTTGCAGTAAAACAAAAACAAAAACAATACAAAACAAAGAATGAACAAAAAAGTAACACCTTGATTTCAATTAAGAGTGTGCTTTAAAAAAACAATGGAAATTAGTATTCGTTTTATAAAATCCAAATCCTTGAATATACGTCTTTAATATTCTGTGTGACAAAATGGGATGTAATTAAAAAGCACTTCCACTGTGTACTAGAGTATGATTGTTTTGAAGAAAAGCACTTGTGAGATAAAGGTTTGAGTTGCAGGCTGAAATAGCTGCTCTTTTCATGGAATACCATTTTTACTTTAAAAGGCAATTGACAGACAAGCTGTGCTTACTCAGACTTGGATATTTCACAGATACTTTTCAAAAGGTGAATAAAAGTGAGCAAGTCACTTCAAGGAAAACAACTGGTGGTATTTATTGCCAATGGAGAAATGTAAACATTCAAGCAAAATTACCATCTAAAGAATAATTTATATCTGCTACTGTGAGCTTGACAATTTCCTAACAAGTAAAAACTTTTCAGATAAGTTTGGTGGTGATATTAACAATGACAACTTTAAAAAATGTGCATAATTCAGTGAAACAATATTTTCCAAATGATCAGTGCATCATGTTACAAAATCATGTAAGTAATGCATGGGTAAAAGGTCTATTCAAAATGGGGGATTAAACCAAAGTATTTTAACGTAAATTTTAAAAATTTCTTTGATATGGTTTCAGATTCCATTTTACAACTAACCTTTAATAAACTATTATTTCATTAGTTTATTAATAAACTATTATTTCATTAGTTTATTAATAAACTATTATTTCATTAGTTTATTAATAAACTAATAAACTTAATTTGCTGAAATTTCATTTAGTGTTGAAGAAGAATATCACATTTATCTAAAAAGGCTATTGAAATATTTCTCTCTTTTTTAACGAATATCTGTGCAAGGCTGATTTTCTTCATGTCCTTCAAACAAAACATATTGCAACAAACTGATATAGAAGTAGATGTGAAAATTCAGCTGTCCTCTCTTAATCCAGACATTACAAATATTTGCAGAAAGTGTAAATAATGTCACTTTCAGACTATATTTTGTTTTCAAAACTAGTTTTTGTTTTTCATAAAAATGTATCTGAAGCTAATACACAGTGGGTTTATTATTGCTATTTTTAATTGAATTAATAAATAAACATTAAACATTTTTTAGTTTTAATTTTAATGTAATAAACATTGAGAGTTATAATCTGTACACATGAAAGCTTTGGGGATCCTCAATAATTTTTGAGAATGAAAAGGGGTACTGAGACCAAGAGGTTTAATTAAGAATGACTGCCATGAATGGTCAGAGTGCCTGAGATTCACTAGATGCTTGGTGCCTGGTTATTTAATAGATGGCAGGGTAATGAGTAACTGAATGTTGCATATAGTGTCAGAAGAATCTTACACTGAATAGAAAATATCTTAAAATGCAATATGTGAGGAAGCAATTAAAATGCAATTTAATTTGTTCCCTACCATTGCTACTTGTCTCATAATGTCTACTTTCAAAACTGAGATAAGGAAAGGGAGGACTCTTTGGTCACAATTAATCACTTAATTAAATCACTCAAGAAATATCTATTGGGAAAATACGGGTTGCAGGCATTGGGAGAGGTCTTGGTAGTGATGAGGGGGACAGGGAAATAGGTTATTTCTCTTAATGTCCATTATCTGACAGCCAAATCAAATAATTTACTTGTTTAATTATCAATTTATTATTTTTACAACAATTGTTTGGGATAGGAGAGTTTTAACACCTTTTGAAGATTTTCACAAGTTTTATTGGCTGTTTTTTATTTAATCATTGTATTTTAAGGCATATTTAGCATTCACCTCCCATTCTGTTTCTGTAACAAAAGTTTGAATGCCCATTAGTCACAGAGTGGTGTGAAGAGGGGATTTTAATGGTCAGAAAAACAGGGACCTGAGGGGACAATTTCAGTGGAGGCAGAGAGTGTCTCAGATTAATTTATAGCTTAAAGTCTCATGGAAGTAAAAATCAAGTCAGAAGTTTGTTTTTTTTAATTCCTAAACTCTATGCTTTTATTTTATTTTTGTTTTACTATGTTAGCTTCCTTTGAGACAAAGTCAACTCTGCTGTCACCAAGGGGGGTGGGGAGGGGAAATATGCGAGTTGATTGATGTATTAACTTGGGTAGAATCCTTTCACAATGCATCTGAACATCAAATCACCACTCTAAATATCTTACAGTTTTATTTGTCAATTATAACTCAATAAAGCTAAAAGAGACAAAATTAATACTTAAAAGATTGTGTCTTGCTGACTCTGAATGAGAAAACGTAGAAACGGTTTGGAATACCTAGTACATTTTTTAGTCCCACATGATGGAGACAATAAGCCCCTCACTAGGACAGGAGCACCTGGAGCTCAGATGCAGCTCACACATGCATCCAAGCGCTGAAGCCTCCTAAGGATGCCATGCATGCCATTTTACCCATTGTAAGGTGCCTTCCCCACCTCATTTTAACACTTATGAAATTGGGATAGATTATTCAATCAACGATGCATCACAGTTTCATTGGCAGAGTTTTAAATTTTCTTTGTAGAATATAAAATATTGGGGCATATTATTGAGAGCATCTTATAGTCAATGGGGTTTAGTAGTGGCCCAGAAAAGAATGAATCTTGATGCTTTAGTTATGTGGTAACAGCATATTCAGGATAGTGGTCCCTAATGCCTTGACTTAAATCAGCTCTATTTCCCTTTCAGGCTTCTTGGAAAATAATGAACTCGTCTAATGGGAAATAAGATGATTTTACTTCAAGGCAAAGTAAGCAAGTTTAAGTTATACTATTTGATCGCTGAGAACTTCAGAGTTTGGTATAAAACTGCACAAGTCCAGATAGGGGGACAATGTCAGATGTATAAATAAGTTGTGGTCGAAAGACAGATTTCTATGTAAGGAGTGCAATCCTAATTTTTATGATCCAAAATATTAGATATCTCCCCAGCTTACAATTGAATATATATATGTGTATATATATGTATATATATATATATCTCTTTAAGTGCAGACAACAGCATGTGTAATTTTCCTATGCATTACCCCTCTTTTCTGAAGTGCTAAGGAAAATAAATGTGTGCAAAAACATTTATGCCCACATTGCTATCTATACATTGGTTAAACAATCAAAGGCACCTCTGCAGATGTGTGTATGAAAATTAAGAGCTTTCCCACTTCAGGCAGGACAGTCATGCTGTTCTGGCTGCACATACGCATAATGGAAGCAAAATTGCTTTAAATAATCAAAATACACAAAGGCACATTTTTCTGAGTGATTGGAAATAACCCTGACAAATGCTCACATTTGGTAAATTATGAGCTATGCAAGTTATGTTTGCATAAATATAATGAAAAACATTTTTTAAAAATTTAGTAAGCATGTAAAGCAAGGCATTCTCTTAGTAATGAATTTCTTTGACAGATAAACCAACAACCATGCAGGGCAAGTTTATGAGGGTGCCTCACTCTTTGTTGGAAAGAGAGAGAGATGGAGAGAAAATCTATCTATCTGTCGGTCTGTCTATGTACACATACACACATAGACAAAAATTCTTCAGAGGTGGAGATATTCTTCCAATTAAAATATATACAAAGCCAAGACATGTCAAGTAGCTACTTATATTTTGAAAAAACAATGCAAACTATGTGTAATTGAACACTATGTTAATATGGCACACAAATAATCATATTACTTATATATAACTTTTTGGTAACACAGAGATTACCTATTAGGTATACACATACTTATAATCTCTTCCAATAGCAAAGATATCACATCTCAGCTGCTCACTTAAACAGGCATCTCTATTAGTTAGAATATTCGTGGGTGGCTCATAAATAAAGTATTTGTACAGGGCAAAAGTAACTTTCTACTCACAGCTAATATGGCACTATTGGTTACCAGGTTGCTTCGAGTAGGTCTGACCACTGAGCACTGCAATATATGGACACATCGCGGGGGGTGGGGGGGGTTGATGCTGGAGTGGGCAGTGCAAGGTGGAGGGGGATAAAGGAGAGGAAAAAATGGGAAAACTGTAATAGTATAATCAACAAAATATACTTTAAAAAACCCAATGAAAGATGTAATTCATTTAGAATTTTCTAGAATAGCTTGTTTCTTAAGCTAAGCATAGTAAGGAAGGGAGTCATACTTCACTAAATTTGCTGCATGGGTAGCAAAGTTATTCTGAAAATTCTGCAGACTTTGAAAATCACCAATAGCTGAAGAACATGCTTTTACACAAAAGGGATGTTCTCAAGGCCTTTTCAAATAGGCCTGTCACGTAAAACAAAAAAATCTGCACACACATCTATAAGGTTAAATTGTGTTCAGAAAGAGAAAATATTCCAGGGACAGTGAGTGTGGTGGAGGTGATTTTTTTAAAGGAAATTCTTTTAATCCCTAAGCATGAGTTGTAAGAAGAGACTGGTTGTCTTTCTCAGACTTAGTCACCTGTGACTGTGTTCATCAGCTTTTCCCAATTAACTGCCACCCACCTTCACCTGATATCAGGAAGCAAGAGCCTTTGAGAGAAACCAGAGTTACACCAGGCCTCTGATTGGGTAAAATGGCACAGCAGACCAAGGTAGGTAGGCTGGTGCCACTTGCCTCACTCTTTGAGGTAGTCGTTATTTCTTATCGTCTCTCCCTCTAGTTTAAGGGTAAACTAGAAAGCTTAATGCTTTGCTCTAATTTCAATATTCAAATACACTGGAAATATCTATTAAGAACTTACTACCTAGCAATATGATTTCCTTTCCTATCACTTTAATGAAATCTCTCTCCTAAAGGTCATTAATGACTAATTAATTGTGACATCCAGTGTTCTTACATTTCATCTTCCTTGTCTGGGTTTCTTCCTTGTCACCTGACCAGGCCTTTCTTTCAGAAACTCTCCGCCCTTCCTTTCTATGGACATTCCCAGCTTTCTTTTTAACTGTGACAATGACATGGGTCTCCTTCCTCTTCACACTCTTTATACCTGTGATCTAAGTGTTTGTTTCTCGGCCCTCTTCTCTCCTTGTTCTCTCTCTTCCTTCACAATCTCACCTACTCTTTAAGCCTTCCCTAACCCCCACACTGTCTTTGGCCCTGTCATCTCCTCAGAGTGCTGGACACCGGTTTCCATCTACACATTTCTGTTCTCTACAAGGAAAGGACCTGGTATCTCAAAACACTTGTCAGGTGCAAACTGACTTCAGTGTCTTCTCTCTCACCTTTCCATTTCCTCCTCATGTTTCCCAGTTATTTTTAAACTGTCATTGCCAAGGTTTGAAATCCTCAAGTCCAGTACGACACCTTCCCTGACTGTTTCTACAATAACTCACAAAACCCTGTCAATACTTCCTGCGAGGTATCTTGGCCATTCGTATCCTCTGTTTATCTCCTCCCTTCTGTAGATTGTCCAAGTTGCCTGCTAAATGCTCTATAATAGATCTTCTGCATCTAAACCACTTTGTATAGTGAGGCCAGGAAAATCTCTTTAAAATGGTTTGTTCATGTTTATGTGCACTTTCATTTCTAAATGCATTTGTTTTGTCCATTTGCTTTGCCAATATTTTTCTTTTCCTACAAAAAAACTCTCTCTCTTCTTGGTGCCTCTATATCATCAGGTGCTCCAGTCTCACAGATCTGTCTTCCCATTTCATGGGGAATTGCTGACTAAAGGGCCTGATGCTGCTGTCCTCAAATCTCCCACATGCGCTGCCCTGACCACCGTGAAGAAGGCCCTCCAGAAATTGTTGACTTCGGGTTGGGTTGAGTATCATTACTTTGTTTAAAAACCTTCAACTTTTGCTCTGTTTTTCATACTACAAATTATTTTACCAGGCCAACAAGACCCTAGGCTTTGGGACTTGGGAAAGGTTGGACAGTGGAGAGCAGAAGGCAGGGGAAGAGGCCCAAACGAAAAGGAAATTGAGGGAAGCAGCAAGCGGCAGGCTGGGAGCCCTCTGAGACGGTATTTGTCTTGACCTTTTGCCGGCTGAGGGTTACCTGGTCCTTGGCAGCCCAGACATTCACTTATCAGAACCACCAATCTCTCCAGGAATCTCAGAGTGCTCAGGGGCCCTGCCCTACCACACCCAGGCCTGCCATTCTTAGGGGATGTCGTGTGTCCATTGGCACCCACTCAGTGTCTGATGTGCTGTGCTCCTGTCTTCTGGCCTGAAAACTGAAATAGCCGGCTGAACCAAAGAATACTCCGGCCCTAAAATGCTGATGGTAACTCCAGACATATGAAGCAAAGACTTGGACCCTTGGGCCTTCTCTCTCTTTGCCAAGTGATATGTGGGCACTCACTGTATTTACCACTGGTTTTCAGGACACACTGCCTTGCTTTTGGTGCCTAACCCAGAGTGTGGGCCGGCAGGAATCAGGGCTCTGTAGCGGGGAAGTACTACGGTAAGGGAGACCTAGGGAGCCCCGGTTTTCTCTTCTGTTGAATAAATACTGTTTCTGTCACCAGCAAGGCCACAGGTGAGCAGGGGCAAGGAAGAGCCCCAGACATATGGCAGATTTCCCCCAAAGACTAAGCTGTTCCGTGCATCCTCTCCTTTACTTCATGCGCATATATCTCCCCCACAGTTCCTCCCTCTTGCAGAGTACAAGAGTCCTGGACTGTAAACAATTACTTTAGCTGTACTGATAGAGGAGAATGCTAAACTTACAGATTGTTAAGTGTTACAAGTCCAATCCCGTTACGTTTCTTGGCTGGAGTTAATGTCTAACTGAAGCTTTTACAATGACCCATTTCCATTTTGCCCTTGTTCCTCGTTGCTTCCCCTGATTTCATTGTAAATTATTTTGCTCTCCCTTTTCTTCCGTGAGAAAGTAAGGTCATTTTTTATCTCTGTGTCATGTCTACTTTTTCCTGTGCCCTCCAAGAGGTGAGCTCACCCACATCTCCACTGGGGTCGGAGGCATCCTGTACACAGACTCTCACAGCTAATCGCCACCTCAGAGTTTTCTTTGTCAAAATCCCCCTTTCCTGTCCTTTCTTGGAGTAAGATTTTTTAAAAACAATCTCCTTGCCCTGACTGGTGCTGCTCAGTGGATTGAGTGTGGGCTTGTGGACCAAAGGGTCTGGCTCCATTCCCAGTCAGGGCACATGCCTGGGTTGCGGGCCAGGTCCCCAGTAGGGGGCACGTGTGAGGCAACCACACATTGAACAAAGGACAAAAAAAAAAAAAAAAAAGAAATCTCTTTAGCATAGCTGCCTGGACTATCCCCAATTCCTGCCCAGTTAAAGACACATTCCCCATTACACCTCCCCACCGCTGTTTCTGCACTAGCTCTTTTCTTTCCCAAAAGTATGGTCAAATATCCATTTTCCTAAAAAACTGATTTTTTCCTCACTTTTTTCTCTTTACTTTCTATTTTGAATTATTTTCACCTTCATTCTTCACATGCCTTGAAATACGTATTTTGTACATATTTCAGGAATCTGTGAAAAGAGCTCCTGTTGACCTGGTCATTACTGAATCATTAGCTACTGCCAGCCGATCTTGGTTGGCTCTCATTACTAGGCTCGCACTCTAACAATCAGCATGGCTGACCACCCTGCATCACCCTGGTGTGCTGTGTTTTCCGCACGGGTGGACAAGCTTCCTTCCGGTCTGTGGCCAGAGCTTCGTCCAATTTCTTGAACGCTTTCTATCTACAGAGTAAATCTTTTTTTTTTTCCCCTGCCCTACATAATTTACTCTCTTTCCTTCCTACCCTGTAATTGTTTTATGAAGCTACTTCATAGGCCCTTTTATATATCACCACAACCCCACATTAGAATTCATTTGCTGCAGACAAAATCCTCTATGATGTTTTTGCTCTCCTTGGTAGAGATACCAATATGTCCACATGCCACATATTTAATATTTTGGTCCAAGCTAGATGGAATTCCTAATGCACATACACTTTGGAAATTTTCATTCATTCATTCATTCATTCATTCATCTGATTGTGGGTTTCCAATCATGATAGAACTAGGAGGAAAAGTTTGAGCTTTCGTACTTGCAATTCATAGTTAGCTCCTCCAAAACCGCTAATTCAAAAATACTGTGTTGCATATCATGGAAATACCTTTGAGTTATTTCACTATTCTGGATTTTTTCTTCCTTCTTGCATATTTTTTGTATGAAAGGTGAGAGAGTTATGATCACTCAAAAGTGAAGGGAGAGCTTAGGTGCTGTGTGTGAATGTTTTTAGCTGTCATTGTCCCCCTCTGTACACTCACATATCCCATACCTATAGGAAGTCTTTGACAGTGAAACATCTGAACAGACTTTTTAGGAAGGAAGAGTCATTCTTCTAGTTGGTGTTCCTCCGAGCGTCATATCCTGAACTGATGGAGAACACATAGGTAGAAACTGCTACTTTTAGTCTGACCAAATGGTGTGAAGTATCCTATATTTATCTGCATGATGTGTCTGCTTTTTGTCCTTGAGAAATGACTATTCTTACAGATAAAGACTTTCAGAGAAGGGTATTGAAAGCCCTCCTCATCAATCCATTCTTATAAAACTTTTGGGCTCCACGGATGGACTGTCTCACGTATCCTCCACAGCTTCCATTCAACCCTGTGGGCAGAGGCAGCTCTCATCACCTCCCACAAGAATGGGGTTGAAGAAATAGCAGAAAGGGAACTAGTCTCCCAGAAAGGCCTGGATAACTGTGGTAATGGAAGGCCATAGATTCAAGTATCAGCAATGTGGGCTTCTCCAAGGTATTAACAACTAACAGCATGCATTTCCCAGGGAAACTGGGTTAGGCTCTTTCCACAACTGTGGAAGGAAAAGAGATGGCAAGTGCTGGGACTGTGTCCCTCTTGCTACTCTCGTACATTCTTTGCTCTGCAGTGTCTGAGAGAAATAGGGGCTCCATAGATATGTATAGAATTGAAATGAATTAAAATGCATGGAATGCATTGGCAGGGGTAGTACCAGATTTTTGAGACTGGGGCAAATTCCCTATTTTCTTATACTATTTTCTGAAGAAAGTATCAGATATTCCTTGGGTTGTGATTTAGGAAGATTTTTCCCTATGGCCTTGTCAAGGAAGTTGGGAATTTGGTCAAAACCAATCTCTGCTAAAAGATTCAGAGGTCAGACTGCAAAATCTCAACTCAGTACATTCTAAGATTAGGTGTTTTGTCAATGAAATTAATCCTTTCCATGAAGCCTGTGGACCTAACTGTTGCTAAACACAGGATACTAGATTTGATAGGCAAGTAGGCAACTCAGCTGGGACTATTGTTTTATTCCTTATCAGATTTAATGATAAATTTACCTTTATTAAAAACAGTTTGACCAATTACTAAAAAATGGCCATTTTAGTTAATTACATGAAATGTCAAACAGAAATATCCTATAACTGGTATAAATGTTGCTGTCATCAAATAGTTACAAACTCAGCATTACAGCCATGTTGAGTGCACTCTCAACAGTTTTTTAAAAACTCAAACCATTTTATTTTAATCAAGAAAACAAGGTATGTCACAGATGAAGATGACACGTGTATTTTTGCACTTATTCTTTAAAGGAAGGAGAAACACCTGAAATCTGTTTGCTAACTACAGTAAAACACAGACCGGCCTGCAGGCGCTCTCTCTGTGCTGCACCCTGTCTGCTCGCCAGCCCTGCTTAGTCCCAGCGTATTAACGAGCAAGTACAAGTATTTGAACAATCAGCATTTCTGCATTTGCATGCAAACTCTCATGCTGTGTAATTATCCACAGAGCTGGCACTCAAATTAATTAAAGCTGATTTCTCTGTGACTGCAAACTGGTCATATCCTCAGCTTTGCCTTCTTATGAAGTCATCACTCTACATTCAACATGACACTTCTGTCCCTGGCATTCTTAGTAATGCTAATGTTCAGCAATTGTTAATCTGGCAATATTTTAGATTGCAGCTGACAATGGCTGGGTGTTCTTATGCTTTTCCTCTGCTCCCTATTTCCCCCACTTCTGGTGTAAAGGACAGCTTTGAACACTTGCTTTGTAATTATCTCAAATAATAATGCAAACAAATTACATGTATTGTTTCAAATGGTTCCCTCCCCTCTTTTATGACTCCACCCACTTGATTATTGCTTACAAACAGTTCATCAAACTTAAAAAAAATTGTTTTTTTTTGATACTAGCAAACAATTACTTTGATGGTTTTAGTCTTAATTTTGAAAAGGCTTTAACAAATGCTGTTTTATTTTAATAGATAAGGATCTCATAATTCAGGATCAGGGAGATTAGGAGAGAAAGAAGTGGCAATGACTGCTAGATTTGATTAAGACTTCTTTTGAATCCTCATCAAACACAGCAGTATTGCAATAGAGACTATTATTTGCCAAAAAGATCCATAAACATTAACTTCTAGGGCAGAAGGCTTTCTGCAGCTCTTCCACAATAAAGCCATCTCCTTGGCTTTCTCAGTTCCTTCAAAGGAACTCTTTCTGTGACAATTTCTTTGAAAAGACACCCTTAAAGCAATAAAGTTGCCACTCGGATTCTCTTTTCATAAATCTAAATCTCTGAATACAGGTGGCTACTGAAAGCATCGTCACGCAGAGCCCCAAGAGATGAGCCGCTCTGATACGCTCCTCTGGAATCATTCCTTCCCACTCCACCACGGCTCCCCATCTCCCTGCAGTCTCCGTGTCCCATTAGCCAGAAACTGCACAGACAGCTATCGCAGACACTGGATGTCTGTTTTTAGAGTGGACACCAAGCAGTTCTATCCCTCAAGTTCAAGATCCTGAAACAGACTGCCAAGAAGATTGCCTCAGTAACCTACATTTAAAAGTGTTCCAGTAGGGCATCTCTTTATCGTCTATCTGTAGCATCAAAGCAAGAGATATAATTGCCCTTACCTTATCAGTAGTGCTTCTGGGTCCACACAGAACATCAGTTAGCAGGCTCCCTTCAAAGTCCAGTTGGCATACAAGTGAGAAAGGAGTATTGAGCCTTTCCCTGAGAGGCTTCTGGGGAGATCACATCACAACACTGTTATGATCTGAAGCCTGCCCTTCTGTTGTGTCATGAATTTCCTACGCAGACAGGTGTCATATTGACATGAATTTTGTTGCCAAGTACATTTTAAGAGGTGGGCGTGGCTGTCATCATGTAGCCAGTTCCACCTGTCTCTAAACCCTCGTAACCTCCAGTGCTTTCAATATTTCGTTCAGGTACCTAGTGACTTCATGAATTCCCCACGCACTGGGCCCGACTCACAGAGGTGTGGGAACAGTATCGAGTTAAAGCAGCCCCGTCATTGTGGTACACAATGCTCGTTGCTACTGGCAAATACCTAGTTGCTGAATCAGGATTGGGCTTCACTGAGCAGGACCAGGCAGTTCTACCGCTTTCTGTTCGTTTCCTTTTTAGAAACCATCCTCTTCTAATTAACCATCGAGCAAATGCAGATTCTTTTTTATGTTCAGGATTTAAAAATACAGTTCTTCTAAGCAGAGAGAATTACTATATATTAATTTTTTTTAAGCAAGCACTTGTGGAACCAAAGGCAAAGAAAATTGGAGTTCCTCAAACAATAAAAAGGAACATCGCTGCATGTGTTGTACATTTTGGTCTTGAATTTTCTGATAGCAAATCAAGCACGTTGGTTAGTTATGTTTCTTTGACTTCTTAAGAGAAGAGGATTGTAGGAGAAGTGTTTTGTAAACTTCTTAAGAAAAGGTAACATTTTACTTCTTAAGGAGTAATTGTAGATAGCAGGCACTCAATTTTTTTAATGGATGATGGTATTAAAATATTTTACTGGCTTCATATCTCTTCATAGGCATATGTGTAAATGGAATTCAGGTATGGAAGTGGCAGGACAAGATTTTAGAAATATTCCAGATTTATGCTTTATTCATCATTGTGACTATAGCATGATAAGAACAAAGTTTAGAAAATACAGGGCTCATTAAATGTAAATGGCACTGTCTGATTTACAATTTCTACCCATGTTATCAGTGTACTCTGGAAGTGGTGGGGTATTAATTTTCTCAGACCCCTTAATTCCACAGCAGCATTTAAATCAAGCAATCTGTTTTTTAAGAAAATGGATTTAACCTCAAATATTAAGTTTAGTCCAACATCCCACCCAAATTATGAGTTTTATATGTAATGTTGCTTCTCTTTTCTAAATTACCTACCATCTAGCACAAAACTGACATGTAATGACATTCAATAAATTTTGTTAGGTAAATGTTTGGTGGTACATTTTTAACAGCATATGTGGACTTTGTAAATGATACAAATCAAGTAACCTGAAAGCTCTTGAAGGCTCCTTTCTGGTACAAGGCTTATTTATTGTGCACATCAATGAGAACAATAATCATTTGCTAAATAAATTGAAATTAAATGCCCTTGCTGAGATTATATTGCTAAGTCTGAGGCAATCCATTCTCATTTTAGCTAGAGATCTTTTTTATTTTGACCAATGTCTTTCTGAATTGTCTTCTTTGGTATGATTTTTTTTTTCTGAAGCTTTATGATGGTTAGAGGACAAATTTCATCCCTATTCCACATTAAAGTTAATTCATGAAAGTTATTTGAAAAATGGCTATCATTTTCCCCCAAGTCTGCTCTTTTTACAGACTGAACATTCCTTTAATCATTCTAATATGAGATGGTTTGTAAGGCCTCTCACCATATTGGACAGATTCCAGTCCATCCATGTCTCTCCTAAATGTAGCAACGAAACTGAATGCATTACTTGAGATGTGGTCTAATTATGCAAAGGACATGGGCCCTGATGCCTGCCTTGTTCTGGACTTTATTTCTAATAATTTAGAATTTATGGAGGCAGGAAGTGCACTCTGAGGAGGGGTTGGCCTCACTGTCATATTCTTAGTTCTTGAACTTCTACAAAGCTAAAATGCCTAACTCTTTTTCATACTAAATTCTGTCTAATTAAATTTCATGAATCCTGTTCTTATAGCATTTGATATTTTGGATAGAAATATGCACTTTATATCCACCCATAGTAGAACTCATCTTTGGTACTGGCCCATTGTTCTAATTATTTGTGGCATTTTTGAATCCTAATTTTGCTGCCCATAATCTTGGTTACTGTGTTTCATTTTTTTAGAAAATTCTCACCTGAGGACACTTTGTCATTGCTTTCTAGAGAGAGAGGAAGGATGAGAGAGAAAGAAACATCAATGTGAGAGAGACACATGGACTGGTTGCCTCTCATATGCTTCTCAACCAGAGATTGAACCTGCAGCCCAGGTATGTGCCCAGACCAGGAATGAAAGTAGCAACCTTTCATTATGGGACACCCTCCAACCAACTCTGCCACACTAGCCAAGGCCTGTATTACATTCTGTGTCATTCTTTAAAACACATCTGAGTGGGTCAGACACTATCTCAGGCAGTGATGATACCAAAAGCAAGAGGATGAGGTCACTTTCCTGAAAGAGCTCACAGCACAGTGAACAAGAAGATTGCCAATATAATGGTTACACCTTCCATGATTTCTTTCAAATCACTGGCAAATCCAAGTGCCACTGCATGTCTCAGAGATCTCTCTTTAGATTCACAGCAATCAATCAGCCTTAGTTAATGAGAATAAAATTTAACACCTATCATTTTCAACTGAGCACTTACTTAGGAATAGGTAAAAGGCACTTCATGTACATTTTGTCATTTAAGAAGCACACATCTCAAAGACAGTTTTAAACTCTTGTTACAGTTGAGGGGGCCAAGTTTGAGGAAGTTTATGAATGTTGCCCACATTTACACAGCTAATAAGTTACAGGGCTTCAATTTGAACCCCCAAGGTTCTGTGACTCCAAAGTTTGCTCTTAATCACTCTTAAAGAAGTAGTTCTGCCATTTTGGGGAACTTCCTAGCTGTACTATAAACTATTTTTAATTTATCTTCTAAGAATATATGATTATTTTGTTTGAAAGACTTGCCAAAATTGAGTTATATTTTCTTATAAAGAATAAAAGTAAATTAGTTTCCTTGGGGTTGCTTTATTGTTAGTGAACCCATGCTGATTCTTTTTTTTTAAATTTATGTTTTTTTAATTGTTGTTCAATTACAGTTGTCCCAAGTCTTCCCCTGTTGTTCTTTCCTGCCTGCCCACTCCTCCTGCCACAGTCAATCCCCACCCTATTTCCCATGTCCATGTGTCCTTTATACATGTTCCTTGACTTGACCCTTCCCCTTCTTTCCCTGTTATCCCACTCTCACTTCCCCTCTGGTCACTGTCAGTTTTTTTCTTTATTTCCATGTCTCTGGTTCTGTTTTGCTCATTTGTTTGTTTTGTTGATTAGGTTCCTGCTAAAGGTGAGATTATATGGTATTTGTCTTTCACTGCCTGGCTTATTTCACTTAGCATAATGCTCTCCAGTTCCATCCATGCTGTCACGATGGGTAAGAGCTCCTTCTTTCGTTCTGCTGCATAGTATTCCATTGTGTAAATGTACCAATTTTTTGATCCACTCATTTACTGATGATCCACTCATTTACTTAGGCTATTTCCAACACTTGGCTATTGTGAATAATGCTGCTATGAACATTGGGGCACATAGATTCTTTTGAATTGGTGTTTCAGGGTTCTTGGGGTATAATCCCAGCAGTAGAATCACTGGATCAAAAGGTGTTTCCATTTTTAGTTTTAGGTTTTTTTTTTTTTTGAGGAAATTCCATGCTGTTTTCCTCAGTGGCTGCACCAGTCTGTGAACCCATAATGATTCTTATTAGTCTCTGCTATCTTCTCAAAATGCTTACTTTTACTTTCCTAGTGACCGATGTCAAACTCATTGGTTTGCTCTTCTCAGAATCTTTCTTTCCTTTTTAATAAAATCAGATCAGCATTGACTCATCTCCAGTTTTCTTGACTCTGACCCATTCGCCACGCTACCTCAAAAATAATTGGCAAGTGTTCCATGAGCATATCTGAATGTTTTTCTTTCCTGAAGACAATAGAACTTATTTATGGAGCTATCTGCTTCACCTCCTTGGGCTTCACTTACCATAATGGTAGTTATTGGAAGTAAAGTGAAGCTTGAATTGTTTTGCACAAAGTCTGACATATATAACACACTTCAAAAATATTTGTTGAAAAATATCTACATAGCGGAGAGGGGAAAACATCCTGCTTCATAAAAAAAGTAAAAGACCACTATTTTTGCCCCCTTGGAGAGCGGCACATATCACGCATGAATGGTTCTTTTGTTAAGGAAAATAACTAGACACATCTAGGTGACACACTCGAGTTGAGAAAGTCAAGGTCCTGGGCATAGTCTGCTGGGCAGCACTGGATGAAGCAAGAGCTAAATTTCTCTCTAATACATTATGAACAATTTGTCAGTATGGGAAACCAGACTTGGACATGGGAGGAAGGGAAGAGATACGAAGTTGTGCGAGGTGTTGCCCAAGAGCATGGCGGAAAGCCCAGAACACAGCAGAGGAATAGAGCCGGGGAGGAATTCCGAAGTTACTCACGCTCAAATCTCAAAACACAGCACCTCAGTTCTAGGCTAGCCCAAGGGATGACACAGGTATAATATTATAGGGCAGGATCCTGTTCTTCAAGCTGGAAATAGAGTGAATAATCCTAATATTATAAAGTAAAAAATATCTTTAGAAGAGGCAATAGCTTCTATTTGGTAACTTTTATAATTCTAGTTTGAGCAGGTATTAGAAAATAATACAACCTGTTATCTTCTTTAGTCTATTGATATAATTTTTCCCAATAGTATATTTATTAATATATTTTAAGAGTTGTACTAATTCCTTTTATAGAATAGTATGTATTTTATGACATAGAGATGCTTCAGATTATTTTTGGTAGGTAAGAATAGAATGAAAGAAAGGTACTCTTTCAACAGAACATAGGGTTCCCCAAATGCGAAAGCTTTTTAAAAATGTTATTTTACCTAGAAGAGACTAAAGCATCAGCTTCATATGAATTTCATAGGAATAACCAAAGAATTACTAGGAATAAAGGCTTCCTGGGACAATTTTTCCCAGAAGAATATTGTGTATGTGCACATTGATATTGTCTTCAATATTTTTAAAGCATTTTAATAAAATGTTTATTAATAAAAATAATCAGTTCTAATGAAGAGTATAAAATAATTTGTATATTATATTATTAAAAGAGATGCATATATGCCTGTATATGTGTGTGTGTGTATGTAACAGAGAATTTAAGATTCACGACTCTAATCAATGTTTGAAAGTAAAAATGTATTGCTGAGAATGGTTCCCATTGGTAATGGGCATTATTGGCAGCATCGGCATAGTACTAATATGCTAATGCAGTGTGGCTGGAAGATGAACCTCGCTGAAAAATTCAAGAAACCAAATACTGAACAGTTAGTTGCAGAAGGGCAATTATGGGACCTGGTCTGGTTTCGTTATCTGAGAAGAGTGAGAATAAAATGCAGAACCGAAACGTAAATGATACAAGTCATATTAGGTATGAGATTTCTTTTTTGTTTTAATTATCTAAATTTTATTAATACGTGCTTTGAAATATATGATCCTTTTCTTGATTCTAGCTATTTCAAAAAGAAATATTATACGGGCTTATACTATATTATATATTATATTAATTCTAATAGCTAAGATTTTACTACTATGTGCCAGGTACTATGACAAATTTTATATACATTATCTAATTTATTACTACCACAACTTCATGAAGTAGATAGTATTATCATCTTTTGACCGAAACTGAGGTACAGAGAAGTTAAGCTACTTGTCCACAGTCACACTGTTAGCAAATAATTGAGCCAGGATTGAAATTCAGGTAGCATCTGGAGACTGTATATCTCTGCATATTTATTTTGCACATACCTCATGCTTTCTTTATGTGCCCACTATGTCCTTAAATGTTTTTCACACAATTTAAACCCTTTTTAATGGGAAATCCATCTTCATAATTTATTTTATAATGCTAAACAGTCCTTAATATCCTGTTCAAAAGTGAGTATAATATTCACTTGTATCTGTTAGGACTCGGCTGACGGGTGAGCTCATTCATGGAACTTTTGTTGATTTCATCGGGCAGAGCTGACCAGTTTCCTTTGTGCCCATACCATGTACATGTGTCCATGATACCCATGGCACCTGTGTGTTTGCATGTGTGCTCATCTCCAGGGCCTAGCTTGGTGTTGGAATAAAGCAGGTGTTAAAGAGCGTTTGCGGAATGAGCCGGTGACTGGGGCTAGTCTTTATATTTTCTGCATCATTTTCGACACATCATTTTCCCTGCCAGGCACCAATTTGTTTCCTGCTGGGAGAAAGCAAGTATTGCCTTCTCTAGACTTTGAATTAGTATATATTTTTTCTGTTTACTAACGTAAAGTGGTAAAGAAACATGAGTTTCTCTGCTCAAGCAAGGAACTTTCAGATAAATACAGGGGTGGTCTAGTAGGTGTATAGTTGGAATACAAATAAATTATATAATAATAAATAAATAATACAAGAATAAACTCTGTTTCGTGTACTCACAACTGTGAACTTATTTTTGCCCACTCCTGCGATAAGGTAAAAATATTGAATCAACAAGCTTTGTATTGAACTACCTCACAGTTGCCCAAACTTTGCCCACATTGCCTGTGATGAACGTGGCTGGAAGCCATTTCCCTCAAATTCGTTATCACTAAGTAATCTGACCCATTGTTTACAGAAAGAAGAAAGCCCTAAGGTTTTCACCCCAACATAGGCCTGGGGAAAGAGTATGTCAAGTGCAGACTAATTCATTGCATAAGACTACTCCTTCCTTTCTTCATTCACTTATGTGATATGTAATGAATAAAGGAGAGACTGAATAAATGGCAGCAGGGGAGGGGTGAGGAGTTGCAGGTGCCCTTGGAGATGGCTGCAGAGAGCTGGGGACTTTGGACTGAAGCAGTGGAATAAAGGTTCAGTCAAGAGAGGGAAAAGTGGCAAGCAGACAATAGGAAAAGCAGAAGGAACAGTGCCAACCACACATGGACGTGGGGGCACCTGATCTCTCGGGTGACTACGCGAAGTTCAGTGGAGCAAGAGGTTCTTGGAGGAGAGAGGAGAAGGAGGTGCTAGCCACAAAGTCCGGTGCGAACATTTTATGGTTGACTTTTTTCATAAGCTCAAGTCATGGCCTTATGAAGGTCCTTTTACATTAGGCGTGCAAAACTCAAATGCCTAAAATGACCAAGTGAGTAAAGATTAATAAGTGAGGAGGCTGAGATGAGGCAATAGGAAGTAGTTGTACTGTGTTGACATGAGGGACACAGCACGCATGTTACCTAGCGATGCCAGAACTTGCAACTTTTCTTGAGAAGTCAGTTTATGTGAAATATCCAGCTTGTGTCTCACTTACTTTTTCCATCTTCATTTTTACTGAACAGTGGTTTGAAAAAGGACACAGCACACAATAGCCTGACATGGAAGGAGTCAGTCCAGCCCTGCTGACTGCCAATGAAGATTGGTTGGCACCTCTGCTTCAAGTTATGTAAGTATTAGCTCTTCCTTTGGCAGTAGGATGGGTATAAACACTTTGGAAATACTTCATCTAATTTGATTATAATATATGTATATGAAAGCCATTTTGCCTCAGCCTATGTAAATCTGGATAACCAAAAGTCTAACAAAGAAAAGTCAAAGTAGACATTACCCAAACATATTGGTATGAGCTGTCAAAATACTCTCTTTTTTTAAAAAAAATTATTATTTCTTCTCTACAAAGTAGAGATTCTCATGTACTTACGGAGTTTTTGGCCAAAGTTTTGTTTATCCTTGCCCAATGTGTAGGCTTACAAAAACAAGCAGAGCTGATACCAAGGAAGAGTAAAGATGGATCCTAGAACTAAAGATAACAATTAGATACTGGCAGAGCTCCCCAACCGAAGATGCAGAATCTATTTCTTTTACTTTACATCTTTAAACAGGATTTATGTCATTCATGTGAGATGATTTTAGTGTGGTCCTGCCAAACAGTGACCACTCAGATTTCTTCCAGGTGCCCTCATGCTGGTTGAGAGGTATGTGAAGTTTTCAGAGAATGGATTCAGATTCTCTGTGGCATCTGTACTCTTTTAAGAAGCCAAAAATCTCATAAGCATCCCATAAATTTCCCCTGCTGCTGATTGGAACTTCTTCAGAAGCAGCACCGGAACAACCAGGTCTTCCTTAAGTGCTTCTGTGAAGACTTATTTCAGCAGCTGTGGTTGAGGATTTCCCTGCAGGCAGCCCAATAAGGTTTAGATTAAAAACGGGAAATAAACCTCTTGAAGTAGAATTCTGAATGTACCTACCAGCAAAAATGGATGAGTCACATGTTTCCTGTAAGTGACATTTTACTCTGTGAGTTAAGGAATCTCAGCAGGAAAAGTGTAGATTTGCCTACACAGGAGTGAAGGAAAAGTTTGCAAAGAAATGTAAAACCTAGAAATGAGGAAGGCAGATTGCCAATTCTGTGATTTTTTTTTGAACTAGAAATATTAAAAAACTGTGCCTTTGGCATAGAAAGTCAAAACAATCTTTTACACTTTCCAGAAGTAGGGCTGTAACTCCATCTCATCTTCTAGTCCTGCATTTCATGATGAATACAGGCCGGGTGCTAAATTTTATGTTCTGAATGCGGCTAAATGCGAAGTGAATCCTGGGAATATCTATGACCTCTGCTGTTGGTACCCTGAGTCACAGCGAGAGAGAACTGGAAATATTCCTGCTCCACGTCAACTTATTTCCCTTTCTCTTTGCCCTCCTATTCCTGTGAATAAGTTGAAGTCAAAGAAAACTTGGGGAGAGAGTTAGAAAAAACTCAGATGTACGGGAAGGAAGAAATAGCTGGCTTCCAAAGATAGGTCTTGTTGGGAAAACCAAAGAGCATTGGAATGCCTTTACAAAAATTCCAGTAAGGCTGTCCTCAAGAGTTGCGAAATCACAATCAGGTAGAGCTTCAGGGAATCTGTAAGATCAAATCAGTGAAAAGTACTTAGCCTGAGTCTCAAACAAACTGGTTCCTTCTCGCCTTTTGATAACCTTTCCTTCTATTCCATTCTTTGGAGTTCTGTCTAAAGTTCTATCCCTCCATTCTGTCACCCACACAGGTCCCTCTGCAGACACATCTGCAGGTGGGTGGAATGGGATGGCAGAACAAACAAGTCTGGGTGTGGTGCCTTGTCATATTGTCAAAGGGTCACAGTCATTTGTTTTTTAACCTTTGCCTTTGTATTTCAAAACGAGGATGTATGGTATGTTTTGAAAATCTGACACCTCACATAATGTTTTTCTCTTTTACAGACAGATCAATTAGTTGGGTTTCTTCTCCTCGCTGACTGTCAGCACCACAGGTCTGGGAAGTTCTTAAAGGGAGAGACTGTGCCATATGTTTCTGAAATCCAGAAATACTTAAACATAATAGTGCTTAACAAATCTAGGTTGAATAAACAAACAGTTCCTAAATTCTCTCAGACTAAGATCATTCTATGATGAAGGCTGACAAATACTATGTTTTAATTATAATCATTAGCAAAAATAACCTACTATATTTCCTTTAGATCAAAGGCAGTATTTGAATACATTCTGTATAAGGAAGCAGTTCTTACAACGTTGGGAGGCATAAATCCTTTGGGAATCCAAGGCAAGGAATGGATTCTCTCCTGAGGGGGGAAAAATGAACATTCACATCTGCTCAAAGACAAAACAAAACAAAACAAAACACAAGAAACTTTGTTCATGAACATTCTGAGGCACATTCATGGACCAACCTGTATCGCAGGTCAAGCACTCTCATAAAGGCAAAGCTCTTGAATGGTAACCTTCAAAATCCAGGAGAGGGCTTTCAAGAAAAGGTTTATTTCAAGATTCAGAACAATAGACTTCTTTACAGCATAATCACAAATTCCATCCATTCCAAGAGACTGAACTGAAAGAAGCAAATCTGTGTGTGGAGCTGCCCCCTCTCTGTGGAGGTAATGGAATTTTCATGCACACCCCACAGGACAGAAGAATTCAAAGACGCTTGTTCAAGGCAGATGACATGCTGCCCTATTATATATTATGGCCATATCACACTGCCCTCGCATCCAGAGAGACACACAGTAGGTTCGCTGTGCTGAAACACATTAACACAGCAAAGAAATGGGGTTTGTGCCCTGGAAGCTTAATGGAAAGTGTAAGATGTTTCCTAAACAAATTAAAAGAGAAATTACTGTCATTAATCACTCTCTGATTCATTAAAATGATTTTTCCTTTGGACCTAACATTTAAGCTGATGACCAGTCATTCCCTAAGATTCAAAGGCCATGGAAGAACCAGAGACAGAAGACAATCTGCGTCCCAGTTTTCCTTTCTGACCCCTCATCTCCCCTCTTCCCAGCAACTGCTAATAGTTTCCTCCTTGCAAAGGCAGGGAAAAAAAATATTGAACTTACTAACTGAGCCAACTTCAAATTGCCAAACTAGAAGCTGGAAGGTTGTGTTTTTAAATGCTTTTGTAGCTAAACAGATGTATTTCTAAATTTCATTCCACTTCATTCACTGGCTTCTCCTCCACTATTTTTAGGATTCGTTGCTCATTTTCTTATCATTTTCCATTTCATTGCTTTTGTTTCACATTTGAGTAACTGTAGGTCAAACGTACCCCAGACTATTCTGTTAAAGACATGTGAAAATCAAATAGAAACTGTATGATTAATGATATGAATCATCTGTTTTTTAAAAACAGGAAGGTAAACAAGTGGCTGGCAAAGCCCCACCTGCTTTGCTGCTGTTGCAGTGCTGTATGTATCAGGAGGAAAACAATTCCCCCTTCTCAAGGCTGAACTAAAATTAGGCTCCACCTGCAAGATGTTAATGAAAACTTACACAGCTGCATTCCAGAAACAAGTTACCAGATTGCTTTTGGAAAGCTCTGTGTAAAAGCAAACGTGTTAGCTCTATGCCTAATTCCCAAAATGCAGTATTAATTTTAATGGCAATTATTAGCACAATAACCAGCTGATAAGTAATCTGAAAATAGATCCAATATTATCAAATAGGAAATATACTGTAATTTTATCCACTCATCCTGCTGGGCTTAACCCCTTACTCACAAACGCATACTTCCTGTCTCTTTTTGGCACTTTCGTCCTAACGGAAGACAGGAGAACAAATGAAGTCACTGGACCAGGCTGCCAGCAGGCCCCATTGCTCAGGGGAGCTCCCCGTCTCCACAGGCTACTTACTGGGAAGAATGGGGAGCACGTACTTCCTCTGCCCTTGATTTCTTTTGCAGATCCTCAAGTTTTCTTTGGAAGGGAAGCCTCAAATCGAAACCAAATCACATCGGGCTGACATCCACCTTTTTCTGGCAGATTGAAGCTACGTGGGCACTCCCGTGTTCTCAGCGGAGAAGGGGATCTCCTCCATTTCCACTCCAGGTCAAGGTTCCACAGCTCCATTCTAAGGCCATGGGGCTCAGTTTTGATCCCTATTATTTTTCAGATCATAACTTCAGTGCTTATCTTTGGAGAGAAAGATGCTTTATAGTTTAATTATTTATTAAATGATGTGTGTCAAGAAACGTAAAAAAGCTGCTATTTAGGGGATGGAGAATCTCTGCCTTTTAAAAAATCCTCCTCATCATTCCTTTGACTTGCAATTTAATCTTATCCAAGGAGCAGGAAATGCCCACAGTTGTTCTGATTTGATCCGTGTGCCCTATGTTGTATAGATTCTTAAAATTTTCCCAATTACACCTTCTTAAAGGCTCTTTGACACGATTTAAAAAAGTGTTTCGAAGTCAAATAGGCTCAATTAGATCCCAGGCAGCAAATTCAGTTTCTGTTAGAGATTAAATAATGAAGAAAATAGCAATGCTAAGAAGTAGGAGGCTGTTTTCACTACCGTATCTGATTTCATTAGCCTAATTCACGCTTATTAATTATTGGTCTGATGAGCTCATCAATGTAAGTATGCCAGCCCCATGATGGTTGCATTTGGGGAATATTCAGTCTTTTTCAAGACTTCTACATGGCCCTCAGATGATTTTGCCATTTCATTTCCATTTCAGGCTGCAGCCCGACTCAGTAAATGTATCTGAACCACCTATGAAAGCTACACTGCCAGAATAAACATTTTGTTTATTACACAGCCCTGCTTGCAACTGTCAACAAAGAAATATAAAAGGAGATTTAAGTTTTCATCCCTAGATAGTGAACTCCTGTGTGCTTCTACAATGCAGGTCATTACAGCTGCCCCCTGAGATTGAGCAATTCTCCCGCACGTTGTAACAAAGGGCTGCGGATCCGGCAGTGTGGGAGTGGACTGGGCCACTTAGATAAGTTTCATTCACTGTGGGAGCCCCAGGGAACAGTGCGTCAAGGCAGCTGCACTGCTTATGTTCATGGTGTAACTTGACACTATTTTCCCTATAAGTCGCTACTAATCCCTTGGGTTTACATGTTTTGGGGGGCTGCATGAGAGAAAAGCAGTGTGAAATTGTCTGAAAGCCTCCTTATAAATAAGACTTACTATATAGACCAACTCTGTTGATGAAAAAACTGAGAGAAATGCCCTTGAGGGCTGCAAGAACCATTTTACAAGGTTCCCACTGTGATTTTTTTTGGTCTCTATCTAATGACTGCTAAAAAAAAAAAAAAAAAAATACTAACTAGGTTAAAATCTTGTTGGCCCCAATACTGCTTGCTTCAACGTGATCTTTTCCTAGAAAATATCTTACTCTGACAAACAGAAGAAAGAGAAAGAAAAAAAAAATAGCAGGAAATCTGGGACATCAGAGATTGCAAACACCAGACTAAGATTCCAGGGACTCTGGATTTGCTTTCTCAGCTCCGTGTAAGACAGCAGCGTGGGCCATTTACACGCTTCATCTACTTATGTCGATTCTTTGAAGTATTATCGTTCCATTTTAAAGGTGAGGAAACTGAGGCTAGTAAATGGCAAAACCATTCATTTAGCGTGGGAGTGTCTTACTTTAAAATAATCATGATTTTTTTCTCTTACTGCCAACCAGGAAAGCTAGAGGAAGTGCAAAGCAGACATGGAGACACGTTAGAAAAGCACACTTCCCTCTTTACTCCCTCGGGTTCTTCATTATCACTGGTGGCTCTCTCACGTTCACTCCTCTGCCCCTGGAAATTGACCTGATCTTCCACCTTGCTCCTTTTATGAAGACACTAATTCCTCTTACACCTCCCATTTCCAGTTCTGTCCAGTCCACCCCATTCTGTGTCCCCTTCAGTTTTCCTAGTCTCTAAATCCCCCTACAAACAGCCATTTGGAAATAATTTCGAGGTCCACCTACTTTCCTGTGCATGTGCCTTTTGTAATTTAGAGGGTAGAGACTGTGTGTTTTCTACTTGTCATGTTTATGTCTCATACTCTGTGGGTACCTAATAAATGCTGAATAATAGCAGCTTTATGACAGTGCAGAACCAGAAACACAGGTTCTTACCTTTAGTGTTTCATCACCAGCAAGGAACATTTATTCACTGTCAGCATTATGTCAGGCACTAAATGAAGTTATTACTGAAGCTAGGCTCCTACATTTGCACACTAGCATGTTTTAATTTTCTCTTTTATTTTCTTACAAAAAGGTGTTTGGGGCAGGACAGGGAGATTGCCATTGAATCTTCTCATTAAATCCACAGCATTCTGAAGATAGAGGTTGGTACTTTTTTGAGGAAAGGGGAACCAAGGGACAGAGTGTGCCAAATGGAAGAATCTCTTTGTGAGTCAGCGCTGAAGCCACATATGAAAGTCAGTTTGCTATTGCACAGTATCAAAATTTGTGTTTTCTAAAAATAATAAGAAAAAAACTCCTCTGTGTTCATGCTATGTCTAAACATGCAGAGTAAATCTAGACATTTAAACTTGATAATTTAGGCCAAAGATGTGTTTGCTTGTAATATCAGTATAAATGACTCAAAAAGGTTGTGGGTTTCTCTCTCTCTCTCTCTCAGTTGCATTTCTTTTGCTCCTCTGTGTGGACAGAGGCTACAAATATACAGGACAAATAAAAAGCCACTTCCAAAATTGGGACATTAATTCATGAGCAGACCCTTTGCCACATCATAGGTTTGTTGTGGTTCTCAATCATTAATTCAGTAAATATTTATCAAATGCTACCTACCACATTCTTGGCTCTATGCTGCACAGTGAAGCTCAAAGTCCAGTGTGGAGACAGACATGTAAACAAATAATTAATAAAATATGGTATGCTGTGAGGGAAATAAGCCTTATAGGAATTATAAATTCTTCCTCAGTACTCTGAGAAAGTGACATGTGGGAGGTGACATTTCAGCTGTGTCTTAAAGATGAATAGTTGTTCACTGTCAGAAAGTGAGAAATACATCATAGGCAAAGGGAACGGCAAGTCCAACAATAGAAATCCAGGGAAAGAATAGTATAGTGTGTCTGTTACTTAGGGTGTACGATAAGAAATAGTAGAAGATGACGCTGAATTATCTAGTGATGAAGAACTTTTTGTATCACTCTAGAGAGATTAATACATTTTATGGGCATCAGGAAGTCATCAAGAGTTTTAAGCAGAAGGATAATATGATTATATTTATTCTCTTGGAAAATAGTTCAGCATAAAGAATGGCTTGGAAATAGTTGAGTTTATAAGTAAGAGTGAATTACGTGGCCATTATTTTAGTCAAGGTATAAGAAAATGAGGGGATTTACTTGGGAAGTGTGAAAAAAATGGAAAAAAATGTGATTGAGAGATATTTAGGAGGTCGAACTGACAGCACTTGAAAACTAATACAAAATGTGGGAGAGGGTGGTCAGCTAGAACAACTGTCAGATGGTGGTGCTCTTATGGGAAATGAAGCTAACAATTTTTGGATTCCAAAAATTTCAAGAACTGCACTGGGTTATTTTCATATTTAAATCATTATAATCTCAGAATAACGATATGACGTAAATAGCAGGCAGTTCTATCCCCATTTCCTGTAGTGCTCAGGAGCGGTGAAGCTGGGGAGTCGCCCAGTGTCACAGCCGGAACAAAACGGAGTCAGGACTGGAAACTGAGTCTTCTCAAAAGTCAGTGTGTTCTTCACACACTTCCACCATCTTTGGGTGGCATTAATGAAATTCCCTTTTAAAACCCTGATACGGATTTTAAATCCAAGTAAATCATAAGTTTAATTAACGTGTTATAACTAATTTAAAACTTTCATTTTGAGTGAAATCTTTTTTTCCCCCTACAAGTATTTATAAATTCTGGTTAAAATGACTGGTCAAATATTTTTGCTGCCACACAACAACAAAACAGAAAATATGCTTAAACCTCTACTAACTGCTTTATAGTAAAAACCGGATTGACATCTCTTTGTTAAGGAAATTTTTGCCATGGAGTCTCCCAGAGATGAGGCCTAATGCATGGGTTGAATGACATGCATTTTCAAATGGCTAATCACTTCATTTCAATTTATTGGAGATTTCACTTTCCATAATACTGGTTCAGAATACTTAGAGAAATACATAATCAAAGAAAAATATTTCTAAAGTGAGCTGAGCAAAAGTTTCTTTTTCCCTACTAAGCACAGTGGGCTTTTATTACATAATCGGTTACTAGATGTCAGAGGGGAGGGGGTGGGGGCTGTGTTTTCTCATGTTGAGGATACTTAGGGTTTTTTGTTTTTTGTTTTTTTCCTTTTTTTAAAGTTCTGCTTCACAGTCAGGTCATCTCACTTTCGTCTGGTGGATGCTGTACTTCCTAGCATCTTCTTTTGCTTTTGCGGTGATTTGGGAAGGAAATCATTTGTGTGAGCTACTTGCACCTGGCCTAAATCTGTGGCAGAGAAGAGGATGGTGGGAAAAATGACATGGCCTTTAGCACTTTCTTTTTTCTTTGTTTCTTAGTTTTAAATTTTTCATGTGAAACATTTTCCTGCAAGGATCTTCTTTCTATATAGAGTTGGAGGATGCTTTTGATATGTAGATCAAGCAAAACGGTAAATACTAGCTCTCTCTTTTCAAACATCCCCTTATTCTAGATGTGGCGGGTCCTGTCACTCTTTTGATTTCCATGCGGCCTGCCCTTGGGCTTGTATTGCAACTTGCTGTCTTTCCATTGTCCCTGACCACAGAAATGCCTTTTAAGAAACTACATTCAGAATTTAATCCATCACCCTTTAGCTCCTTTCTCTCCTCCTTCCTTCTGGAAGATTTAATGACTAAGTTTTTGCTTTGATTTTCTTTCTCTGGTTTTGAGGGTTCTCACTTTCTCTCCTAATTGCTACAATCTGGTGTCCCCTTTTGCCTGGAAGTAAACAAAAACAGAAACAATTGGTGAAGAGACACACAGGCTCACAGCCCACGTGCCCGACTAGCTGATGGATGGGAAGGTCTGGCTGTCAGAAATGAGATCTTTTCACTGTAGCATGCAGCCTGAAATTCAGGATGGGCTCTCTGCCTACCACAGTGGTAAATGCCTTATTAGAGTCCTCCAACCAACCTATGAGGTAGATCTTGTTACTATCTCCATTGTTTCAGTTGAGGGAATAAAATCCAAAAAAGATGAAGTATCCTTCTTAACGTCATTCACCTCATAAGTGATAGAAGTAGTCAGCAGACCCAGGTTTTTCTGACTTCAGTACCTGAATTTAAAGAACTGATTTACATTTTTTCATCTGAAAGCTTCCTAGTGCCATTGTAAAACAGTTGCCTGGATTGGAGGGGTAGTTATCATTATACTATTTCTTGAGTTCTAATACCCCAGAGAGTATATTTCCTCTGATGCCTATGGACTGGTTAGCAATCTTCTAAAAATAGGGAACATAGATAAGTTGCCAAGGTCACTCATGAAAAAGAAAGGAATATATATTTTATTGCAAAAACTGTAAGTTAAAACTTGAGCTGGAGGATAAGCATTGTTAAATGTTGGCTCTGATTCTCCATTGACCTTACTTATTTTCCTATAATAGCAAATAGTATACAGAAATGGCCATTAGGTGTGCTCTGCATTATTATGTGTTAGTTTGGCTAACACACTATTTTTCAAAATACAGATACTATTTTGAATACACATGGAAGTATCTTGACAGACCAGCAACGCAAATCCTCTGAGCTATACACTAAGAATACATAATTTTATTCATTTTCATGGCAAGAGAGGTAAGTGCTACACGAAATTTTAAAAATAAGAAAAACACCATTAAAATTTTTAAGATTTCAATACTAAAGAGAGCTTCACGGCTTCCAGGCAGACGTCCATGCAGGTAAATGTGGTGCTTGCATCCTTCCACAAACACATCAAAATTACAAACAAACTGCAGAAAACCCATCATTCAGAGCTGCCTGAAATCTAGCTGCGTGAAAGGCCTACAACCAGGGATATAAAGGAGAAGCCACATGGAGACTGGTAGGAGGAGTGGAGACATGGAAGGGGCTGGTACCCATCTACATGGGGCAGTTAAAAATCAGGAGGGATGTTGACTGTGGAGGTCTGCCCCGAGGAGCAAGGTCTGCCCACACCAGCCCCCAGCCCAGGGTTTCAGTGCCAGCAAGAGGGTCCCCATGACTTCTGGCTGTAAAAACCAGTGGGGATTGTGGCTGAGGGAAATGGAGGGCTTCTGGAATCCTTGGCAGTTCTTCTGAAAGGGTCCATACACAGACTTACTCAGACTCACTTCCTCTGAGCTCCAGCTCTGGGGCAGCAGCTGGAAAAACATCAGGGGCACATGGGAAGGAACTGAATTGTCTGGCCACAGGGCAAGAGCTGCGGGCAGCTTTCTCCCAGGCAGTGGTGCGGAGGCCGTTGTTTCTCCCTCGCCACAGAGCCAGCAAGCAGGCATAATATCTGAGTCTCCATCCACCTGACTCACAGTTTGCCTCACCCTGGTGATTCCCTGAGACGTTGCCCCACCCGACTTCCAGGCCCACCCAGGCTGCTTCCGTGGCTTTTTAATACAAATGGCCTGTCTTGGCTCACACTTCAGACTCTCCTAAAATCTCTCAAACAAGTAGTGTCTGGCTTCAGCATCCCCCATACTTCTCACTAAGTGGTCCTAGGCTCAGCACTCGGAGCAGGCAGCCTTAATTTGAAGCTTGGCCTCACCTGGGACCAAGCCCAGCACAAGTAAGTAGCCATCTACAGGTTGCTTTGTAGATCATGCTGGGTGGCCCTGGAAAGAACACAGGTAGCTGCTGACCTTAGCCTACACCTACTGGGGGGTTCCAGAGCCAGTGCACCCAGTGGACAGCTTCAGACCCTGTCCAAGCATCCTCCAACCACCTACACAAGTGGCATATTCAAGGGGAGAACTTAGTGGGCACCAGAGCCCTGGCGATGAAAGTCCTGCTCTGAGGGGTGGGCTCTAGCACAGCTGATCCCACATGGTGGCTACAGACAGTCCTTGCAGCCAATCAGCCTGGTTGTAAATACCTCCCATTGACATGCCAACAGAAATCAAGCCTCAACTACAAGAGGATGTACACAGCCCACACTGAGTTTGGGGATGGGGTGCACCTAGAAAGCCCAGCTTGGGTGATCAGGGACAGTATGCCACTGGGTGCTACATAACATCTATTACATAAGGCTACTCTACCATGCCTGGGAGATGCACCAGCTCTATCTAATACATAGAAACATGGGGAGGTAACCAAAATAAGGAGACAAACATGTCCCAAATGAAAAAACAGAGCAAAACCCCAGAAAAAGAACTAGACAAATGGAGGCAAGCAATCTACTAGATGCAGAGTTCAAAACACTGGTTATAAGGATGTTCAATGAACTTAGTGAGAAGTTCAACAGCATAAAAAAGGATATAGAAACCATAAAAAAAAAAAAACAGAAATGAAGGGTACACTAACTGAAATGAAGAATTTATAGGGAATTCACCTAAAGTAGATGAACCTAAGAATCAAATCAGAGAATTGGAATATGAAGTCTGTCCATAAAAAGTCCAGCCATTATTAATATAATGAGAATGGTCTGCACGACATCGCTGTAACCTGGCAGCCAAGGAGAGTGGACCTGAATGTGCATGGGTGAACAATGAGCACTTCACTGTACTAGTCAATAGGGGTGGTAGATGACATTGAATGAGCATATGTACCGTGTGGCCATCATATTCAAAATGACTGATTGAGTAGAGAAACAAATCTGCATCAAATTCTGTGTTGAACTTGAACATTCCCCCACAGACACTATATGTATGATTCAGAAGGCCACAGCTATGTGCAACTGGTGATTGGCAGCTTCATCACAACAGTGCGCCTGCTCATGCATCAGGTCTAGTGCACTTTTTTTGCAAAACATGAAATCACCGGAGTGACTCAGCCCCTCTACAGCCCAGATTTGGCACCCTGCAACTTCTGGCTTTTCCCAAAACTAAAATCACCTTTGAAAGGGAAGAGATTTCAGACCATCAATGAGATTCAGGAAAATACAACGAGGCAGCTGATGATGACTGAAAGAACTGTGTGAGGTCCCAAGGTGCCTACTTTGAAGGGGACTGAGGAGTCATTGTCTCATGTGCAATGTTTCTTGTATCTTGTGTCTTCTTCAGTAAATGTCTCTATTTTTCATATTACATGGCTGGATACCTTTTGGACAGACCTCATATTAAAAAGCAAAAAAAACCAAAACCAAAACAAACACAAAATAACAAACAAACAAACACACCTAAGCAGACAGCAAAAAGAAAAACAATTCAAAAAAATGAGTATAGTGTAAGGAGCTTTCTATGACAACTTCACATGTACCAACACTTGCATCAAAGGGGTGTCAGGAGGAAAACAGAGAGCAAGAAATTGAAAACCTATTTGAAAAAATAAGGATAGAACACTTCTCTAATTTGGGGAAGGAAATACATACAAGTGCAGGAAGTGCAGAGTCCCAAACAAGATGAACCCAACCAGGGCCAAACCAAGACACATCATAATTACAATTCAGAAATTTGAAGACAGAGAGAATCTTAAAAACAGCAAAAGAAAAGCAGTTCATGCCCACGATTGTGTGTTGATTTCTTAACAGAAACTCTGCAGGCCAGAAGCAGGTTCTTTGAATGAAAAGTGGTGAAAAACAAGGACACACAACCAAGATCACTCTACGCAGCAGAGCTATCATTTAAAATCAAAGGACAGATAAAGAGTTTCCCAGACAAGACAAAACTAAAGGAGTTCATCACCACCAAACCAGTATCCCATGAAATGTTAAAGGCTCCTCTTTAAAAATAAAAAGAAAAAAGATAAAAAATAAGAATGATAAAATGGCAACAAATACATATATAACAAATGAATCTCAAAAAACAAAAACAAAATAAATGAAGCAGAGCAGAAACAGACTCATAGTAACAGAGGACATTTTGATGGTTGCCAGATGGGACGGGGGTCGGGGTCATGGGTGAATAAGGTGAAGGTATTAATAAGTAAAAACTGGTTGTTACAGAATAGCCATGGGGATGTAAAGTACAGTTTAGGGAATATAGTCAGTAATATTCTAATTACTATATATGGTGTCAGATTGGTTCAAAGTTTGAGGTGATCACTTAGTAAGTTATGTAATGTCTAATCTCTGGGGTGTACACCTGAAACTAATATAATATTGCATGTCAGTTGTAATTGAGAAATTAAAGATGATTTAAATAAACAGTTAAAAAACTGGGAACAAGAAAAAATAGAGATTCATTAGACACAAAACATTTTAAAATGTGGCTTTATTTTATGCAAATTGTATTCAAATGTTAAATTTTGAATATTGCCAGGCCTCTAATAATGTATACCAATCATTTACCATGGGTCATTTCTTAAAACATCAATATAATGATTCAGTGATCTTAGTGAATAAAGTGGCTCATCCCACAGTGCATTCATCCAGTCCTTAACTATTAAAAAGATTCAATTCAAGCACTATACACAATACCCTTGTTATTACAAATCATTGGGTTATGCT
Source organism: Anoura caudifer (assembly GCA_004027475.1). Taxonomy (NCBI): domain Eukaryota; kingdom Metazoa; phylum Chordata; class Mammalia; order Chiroptera; family Phyllostomidae; genus Anoura; species Anoura caudifer. Next base: position 32,553 of record PVKU01000484.1, on the reverse strand, counting down.
TCTTTTGGAAAAATAGTAAATAAATTTAAATAAATGCATTTAATTTAATTTCAATAAATGTATTTCATTTACACTTAAGTAAATTAAATGAAAAATATATAGTCAATGATTTCTGTTCCACAGGAGCTTACCTTCTGGTAGCAAAGATGTCTAGTTGCATCCCATAAAGACTGTATACAAGATACATTATTAGATATGCATACATTCTATTGCCAGAGTACAGAGAGCGAGAGGAAAGTAACTCTACGTTGAGGAATACAGGCTTCCTGGAAGAGAAGGGATTTTATTGTGTCTTGAAAGATGGATAGGGTCTTGAGAGGTAGGTAGGATTCTGAAGACAAACACTAGTTACTTTGAGAACAAGTCAAATTCTTCTGTTTATGTCTCTTTTTTTTATTGAAAACAAAACATAAAATTTATGGAAAAGGTATGTATTTGAGTCTTGAAATAAAAATTTTAAATGCTTGGATATTCTTTGTTTAAATAATAAAAGTAAGAATTTTTCTTTATCATTATGTGAAATAAATAAGTCTAAAAGCTGAAAAATTATAAAAGTCACTTGATTAAACGAGGCAAACAAACAAAGGCTTTCTAAAGGTCCTAACTCAGTGTGCTCTTCCCCAAGGCTACTTAGAACTAGTCCACAGTCACAATTTCTCCATCACATGGGTGGCCAATCAATATGGTACCAGCAATAAAATGTGTAATCAACTTTCACATGTTTTTAGACTTTCTCAAATCACTTTGATCATGACTAACAAGAAAACTGCCATTTCAGTTAATAATCTATAAATTTTCAGGAGGAGGGTTAGTCCAATACCCAGTAGAATATTTCACACTGTATTTTTAAAATATAGAATAACACAATCTAGAAATATAATTATCCTTAATGCATTAGTCAATTTTTCCACTATGTAATCTTGGTTCAATATTAACATTTTAAATTGTCACTTCCTACAAATCCAGAGACCTTGATAATTGAAATAAAGTTGCTTTTGAAAATGTGCATCCTTTAGATTACATTTCATCCAGGTAAAATGCACAATGATAACTTCTATGACAGCTTTTAAAACTGCTTTTAGAAGTGCAACCCATGATATCACTACCCTTCTTCATGTAGTTGCGTTTTGCTCGATACAAGGAAAATAGTTATTATGGCAGAGAAGAGCCCAGAGTAAAAGTATTGTAAGCTGAATGCTTTTTAAGCTAGTGAGGATGTTCCTAAATATGTGCTAGTTCTGTGCCACAGGACACAGCTAACACAAATAGTCAGAGAGATACCAACAATCAGCATCCATCCAAGAAAGCAACATGTAAGAGCTTGTTGAAAGCAGAAAATGATTTAGAGAGAAAAATTTCAGAGATGACAGCTGTTTAGATCTAATCAAAACCTTTTTTCTACACCAGAAGACATTTAGTCTTCCATTGGTTCTAATATGTATCTTAGGAATCTATATAATGTTAGAAGTTTGCTAAAGCAACATTTGAGCACCTATTCAAAGATAAAACATGGGACATCACTCATAATGAATTAATAAGAAGGAAGAATAGGTATGAAAGGCTGTTGTCGAGGACACCGTCTGAGATGAGAAACTTGAATAATAATAGATCTAAAAGCTGTGTATTTTAAGCTTATGCTACCATGTGATTTTTCTTTTTACCCACAGGATTTCAATTTCCTTTCCTGATATAATAGAATACACACACAAACACACCCATATTCAACTGAAACCAGCCATACTCACACAGGCCGTGCTACTCAAACGTGGGCTACAGACAGGCATCACGTGGAGCTTGTTAGAAACACAGCTTCTGGAGCCCTCCCCAGATATACTGACTTGGAATCTGCATTTTAACAAGATCTCTGGACAATTCTAAGTTTGACAAGCACGAGTGTAAATACCAGTTGAACAGCCCTCTCATCCTGAAAACCCATGCTTCTGAATTTCCAAACCATTACAAATTTTCCCATTGTCTAATGTAGTGTACTTTGGTGAGTGGTAAGAGCAAGTGTTTCCAGAAGTTCCCTGTGCCAATGGCCTGAAGCTCATTTCCAGGGCCAACTTGGGCCTCCTCCCTGGTAAAGGTGGGGCCGCCTACAGTACAGAGCAGGCGAGAGACGGAGACTAGACACGCTTGGGAAGCCTCTTGCCATGCAGAATGGAGCAGGGGGTGGGAAGAGGATTTGGGCTGGTCCCAAGTTCAGGCCTCCATTTGTACTTTTGCCCAGGCCTTGTATATATTAGGAGGTATGGTAATTATTAAAAATCAATCTGTGGGTATAAAGTTGATGATTTTATGAAATAGAGCGTCTAGTCTTAAAGAAAAGAATGTGTGCAATTCCTTCCACCCCTCCTTCCAGTAGGGCGGGATAAAGGGTGCTAGACCAGATGACATGCCCGTCCTTTTCATCCGTTTCTCTCTGCTTCCATTCGCACCGCCACGAGTGTGGCACTGCCGGCAGCAAAGTCTCCTTAGAGGCTCACACCCACATTCGGGCTTCCAGGCTCCGTGCCAGCGGAGTCTGACAGGGACACGAGGGCAGTGCGCTTCCCGGCACATGCAGGCACGGCTCCGACTGCCGTCAGTGGGAGTCCTACAGTCTGACTGAGAGCAGAGTACACTCTAGAATTGGAAATTCGTCCTCAAGGTAAGGCAGCGTAAGAGGCCTTGTTACAGAGGAGTCACATTCCACAATTAAGCAGCAAATAAATGCACTGAGAATTTAGAGGAGAGTTTGTCCCCCCAAACTCTGCAAGGAGAAGCAGGTGAAAATAAGTTGGATTTCAGCCAATCATCAAGGAATTTTTTAAATTTCTTACAGAAATTATGTAGCAAGCTACTCATTTATTAAGAGGTCTTTTAAGTTGGCCATTTCACCTAGTTGGGCGATTTTGGAAATAAAGAAAAAATTCTCTGAACGCTACACACTTTCCTTATATGCTATGTTCTTGATCTGGCTCCCTTAATTCAACCCGTCCCCCAGGTCTCAGTTTTAATGAGAAAGCGTTGTAGATTAGCTCAGGTGCCCTCATTTAAACAAGCTTAGGGCCTCCTGCGTTTCTTCTTCATAGCATCTATCTATTCACATGTTGTCCGTTTGTCTCTCCAAGTAGACTGTAAGTTTCCTGAAGACAAGGGTCATGTCTGTCTAATTACGTGCTTGAAACATGCTGGCCAGTCAGTTAATACTTGTTCACTGAATTCACATTTAGCAGCCTAAATATAAACTCCAAAAATCTTATAATAAGGCACATCCCCCAAGATTTACGGGAATTTACTGGTCCGTACCCAGACCAATTTCCTATTTAGACACAATCAAGCGGATTTGTTCATCTGTTTTCCCAAACTGCAACAGATAAAATTAGTAAACTAGAAAGAGAAGAAGGGGGCAGGATAGAGGGGGGTGAGAAAGGCCAACTGGACTGATGGTGTCACCAGGGGGAAGACAGAGCACACAGATGAAGAACTGAAAGACCCTGGTGGGACCACTGTCAGGGGCGAGGAATTGCAGAAGGTGCCTTTTGTAAAGCTGCAGAATCTCACGGCGAATGTTCACAATTACAAATCTTAGGTAAAAACATATAGGTAAAATGATATTGCATATATGATATTTAGGAAGGAAAGAAAATCTGCATTTTGGAAATGCTTGTATAAATTATCTAAAAGCAAGTTTGTAGCATAATAAAAATAATACTATCCATTGTAATACATTTTAAAGTATATAAAGTACTTTTTATATTTTATCACATTTGATTTTCATAAAATACAGAAGAGGGCAAGCTATAATTGTCAGGAAAATTTGCTTATGTGGAGCACCTCATTCTAGGGTGAAGCTGATGAATTAGTTATGGCAATTTTCTCACTTAATAGTACAATGTAAGAGTACTTTGACTGATTTTATCAGGGAATTGTTGAAAATAGATTTGATTATGATTTCAAAAAGTTTGAAAATCCAACATTTTTTCAGTAATAATTCACCGAGAGTTAGACATTGTATTTAAATTAAGTTACCTAAATCTTACCATGGTGGTGCATAAATAATACTGAATAGATCTTATAAATATGCAGCAGATGCAAATTTTATTATTTATACTATTTTAAAAGTAAATGTGTCCTGGACATTAAGTTATAATTTTACATTAATTATGCCCCTTTATTTTGACAGTGCTCTTTTTAGAATGCTGAATTTTACAAAAAACCACACATACTCACATAGACCCTCAAAATCATGCTTACTTTAAGGTATATTAAGGTATAATTGCAAAAGTGAGTTCCAAGATTTCGGATGTTGCTGGTATTCAGAATGACATTTGCAATTGCAGTTTGAAATGGAGAATTGCATGTAAAAGGGATGTCAGAGAGGATGAGGAGAACCTGTTGACAGACAAAAGGCAGTCCCAGGAAAGTTGTTTAGTCAACAGCAGCTGTTTGCTTTGCAATGTAAAACCATCTTTATAGATAACATGGTCATTTTATGGTTCCTTCTGCAGGAGGTCAAAAATTAAATATATGCAGGAATGTAATTAGAGGGTTAATTGCCAAAGCCAGTGCTCAGAGGGAGAGACTTCCAGGAAGGAAATGTACATGCTGTGAAATGATGAGCGCAGTAAGTGTCGAGAACCTCCGTCACCACACGGGGTTCCGGATTCCCTGGACCCGCAGAGGTGGAAGGCCCAGTGTGGGCTGCAGCTGCTCTTCCCAATGACAAACAGAACTATGTGAGCAATGACATTTTAAAACTGAGGTTGGGATTTATAATGCCTTCATGGGAATGTATTGGCTTCATTGCTCCATAAGAAATGAAGTACTTCTCAGCTGAGATATTAACTTATTTAAAGAGAATGGTCAAAAGGATTCAATATTTTGGCATATGTGCACATACAAAACACATATCAATTTTGAAAGGGAAATACTACTTACATACTAAGACACTTCCTCTGTGATTTCAAGGTACTTATTTATGGTCTTTGTGCAATGTATCTTTGCATGCCCTCTGTCTGGAGTGGTATTCACGAGAATTGTGTCTACTTCACAAGCTCTACTAAATCTTAAGATTTAGTTTATTCATCTATCTCTGAAGGTTTTTTTTCTTTTTCACAATTCCATGAAGAGTTCATTATGAACCATTTTCATCTCTGTGTCGTCACTGTGTCTTCAATCAACCCTTTTTTATTGTCTGAGCCACACAGCGTTTACTTTCTTTCTTTACATTTCTCCCTCCTCTGACCAGGATATCCTTGTGGGAAGGCACAATGTCAGATTCATTTTTTATTGTATTCTCAGCATCAAGTTCAGTACCTGCTACAGCACAGTGACTCAGTAAATACATATAAAATAAATGAATGTGACCTAAACACCACAGATATTAAATCAGTTTCAGTCTAAAGTTCTACCAAGATAAATATAATAAATAAATTAAATGAGTTTAGGCAGAGACATGTATTTATGGATATCCTAGGACTAGAGAGGAACAGAGAGAAGAAAATGATAATGCAATACTATCATTCATAGACCAGAATAAAAATAGTTCCTTAAATTGTTTCAACTATCTGTGCCCTCAGAAAGTTTTTTATAGATTTTGGAGACTTAGTGTGTGTTCTTTTTCAATCATTCTCTGGTAAGCAAGGCAATCAACTGAGAAATTTCTTGAATCTATGCCTGGTTAGGGAAACTTGTGAGAATTGAAAGAATCTGATTCACAAAAATGTTTGGTACCATTCATGGAATGCATATTCTAATCACTACATGCTGTATTTTTTTTAATGACGCTGATTATTTCAGAAGGAGGCAAATCAACATTATTATAGTGAAGCTAGAGTGGAATCATGGGTTCCTCTGCCTGCATTTTTTTTTTCCTGAGAGGGGTACACATACACATGCAGATTTTAACATAATCTTGAATTATGAAACATGAGGAAAATATTTTTATTATAAGTCTTGGGTAGAGTGTATCTCACTATACCATATATTTTAGTAATATGAGATATATGTTATGATATGAAGAAGTTATTCTTTCATTTGTTTAAGTGATAAATATTTCTTTGAGTATTAGCCATAAGGTATTGTGCAGGCACTGTGGAAAATACAAAGATTCCCTAGATATGAACAATTTAAAAATGCAAATAAAAAATTTAAATGGTTAGTAAAAAGAAAAAAGACACGACATGCAGCATTCTCTTTTGACAGTTTTTAAGATATTTTATAACCTATAGTCATTCTTGAGGGCTGAAGCATATCAGTTCTTCTAGTTTCGTGAACATACGATAACCTAATCAAAGATGGACATTCTCTCTCCACCCTTCAAAAATCAATACCACACTAAACAACATGTAGTCACCATATGTACTTACAATACTTAAAAAATATATAAATCATATACAGGAAGTGCTATGAGAATGAGCACTTTTTAAAAATTGAGGTATATTGATAAATAGCTTGATATTTAAACAAGCTTGTATTAGTTTCAGGTATACAACCTAATGATTAAATATTTGTGTATATTGCAAATTGATCACAATAATAAATCTAGAGAACATCCATCACCATACATAGTCACAGATTTTTTCTTGTGAAGATAACTTTTAAGATGTATTCACTTAACAAGTTCCACATTTGCAATACAGTATTATTAATGATAATCATCATGCTGTACATTACATTACTGTGACTTATATATTTTATGACTGAAAGTTTGTACCTATTGACTAAGGAGCCAATTTTTAAGATATTCTCTTCCATTATCACGCTTCTACACTCAATTTTAACAATATGGCCAACAAATGCCTGGATCCTACAAATGGACCATTTAACAGCAAGAACAAATGGCCAAATGCTCACCACCTGCTCATCAATCAATCAGATCTAACTTAAAACAACCAGAATAGAGTGATTAGTCCAGAAGAATTTGACCAGTATACTATTACCAAATGACAGAGAAGTAACTTTACCAGCAATACTTGAAAAACACTTAAACATACTGTATTCCATTTTTTCTCCTGCATTCTATCACAAATGAGTAATACTTGTCTGGTAGGATTCAGAATTTATTTACAATGAGAATATATGTATTAACCTATGAATAATTAGCCACAACTAGATGATTTTAAATGAGTTTAGGCAGATCAGTAAAGTTAGGTGTTGTATGCAAGCTGTGTAAGGTAAAAAAAAAAAGTTAACGTTTGGACCACATAGTTGATTATCTAGTTTTTGAAAATGATGTCATTGACTCAAAACAAGCTGTTTTGCTCCACTGTATCTTCAGTGGTTTCAATGACATGTATTTACATACATTGTCCCCCCAAAGAATAGTTCAGGATTCTTCACCCTTATTTTTCTAAAAGCTCTTATCTTCTAAAGCTCTTACGCTACTACAAATACCTGGGTAACCAAAAACCTCTAATGATTAATAGGCAAGATGCATGAGGCTTGAAGCCAAAGGAAGAGACCATTAGCAGTTAAGGAACCTGGAATATTGCTTAGAGTCTAACGCTGCTGCCAAATAGGACTTACCTTCACTCTGACTTAAGTTTTTAATTGCTACAAAGGTGATAGTAACACTTCTTAATTCCTAGATAAGTCTTATGGAAATACTTTAAACACTTTAAATGTTTAAGTTTAAATATTTATTTTCAGAACATTTGTAGTGATAAAAAAGGTAGAAGAGGAGGTGTGAAGAATCTGAGAACACATAGAATTAAACATAGTGTTTAAAATACCACAGAGGAATATGTTTAAATAAAATGGAAGGAAAAATGGATCTTTCCGATTTAGAAAACTTTCCACCCTTGATGATTTGCTAACACATTCAGAAAGCCCTCTGTGAGGGACTTCTGGCCAAGATGGAGGCGTAGCTGGACACACTGTGCCTCCTCTCACAACCAAGATTAAGGACAACAAAAATACAGAACCAAAAAAAGAAAGAAAGAAAGAAAGAAAGAAAGAAAGAAAGAAAGAAAGAAAGAAAGAAAGAAAGAAAGAAAGAGAAAGAAAAGAAAGAAAGGAAACTCAACCAGGACAGAGAGAAAATTGAATTGTGCGGGAGTCCAACAACAACTATTCACCCAGACCAGTAAAAGGGGCGGAGTCAGTGGCCAGCAGAGTCCATGGTCCATGGAGTAGGATGGCAGCAGGATAAGCCAGTGGTGGTCCTGGGCACTCAGTCACTCCAGGTGCACAGGCAGCAGTGTTGCTGAATGCACAAGGTGGCAGACCACAGACACACATTCATGCACAGATAAACCAGGCAAAAACAGGCAGCAAGACAGACTGCATGACGCAGGGCCCCAGTGCCAGGAAGTGAAGCCTAAAAGCACCCATTGAAAACACTTGTAGGGTCCGAGGTGCTGGGAGGGAGTCCCAGCCTCACAGGAGAGTTAGCTGGGGAGACCCACGGGGTCATGGAGTATGCACAAGCCCACCCACATGGAAAACAGCACCAGAAGGACCCAATTTGATAGGGGAAAGAGGCTGAAGGGACTGGAATCCGAGAAACTGTGGAGGAAGTGCCATTGTTCCCCCTCAGACCCCGCCCCCACATCCAGCATCACAACCTGGTGACTGGGCTGCCCCACCCTGGTGAAAGCCTAAGGCTCCGCCCCTACTACATAATATCTACGACCAGACCAAAAAAAAAACAAGGATGGCTCAAAAGAGGGAACAGACCGGAGTCCTGGAGCTAATTCATCTGAGTGACCAGGAGATGGTCAATCTAACAGATGCAGAGCTCATAGCACTGGTAGCCAACCTATCAGATGCACAGTTCAAAGCTCTGGTGATTTGGAAGCTCACAGAATTGGTTGATTTTGGTCACAAATTAGAAAAACAAATGGAGGCTACAATAAGTGAAATGAAGAAAAATGCACAGGGAACCAATAGTGATGGGAGGAAAACTGGGACTCAAATCAATGGAGTGGACCAGAAGGAAGAAACAACCAACCAAACAGAAAAGAAGGAAGAAACAAGAATTCAAAAAAAAAAGGAGAGGGTTAGGAACTTCCAGGACATCTTTAAACGTCCCAACATCCGAATGATAGGGGTACCAGAAGGGGAAGAGGAAGAGCAACAAGTGGAAAACTTATTTGAACAAATAATAAAGGAGAACTTCCCCAATCTGGCAAAGGAAATAGACTTCCAGGAAGTCCAGGAAGCTCAGAGAGTCCCAAAGAAGGTGGACCCAAGCAGGAGCACACCAAGGCACGTCATAATTACATTAGCCAAGATTAAAATGAAGGAGAGAATTCTAGAAGCAGCAAGGGATAAGGGGAGAGTCACCCACAAAGGAGTTCCTATCAGACTGTCAGCTGATCTCTACAAAGAGACCTTACAGGCAAGAAGGGGCTGGAAAGACATATTCCAAGTCATGAAAGGAAAGGACCTACATCCAAGATTGCTCTATCCAGCAAAGCTGTCATTTAGAATGGAAGGGAAGATAAAGCACTTCTCAGATAAGGTCAAGTTAAAGGAGTTCATCATCACCAAGCCCTTATTATATGAAATGTTAAAGGGACTTATCTAAGAAAAAGAAGATAAAAATAGGACAGTAAAAAGACAGCAAACTCACAGATATTAACAACCACACCTAAAAGTAAAGCAAGAAAAGCAAACTAAGCAAACAGCTAGAACAGGAACAGAAACCCAGAAATGGAGATCACATGGAGGGTTAGCAACAGGGGAGTGGGAGGAGGAGAGAGGTGGAAAAGGTACAGAGAATAAGTAGCATAGACCATAGGTAGAAAATAGACAGGGGGAGGGCAAGAATAGTGTGGGGAAATGTAGAAGCTAAAGAACTTATGACATGTGGACATGAACTAAAGAGGGGGAATATGGGTGGGAGGGGGTGTGCAGGGTGGAGGGGAATGATGGGGGAGAAATGAGAGCACTGTAATAGCATAATCAATAAAATATATTTTAAAAAAGGCCCTCCCTGAAACTTGTAATTTCACTCTGATGCCTAATTATTAGTGTTTATCTTGATTCCCACTATACTGTATGCTTTGCAAATCCTAAGTATATTTTATCTATCCAAAGTGGGTAGTCAATAGATATTTTTTACCAAATTTATTAATGCTGATGACAATTTTAGAGAAACAGAATAATACATCTGTATTTAGATATTCATACTTGGTATTAGGTCTTTGCCAGATTTTATTTTCCTTTGAATTTTATGTTTGAGCTTTTTCAAAGATCCCTTTTCCATTGAAACCTGGACAAGGAAGCTTATAACAACTACTGAGAGTTCTCTGAGTTCTCACCATAGGGTACCTCTCCACTGTGACACAGGAAGAACTGATTTGGAAATTGAATGTGGCTCTGTGCAAATAAACTATTTACTTTTGGAGGTGTCAGCTCAGTCGGTGTGAGGACAGCACTAATAAGGGTTTTATTAGCTTTACCCAGAGAAAAACTGCCCCAAAGTCACAGATTGTACCTCCAAGCTCAGTGAGTTCTCTTGGGTCACAAAGAAAGTGCAGATTACTCAGTACAACCTATTAACAGTTTGGAAAACAAGCAGCTGATGGTAGATCTAATACACAAAAGACAGCATGTTATTGCTCTGCAGAGTGATAAAACAAATTGAACCCATCAAACAAGTGTAAACTTAAGAAGTATACTTTTGTCGTCTGTCTCCTTTGGATCACAGCTCTAACATGGGCATACTTAATGAAGGAAACTTTAAATCCAAATTCTTAGAATACATCCACATTAGTAGTGGATTCTCTACTTGGGAGGAAGAGAATATGACCACATGGTATTTGGTAATAGAGTGTCAAAAGGACAAATATCAATCTGAAAATCATCAGTAGTGGTTACATCAGGCACTTGCAAGGTGATAGATTCTGAGAATATTTATGTATTGAAATAATGGTTTTCTTTGCAAAAAAAATGTGCTTTCCCACACACAAAAGGCATATCATTGTATGTAAAGTTCCATTTTCCCAATAAACATTGATTCATGACTCATTACCTAAATTAATTTTAGTGAAAGAAAGTAATGTAGAACTATTTTTGTTACATTCTGTGAAAATCAGTTACAAGACATCTGATTGATTACAATGTGTTAAAGCAGTTGGATGCACTAAAAAAAGTGTGCACCAAAAGAAAGGGTAAGGGTGACGGTGACAAGTAACAGCCATCTACAAGTCATTGGTCAAGAGCCCTTCCGTACATGGCAATGTTCTGGTGTCATAGATGTTGCATATCTTCTGGCCATTCGTTTTTTTTTTTTTTTAAATGAATGTGGTCTCTGGGAAAGTTAATATAAGGAACCAATTACTACTTTGACTGAGTTTTCAGATAAGAACATAATCCAAATTTTAGAAGGGGAAGACCTAGACAGATTAAAAAAAAAAAACAAACCAATCTTAATACTAAATTCTTTTGTAAGTAGTTCCCTTCTGAGTTCAAAGTTTACTTCTTTCATTTCCACTGGCATGCTCTTTTGGGGACAGGTGCAACAAATATCCAGCATGTAACTAATAGGCTTCACAAAGCAAGTTGCATATTCAAAGCAGGTGTTTAAAAACAGACAATACAATGTTTACATATCCAAACAAATGATGAGACCTGCTTCAACATAGATGAATGCACTACCTGATGTATGATAAAGTCATGTGGCAGTGAGCCTATCAAGATCATTCCGGGAGCAGACAGGCCTTTGACTGGACATTCTTTCTATTTTTATGCTTTAAAATAACCTGCCCTCATAGCAGTGAAATAAGGACACATACACACGCTACACACATACATACACTATGCACACACACCCCTCCCAATTGACTGTTCCTCCTGGCAGGAGAGGAAGGAGATAGAGGACCAGGGGCTTGGTGGGAATGGAATAGAAGTGATACTTCTTTTAAGATATTTTAACCATGAAAAAAATTCCTTTAGCAGACTAGGTTTACCCAATCTCAGGTTGTGCTACAAAACAAAACTGGCTCATACTGGAGCCTTGAATTGCTGTCTGTCCCTGATAAAAACTGCATGGCTTTCAGGACACTTTAAAATCACTTAGGGTATGGAGTAAAGTGTCTCAGAATGCTGCTCTTTAGTACCTATTGCTGAAGAAGATTCAGAGGTTCAGATACTTCAAGATTTCTCAGAAACTGTTGTGGTAGATAGCATGATGAAAATATCATTTGCCAACTTTGGTTGAGAGCCAAACATCTGGCACACAGACGCTAATTCTAGAAACAAGGTTTAGAGGCATGGCTGTGCCTGCTCTGAAGGGGAGATTCGGGAAGGTTATAGAGCTATTTAGAGATAGACAGTGATTTGAATCTTGATCCACTGAAATCCAGAATCTGTGCCAGGCATATCTCAGTTGGAGTTCTCCTGATTCTTACTAGCAGTGTGAACATGGGCAGACTTCTTAACTTCACTGAGGTAAACCTCCATATCTGTATCTTTAAGGTGAAAATATGCTTACCTCACAGGATGTCCAAAGGTTAAATGTTTGAGACAGGATGTGTTCAAATGTTGAGCTCAGGGTGTCTTCCCTGCAGGGGTCTGACTTGCACAAGCAGTAAGTCTGTCAGGGCCCTGGGCTGGTTGCTGGTAGAGACAGGCTATTCCTAAGACTGTCCTCCCACAAAGGGTTGGAGATGTAGTGGGGGAGAGAAGACAATGACTTATTATTATAGGATGCCTATAGACATTCACCCCAATATGTGAAACAGATGAAAAGGGGACACTCTGTTTGAGGAGGTGTGAGTGTGTGTAAGGAGGGCACAGGCCCATCCGCTAAGTCTTTCCCAGCTGCCTCTGGTGGTCTGGACTGACTCCTTTGAGCCTGGAGCTCTGAAGACAGTCATTAGGCAAGGTAACAACTGGTGGACTTTCAAATATAAAACTATGGTTTCTGCCCAGACTGGTGTTGCTCAGTGAGTGGGCATCAACCTGCAAACTGAAAGATCCTGGGTTTGGTTCCTGGGTCAGGGCACATGCCTGGTTTGCAGGTTTGGTCCCTGGGTCCGGTGGCGTGCAAGAGGCAACCAATCAATGTTTCTCTCTCACATAGATGTTTCCCTCCCTTTCTTTCTCCCTCCCTTTCCCTCTCCCTAAAAATAAATAAAGTATTTTTTAAAAATAAAATAAAATTCTGGTTTCTACTGTACATGCACAAATATCTAAAAAAGGCACACATACAATAACAACCATAACATATATGTTCATTCAGACAGAGATCACAGTTGCCTTTTCATGGGAGGTAAAAGAAGAGGGTCAATGATGGTATCACAAAGAAGGTGGCCATTCACAGAAGGGGGAAGGATTTTAAAAGGCTGAGATCACTTGAAGAGGTAGGAGAGCAATGAATTATTTCAGGAGAGGTAGACTACGAAAAGAAAGGAAAAATACAAAGCATCTTGTGAATAACTGACTTGACCAGAGCTTCTAGTACACTTGTGTAGGAGGCGGGAGAGATGGTTCTGGAAACCTGGGGCAGTAAAGGACTGAGGTGAGAACATGGGTTTTGCAGTCAGACAGATGTGGGTTTCAGTTCCTGTTCTGACGCTAGTGTATGAACAGGGGCAATTGAGTTCGCCTCAGCGTCATCTTCTGGAAAATGGAAATAATAATAATAATGATAATAGTAACATTTATTGAGTACTTATTCTGTGTCAGGCGTGGTTCCATGGTTCTAAACATTTCAAAGGTGTTGACATAGTCTTCACAACAACCCTGTGAGGTACGTATAATAATTGCCACAAGTTTGCAGATGAGAAGACTGAGACAGAGGTTAACAAAGCTGTCATGCTAGTCACCTGTCACACAGTTGATAAGAGGGATTGGAATCTCAGCATTCTGGTTGGGGAATTCCCCTCATTATTAGTTCGGTCACGTACTGCACAGAGCATGGTGAGAAGTAAATGAGATAACACCCATAATATGCCCAGTGATGGGGTTTAGGACATGCTATCCCAAAACACAGCACCTTGGCCCATTGAATAGTTTGAGCCCTAGGAGTCTGAGAAAACGTCAGAAGCAGGAAGATCGGAGTCCTTCCTTCTCAGCCCTCTTCATTTTTTCCAACAGATGTCACAGAACCCTTGTGTAAGAGTTGCTTTCCCTATGCCCAAGGGAAAGAAGCATCCTTATCTCAGGAGACAGAGAGACGCCAAGAAGATTCCTACCCACAGGCATTGCTCAGTGTCACCCCCCACTCTTGACTACACTTTCCTCATACTTCCTAACCTTTCGTATTTCTCTGAAAATGCCTGCTTTTCACCAAATCTAGCAGAAGTATTGTCAGGCCTAACTGTTTCTTTAGGTCTTCATTTCCTTACGCAGCCATCTGTGTCATGTATTGTATTAAGTAATTATATGCTTTGTATTAAATAATTGTATGCTTTTCTCCTCTTAAACTGTCTTTTTCAGTTTATTTTTCCTGGACTCAGGACCCTAAGAAGGTCCAGGAAATTTTTTTCTTCCCCTCCAATAGCAAAGGGTCAGGCACAGACTATGGACTCAGTTGAAGATCTTTACATGGAAAAGCAGAGAAAAGTGGGGTAGAGACAGAGGTCAAAGCCAAGTCATCTGAAGGCTCTTGAATACCACATTTAGGGGGTAATTTTGACATTTTCCTGTTGGCAAATTTTAGTTATATGTGGGATTGCAATAGGTTTAAGTTGTGACTTAGAAAGATTCATGTCTTAGGATGTATCAGTTTAAAAAGAGAGAGAATGAGTAGAGACCAATAAGACTTCTCATGTTAATAGCCACTAAATGGACCTGAAGGAAGGTGGTGACAGGAGATGGAAAGGAGGAAACACGTAAAAGCTATTGCAGACACTGAGATGAAAGGTGAAGCAAACAAAAGATGACTCAAGGTTTCGAGGCTGGGTGGCTGGGAAAATGCTGCTGATGCCATTAATAGAAACACAGAAATCAGAGGGAGAAGCCGGGCTTTGCAGGAGAATATAATGATTGCATTTCTTCACAGGCTGAGTTTTAGGTGATGACAAATCATTTAGGTGGAGAAACATGGTAGGCAATCAGCTTCGCAGGAACTCAGCTCCATATAACAGATACACAATAATATCTACACTTTTTCTCTCAAAACATCCTTTTTTAACGAGAGAAATGATGTATTTTTTAAAAAATCCTCACCCGAGAATCTATTTATTGATTTTAGAGAGAGGGGAAGGGAGGGAGAGAGAGGGGGAAGAACATCAGTATAAGAGATGTGAGAGAGAAACATTGATAAGTTGCTTCCCACACGTGCCCCTACTGGGGAGCGAACCCGATACGTAGGCATGTGTCCTGTCTGGGGATTGAAACCACAATATTTTGGTGTACAGGATGATGCTCAACCAGCTGAGCCACCTGGCCAGGGCAGAACATCCTTTTGATGGAACATTTTTAGCACACACCCACTACATATATATAAAGTGTTTGCACATAATTCCAGTTTTTTTCCTCTCCCAGTTCTAGGAAGGAACTTAAATGTATTGTACTGAACAAAATGACCTTCTATTGCTTATTCTCCTGTGAATGAAAACCTCCCCTTTTCAGGGTCTTTGACAGGCCACATGGGAGAAAAAGAACTAAAGACCTCATTGTCCTACAAACCCTTACTTGTGTAACAAGGGCCGTATATAGGATGTTTAATGTAGAATTGCTGATAAAGGTAAAAATAATCTTAAAGTCCACCAGGAGAGGGAAGACAATACAAATTACAATTACAAATTATAATGTATTATAATTTATAAATTTTAGAATTATAATTATAAAATATACAGTAATAATTTATGATACACCATTTGATGGAGTAAAGAATTAAGGTAAACCTACATGTACATTTCAGACTCTCCATGGCATATTTTTAAGTAAAAATTAAGTTGCAAGAGAGATGTCTTGATGAAGAATACCCCATAATCTAAGAAGTACTTTAAATATGAATAAATTTATGTTATTTACATTATATTCATACATATATGTACATGTATTTGATAAGATATTGAATCTGAATAAGTCTTTAGATCAACTACCAATTTAGAAGAAAGAATATGTTGATAACACCAAGGGAATGCAATCAATAACATCCAAACTGTTAAGATCTGCTTAAGACAGATGATCAGATGACTCAGTTTATTCAACAAGTTGCAATGACAAAAAGAATGAAAAAGAGCTGGAAGGGAATATGATCGAAGAGACTTAAACATCCAACCCTGTCAAAGCTACAGCATATGAGGATGCCACTTGAGTAACAAAGTCCTCCCTCTGTCCTTTATTCTTCTTACAGTAATGTGTTCATGGGTTATTTGTGTAATTAAACATAGCATTAAAAGAGAAAAGATACGAACCTAGTACATATAGGGTGATTTGTTGGAATGGAAGGCCTAGGTGTGTGTCAGAGTGGGAATGTCACTTATCAACAAAGCCAATGCTGGATTACAGTGAAGGATACTGTATTCAGAGATGCATAGTTACAGAACCTTCAGTTCGAAAGTCGTAGAAATGTAGTCTATTGAAGAATGAGTGAAATAAATTATCTTTTGAGTTTGTTGTCTTTGAAATCTTTCAACGTTCTTGCCATCTTTCTGTGGGACTCCCAAGTAGCACAGAAATTTTTTTTTTTAAATTGCCATCTCTGACCCTTGGGACTAGATCCTAAGATAATATAACAAAATGAGCTGGGCATTATTCATGCTCCGGAAAGTTATTAACCACAGAGATGAAAACCTCTTGGTTGATGACAGGAGTGTTCTTATTGTCAAACTGATGCCAAAACATGACAAACTAATGTCAGAATATAATGAACATCAGTTCTAAAGGATGATTGAGCTCCAGTGTGGTGGAACCTTGCAATTAGGGAGAAACTAATATTGTGTGGTATTCTTCATTTTCCACATTTGCTTCAGGTCTTTTTTTCCAGAATCACATCTTTATTTGGTTGCTTTGTATATAAGTCCACAGAAAATTTTGCTTATCGAACAACTATTATAAACAAGTGCCATTATTTTATTAAGCTTATTGGCCATAGAATATTAGATTGTAGTAAATATTTTTTAGCAAGATTCTGCCCCAATCCACTTTTTAGAAGCTCTTTCAACATATTTTGTGTTTGATATTTAGATGCTAATAGGGAGGAGAGGAATTGTGCGCTTCGATGTTTTTACTAATTCTTGTAACTAGCAGAGAACTCTGAAGTGAAATGAAGACGAAAAAACCCAGTGTGCAGCTTTCCTTCTCTACGACCAACAATTTCCATGCTATTTTGCAAATATAGGACAGCTGCTTTATTGAGCTAAAAAAACACTACAAAATGTAATGATAGTACTTTGGACTCTGTTCTGATCTCCCTTAAACTCCACACAGCTTGGATTTTTCTGTAATTTTAATGAAAATGTGGCATGGCACATCTCTCTCATTTAAATTATGCACTGTCAGTATTTTCCTTCTTTGCAACTGAAGCACTTCTTGGGAAACATGCCAGGTACAGGAGGGGCGGGTGGAAGCTGAAAATAGAAAGGAGAGGTGGGGGTGGGGAAAGGAACTGGACTAAACAAACACACTTTCCACAGCTCCAGGTTTTTAAAGATTTGCAAATTCGGGGAAGGGGGCTACAGAAGTTCAAGCAGGATTAAGGTAGCTTTAGCAAGCCTAAATGCAGCTAAACATAGGTCAAAGCAGGGCTACAAGTCAAATCGTAAAGACCCTGCTGATTTGTTAAAAACTAACACAAGATTTTGTTCATTTTAATGTGATATCAGAGTACATCTTATTACTACTTAGCAACTTAAAGCTTGATAATCATGTGTAAAAGTCAGTGGTGTTTCTTGATACCCGTGAAAATTTCTCAATTAACAAAGACTTCCGCCTTCACCCGCCACACTCCTCTTGTTTTCCAAGCAAAGATCAATCTGTTATTTATTTAACAAGTATTTGTTAAGAGTGAGAGTGAAGAACAAAACAGGGAGGGTCCCGATTTATTGTCATTTATGCCCCCCTTTTGTAGAATTCACATATAACAGAAATAAAATTCCCCTGGGGAGAGGTGGTTTAAAAAAATGAGTAGACACCACATTTTTATCAGTGAGAAATAGCCATATAGATTTGGTACCATTTTATAAATCACTTTTTACATTTAATTCTCACTTTAGCCTGGCATGATAAGTATCATTAGCAACCTATTATACTGACTAGGGGGGAGTTTTAGAAAGGTTAAGGAAATTGGTGGTTATCATTGCAGAGCTACGACAGAAACTCGGGCCTTCTGACTGGAAATTAGTGCTTTTCTTCTTATGGTGCAGTGGCTGAGAACATATGTTCTGGAATCCATAGGATTTAGGTTTGACCAAACATCTGCTCCTTGCCATGAACTTGGGCAAGACTCTTAACCATTCTAAGCCTGTGTTCCCTGAAATGGAGATCATGATACAAAATCCCTCGGATTGTTGTGGGAAGGAGTCAACAATGTAAGACTTATGCTTAGCACGAAGACCAGACCCACAAAGGGGTACCTAGACTAGATTAACCCATCCTTTAAGCAGGGTCAGAAATTCCCTGTCAGCTACTTATAGGAACTCTTTACAAATGAAGACACTCCAGCTGGGTGGAGTAAAAGAAATAAGATGTCTGGGATTAACTAGTAGTGGATCTGACTGGTCAGAGCTAGTGATGGGAGTAGGGAGTGCCCAAGGAAGTCTAGGGCCTCAGCTCAAAAGCAGCTTTTCAGCATATTAAGGGATTCCCTCGGGATAAGTTAACAGATGCTTTACAATGCAAATCTTTGGGCTTCCTGGAGCCAAGTGATAGGATTTGTCAGAGATCTCCCTGTTACAAATTCTTTCAATTGAATACTATCTTCTTCGAGATCTCCCGCATGACAGGGTGGAGGGGACTCCAGTACACGGTAGGAATAGTCTAGAAAACAGACTCAGGTGGGAGGTGAAATGCCTCTGGCCAGGACGGTGGGAGACTGAGGGCCCTGCCTGCTTCTATGCGGAGAGGCAGGACATCCCAGGAGCGGAAAGACGTGTCTGGAAAATGTGGGGGAGCTCCAAAAGAAACTCGTTATTTTGCAAGTTTGATTGGGATTGTGAACTGCCTGGTGTCTATAAAAACCTTCCCCTGGCTTGCTGTGGGCACCACTGGCATGGGGCTGAGCTCAGGGCTTGAGGGGAAGTGGGGACTGAGCCGGGAAACCTGGTCAGGGCAGACCTTGAGGACAGCACAGCGCTCTGGTTCCCCGTCAGATCCCTGATGGTGCGAGCTTTCCTCCTTCCAGAAACGGGTTGCGTTCATGACTTAAATTATACCTTTAAATGTCTTCTCTGAAATATTTCAAGCTAGAAAGCCCAGGAATACCTCTTCCCCTCTACTACTTAAAGGGTTGGTTAGAATGAAACCTGAAGCTTATGGGAATGTGACTATGTAACATGGATCCTAAAAGCTTTGCAAAGCCTCCAAAGCTCCCAGGTAAGCCATCCTTCTCAGAGGATCAGAAATTCGGTTCTCTTTGGAGCCTATTAAGTCTTCAGTCCTCTCCCTCCAACCTACGGCAAGCTGTCCTTGTGGCATCACGTTTAAATTGCAATTAAAATGGCATCTATGCATGACTTTGTGCCCAATATTCTGGGAGAAGCAAGATGTGCCTTTTCTTTGTTTTGCCTCAGTAAACAGCAAAGATTTATAAAGTGTTAGGCTCCAACATGTGGATGTGTTCAGCAGTGAGCAGCTGCCGCTGAGGAAGGTAGGTGGCCAAACTCGGAGATCCCTGACCCAAGCCTAGAGCTCTGAGTTTGAATCCCAGCTGTGTCTCCCCTGGTTGGACAGCAGTTTCCAAAACTATAAAATGAAGGAGTCAGAGTTTTTTGGTCTGTGGTTCTAATCCTCTGAGGTGGGGGAGTCCAGTCATCCTCGACCTAAAGCCGGTTTTTAGTTCGGCTCTACATTAGCAGCGATAGCTCCTTAGTTCTGATCTCACTGCTGCCTCTGGAATGTAACAGACATTTGCTTTGAAATTCTCTTTTTTTTTTCAGCCTCTATTTTGAAGCAGAAATCCCCAACTACTTGCTTTATTGACTACTCCTATCATCCCCACATTTGGTTTTCTTTGCATGTGCCACCCAGCGACCCACATCTAAACAGGAGGAGTCTGCATGAAAAGAAAAAAAAAAGGCAGAAAGTTAAGTTAGAGCTTAACTGTAGATCAATGGCTGCAATTTTACCCCAAAGCAGGACTGTGCTTTTGGAAGGACTAGGATTTACTGGCTTCAACACATGAAGATGTAAAATGTGCTGTTATCGCATCTCCCCAGAATGTGGGCTGGCACCAGCCTGGGGGAACCGCGTGGCATAGCAACTTCCTAGTTGCTCTGTCAGTCCCACCATCCGTTTTGTGAGCCCAAATTCCTGCACTTTACCCACGGATATATGCTGTCTTGTGGGCATGAACCTTGAACTATTATGCATTATGAGCAATAGACATGACTGATACTATGGCTTCAGTAGTTATACATTTAGACAAAGTGAATCTCATGGTATTCAGAATTCTGCATTTAAACACAATGCATATTTTCATTTATGTATTTACTTAAGATATAGTTATTAGGTAGGTGTAGGATACTGTAACTTGATGGGAGCAGATTGTGTGTTGGAAAGAATCTGGATTTAAGACAAAGGAAGAATTTGTGTGAATTTTGTTCCTGCTGCTAAATTTACCTTGAGTCCGATACTCACTTTTTCTCTGAGCTTCTGCTTCCTCTTGGGAATAACAGTATTTAAGTCCCAAGATCTTTGCGAGGCATGTGCAGTTATTCAAAAAGATTGTTTTATTAGTTTATTTACTTAATAATAATTACAGCCCCCATTTTAGAGTTAATAAATGTATTCACAAATATAGCACAGCATTTTAATCTCATCTGACCTCGTGAGGTTGTTAAAGCCTGTTAGTTTCTTTTCAAACTGCATTCTAGACCCAAAGGCCTTCCTCAGAAGCAATGTATTTGCTAATGAAAATAAAAGGACCTGCCGAGTGTTTCAAGTGCCTGTCTCCTCTAATAATCTTGGAGGAAGATGTTTCTGACCAGTAAATATGAAACCATACCTCCCTGGGGTTCCTGTTAATATAAAAGAATTTTGTTGCAGAATTCTAGTATCTCGTCCTCCTTCAACAGCTGTAACACATTGCGTTCCAGAAGGGAGCTTAGCGTATTTGCCACTTGAAGAATTCTCTGATGTTGAGATGATCTGAGTAGCAATCAGCATAAACAAGTGTTTTTCTAACCAGAACATCATGATTTTCCACAAGTCAATAAGTTATTCCAAGTGGATCATGACCAGGACCTTTAATGCTGTGATTTCTGAAGCTAGGAAAAGCTCCTACTCTAAAAAATAAGTCTCCTCCTATACAATTCTTTAAATTTGCTCTACAGCTTTCATTGTGCAATTAAGAAAGCTGGAAATGCAAATATCCATAAGAATAGTAGCAAACTGACTTATATTTGTACTAAAGCAAGTGATACCAGATTCTTTCCTGAGGTGAGATTTATTGGAAGGAAGAATAATGTGCAAACCCCTGTAGGGGAGTTGGGAGGGATAGGGGCCAGAAACTCTACAGAAAAGAATGATTGAAAATAAGAATGAGATAACATTTTTACCCTTAGATTGACTTCAGTTGTTTGATAACATGAAGTGCAAAGTTCTCTTCACTCCACTGGTGGGAAGAGTGAATTGGTATGGTGACTTGGGAAGATGAATTAGAAGTATATTAAACCTAAGTTTCATCTTAATATCTAACCAAAGGAACATCATACAGGTGACCGAAGAGACACATATTAGGATGTCCAATGCATCATTCTTTATTATAAGAAAAGAGAAAAATAAACAGTTTAAATGTCCAGGAAAGGAAGAATAATTTCACTGACTAAAGTACATGCATATCATGATATGATAGAGAGTAGTTGAAGAGAATGAAGGCAACATATATTGACATGGAAATGTAAAATATAATCAGATACCAGAGAAACTGCCTTGCACTTCTGACTCATCAAACATTTGGAATGTTAAAACTGGGCAAAATAACCTTTGAACTGGGCCAAAAGCATCACTGTATTCCAAGCAATTGTTTGCTATGACTACTGGACTGAAAATGAAAGACATTCTTGAGAATTAGCATCACCATGTTAACTTATCTGCAGCTATCGAAATTCCTTCCTTAGTTGCTTTAACCCCCAGAGAAATTCTTTCCTTCTGTTCCTGCACTGATCTCCTTGCTTTCTCATAAGCAGTCTCGCCTTCCCCTCCGAATCGGAACACTATTTGGGTTTCTGCCTGAATCAGTGCTGTTCCTTTGGATCTCAAACGCTTGTTATCTCTCACGTTAGCCTTCTATTTTATACATACTGTGAAGTCAATGAAGAAAATGACACTCCTCCCTTAAACCCTACAATATATTTATATGTGTTCATATATGGTGGGAATGCATAGAAAAATTCTGTAAGACATATTCTCAAAATGAATACAATGATGGCCTTCAGATCTGAGATTTGGGGATAGTACTGGAAGGAGATGTCAGTTGTGTAATGATGAGATATGTCTTTGGAATGTTCTCATGTATTCAAAAAAAGGGAGAATGCACTGTACACGTATTAATACCTATTTGACAGGTACTCTAAAAATCAAAAGTGAATCATTGAATATGAGAGCTACAAGGACTCAAAAGGTTTTAAACCCAAGCCACCCCTCTGTTTTTAAGCAGGGAGAATTTGCTGAAGCTCACATTGCTTATTAGGGCTTCAAATGGACTGCCATCCTTAATCGGACTTCTGCTCTGGCCTTCCCTCTGAGGCAGGGTCCTAGGAAGCTAGGAAAATGCCTTGGCAGGTGGATGGGGAAACTGAGACTCCTAAACAAGCTGACCAAGCAGTTACCGCCAGATAGGGAAAGGCACCAAGGCAGAAAGCCCGGGGCGTCTAGCAACCAGCAAAACTGGCGCCAGACGCCAGACCTCACCCCGGGGGTGGCCTTTCCTCCCCAGGCGTATTGCTGGTCCTGAGCTTTAGGGCCCTCTAACCCTTCCTCCCTAGAGATAACATCCTCAGTTGTTTTTCAGCTCCAGGCCCAGAAATGCAGCAAAGCCACCCGGGTGACGCCAGGACCAGCTGCAATGACTAATGACCTCCTGTCCTGGCACTGGCCAATGAGTGGAGACCACAACCCTGAAAGGACACACCTGGAAGGCTGATGAATAGTCTCTTAAGATCCTCTGCTAAGCCCATCCCTAAACTCCCAGACTCTAAAAAACCTTCAAAACATAGGTACCAGTGCTTGCTCTCCCTGCCAGGATGACACCCCTGCCTTTCCCTTCCCCCTCCACTCCCCCCAACCCCGCCCGTGGCGTGAAGTCCCTAAACTTCAACCAGGAGAGCAATGGGCAGTAACAGCTTGTCCTGGACTAACCCCTTGACTCTGTCTCCAAGGCCCCCTTTATTTGACCCTCCAGTGAGCTGACTGCAGCCCTGCCCGGCTCTCTTCTTTCCCACAAGGTTTCTAGGAACCAAAGCAGAGCGCCGCCTAGCTTCTCTCCTGTCACTGCTTCTATCTTAGGCCCTTTCTTGTTTCACTCTCCCCAGCTTTAATAAACGTACTCTCAAAATCACCTGGATTCGTGTTGTGAAACTTTTCCTGCACAAAGTCAAGAACCCACACGCTACCAGCTGGCCAGAGGCAGACCTGCGCTGGGCCCGAACCCTGTCCCGTGAAACCGCCACCGTTTGGAGCTCAGCCCCAGGATGCCAGTGCGTCTGGCTCAAGGTCCTTGCTATGCAAATGGAAGGTGTTATTATGCTTACGAATCTGGGGTGAAGGACTAGGACAGGGACAGCTTTTGCCTTTGGGGACAAAACACTGACTTCACCTGGTTCATACCTTACTTTGGGACTGGTTAGAAGAGTCTATTTTATGAACTTAAAATTTTTCAACTACAAGAGCAGAAACTATTGAGAAGTGTGGAGAATGGGCAAGAGAACGACTCTCGGATGTGCTCTTTATGGCTTTTCCACTTTAACAATATCAGCTGAAGCTCTGATAGCAACAACATGAAAATGGCTTTGCGAAGAAATTTATTAAATTTTGACTGATTAAACAACTAAAGGTCATTTGATTGTAGTGCAGTGGAAGGTGCATTCCAGATGGGGAGATCTGGTTTAGCCCAGTGTGTCCTGTAAAAGTCGTGTGAAAACTCTGAGTACAGGTATACCTCACTTTATTGTGCTTCAGCTTATTATGCTTCATGGATTTTTAATTTTACAAATTGAATGCAATGCCCTCCACCAGCAAAAAGATTACAATGCATTGTCTTCTGCAACTGAACCTGCTATACCTGGATAGTATGGGAAGAATGGTACCTTCTTATTGAGGTTGCTGGTGAAAATAAACATGCTGAAATGTGTGACGGAAGCTGACACATTGGTAAAAGTGAACAATAAATTCTTGTTAAACTGAAGTCTATTATACTGTGGGGGTTCAGAGTGAGTCACCCTAAGATGTGCCTCTGTGGTATGCATACTGTTTTGAGCTAAAGGTAGCTTTAGCCACAGGCTGAAGAAAAACTTCTGCCCTTTCCTTAACTACCTAGAAGAACTTGAATTAGGGATCTTGCCCATGATGTGAGCGATTATCAGAGATAACCTGTGTTGACATACCTATAGGGTAGCACAAACTTCTGTTTATTAGGCATCTGCTTTTATGCCGCAGAGCTCCTTTGAAGCCCCCAAGGTGCATTACCTCATCCCTAGCTCAGAATGTCTTATAAACCTCAATCGTCTTTTCTTTCTTTGAACCTCTTCTGCATGTGGGGTCTCTGATTCTCTCATGTATGGGCAGGGGGAGGTTCCATACATACGCATGTATTAAATTTAGTTATCTTCTCTTGCTAATCTGTCTCATGTTTATTTGATTATTAGACCAGCCAGAAGAACCCTGAGGATAGACAAGGGAAAGTTTTTTCCTCCCTCATCTTATTTGAGAACGTTTGCAAATTAAAAACGAAGAGGAATATGAGAAGAGGAGATAACAGAGAAGATGTAGCATACTTTGGAGAACTGAGATTGATACAGGGTGCAGCCAGGAAGGGGGGGCCCAAAAATAGGGATTTGGAATGAGGCCCAGAACTCAGGGTGTCCAGGAAATGTTAGAGGGACATATAAGATGTCTCACCCCTTCCCCCACAGGTGTGAGTTGGGAGAAGGGACACATGGAGCAGGGACATGCAGAGCTGCTAATCCATGGCATGGTCATTTAGCATATCTATGGCCTTTGGCTGGTGTCTTGGATGTGTTAAATAGCTGTGGCCATGCTCTGAGCCAGGGGGATGGAAAGGACTCCCCCAAGATGTGACTGGGGGAGGAACCCCAAATTACAGCACCTGCGTGGGAGCCTGGGGAAGATTGGCTCCAGAACATGGAGACACACCTGCCCAGATTCATGATGACAGCTCAGTCAACTTGGAATAATACAGGAATGCTGGCTGGTGTAACTGATTGTAGGAGGAGTCAGAAGTGGGGGTACAGAGGAGGATTGGCGTGGGGATTTAAACTGAGACACGGCAGCCATTGAGAGAGATCCATGCGGTTTCATCAGAGTCAGGACCCCACACAGCCCTGTGAGGGAGAATCACCATGTGGCTTTAGCAGAGAATTGCCACTCGGCTTTGCCAGAGTGGCAACCTCCTCCCTGCAACTTAGGTGAAGGGGGAGTCACGTGGCTTTGGCAGAGTGGAGACCCTCTCGCAGCTTTGCCAGAGAAGAGATTCCATGCGGTTTCACCAGAGTGCAGACACCTGCAGTTTTGGTGAAGAGGGAGAGCAACGAGGTTGTGGCAGAGTGGGGACCCCTTCCTTACAGCTTTGGTAGAAGAGGACCATGTGGCTTTGGGTGTGTGGCCTGGGAAGCAAGAGAGATTTTGCCTGGAAGAAGGGGGATGGAAAGGACTCTTGCCAGTAGGCCATGAGAAGGTGCCACATGGTTTTGGATTAATTAGAGATCCTGCCTGGACGACACACAGCTGAAGGTGTCAGGAGCCTGGATCCCAGATGTGTGCTTCTCTTCCTAAATTATGGTACCCTGAATCAGGGCAGAGGGAGATACGGAGCACTGTGGGTGGCTGTGGGTATCCTAAAGGACTTTGATATTTTAATGAAGACGTTAGGTCGCTACTTTAAGTCTGTATAGCATTAAATAAACATTTCCTTTCCTTTTCAAAAATCTCTGGCTTTGAGAGACATCTTTCTATAAGGCGGTGGACATAAGGAAACTTGGCCCGTGTGGCCTTCTGTGTTCTGTAACAAGATAAAGAGTCCTAGGGATTTGAAACTTGTAGAAGTTTAGATAATTTTTTAGTAATTCCAAAAGCCTCATTTTATAAATAAGAAAACCGAGAGGCTGAGAGGGTACATGACTAGCCTAAAGTCACTCAGCAGGAGACAGCCATGTCTTCAGTTTCATTCAGTCACTTTGTTTGCAAAAAGTTCAGTCATGGTTTCTTTTGAAAGGAAGAATGCAGACATCCTATCTGCTTTCCCAAAGGATGCCAGAAAACAATCAACTGTGGCACATTATGTAAATGGTTGCTCGGTGAGTGAGAGGATTGTCTTGTTTACACCAAGAGTGTGCTGTCAACCCCTCAGCCATTTGCTAGGTCATCCATTTGACCTGTTGCTGTTAATACCAGTGGGGGCTGGGAGGATACCTACCTCAAGGTCTTCCAGTGTGAAAATATGAGGGGAAGAAGAAAAGTCAAAGACTTGGAAATGGGACTTTGGGTTGGTTAAATGATGTCACTTAGCTTATTCTACCATCAGAAAAAAAGTTCTTTATTTTTTTAAAATTATTTCTCAATCAGTTTTTCTCAGTAGTATTGACAGATGCTCAGTAAGTACAATTAGACAATCCTGTATTGTTACTGTCTATTATAATAAAAAAAATAGAGAGCATGTGAAGGTTAAAAATATTTAGACTTAAAAAATTGAATTAAAAATGTATGTATAATGTCAGAATTTAGGACAGAGACTTTAGCCTAGAAAGGAATTAGGAGAGCCTGTGAGGGAAGCTCTTACACCCCCTGTCTATTGCTAAAGCCCTGCAAGAATAACAGAGCTCTGTGGTAGAAATAGCACTTCCGCTTACCCTTTTCCTCCCTTCTGTAGAAAGTTTCCTTCCACTTCTGTTCTGTGTGTGTGTGCGTGTGGCCCTCCGTGTCTGCATGGACCAAACTGCAGTCCTTTCTTTTTCCTGAATAAATTCTTTTCAGTGACGAGATACCTAGTCAACCTTTGTTTGTGGTTGACAAGGACAAATGTGGTACCTTTTATAAGATACATCCTCAGGCCAACAAACAACATTCCGTTCAGTAGTTACACTGTATATTGAATTTTAGGTAAACATTATCATGATTACTTAAGAAATTTGCACGATTCCTCTCTTAAATGCTTCCATGGGGGATTAATTTTTAATGTATTAACCATGTGTAGACATTATATGCAATGAATTGAAACTGAAGTTTTGAATTTTCTTCAAAATTGCATGCAGTTGTTTAAAAACCATTATTTCTAGAAAGAATACTACATAAATCAATATTTTACGAATAATAAATACAAAATGCCAGTTGAAATAAGCAATAATTTAAAAATATCAAGGCTTTATTCCCCACACCCCTTCACCAAGTCCCTCACTTTTGATGGGGACATCTGGAAACACTATTCCTTAGCTTCAGCAGAAGCTCCTTCCAGCCTCTTTTCAGCTGCACTGAGTAGAACAAAAAGGGCCCTTGAAACCAAACCAACATGGTTTCAAATTCTTTCTCCACAATTTACCAGCTGTAAAGCCTGGGTCAGATTATCTCACTTCTCAATTTTCTCTTCAGAAATTAAAAATTATAATTCCTACTTTGAAGGATTTTTTTGTTGTTTGTTTGTTTGTTTGTTTGACAAAAGAAATAATCTCTCCATCACCTTCCAGGTGTGCAAAGCCCTGTGGAAAGCATGCAGCGTGATGCCTGACCTCGGGTCACCATCCTCTTCCTCTGAGGTCAGCAGTGTGTTTCCCAACCTGTTTCCCAAAAACCCACACATGGATCTCAAGGCAAATGAGTTTGGGGGAAGGTGGACACTCAGTTCTACCTTTTAGTATAAGGAGATGCACAATAGCATAGAACAGCTTCCGAGGGGGCTTAATCTGCTGTTTTCCAATCTTATTTGAACACAGATTTTTCTTTAATCTCTAGAGAACATGAATTAATGGTTCTGGGGAACTCAGTATGGGGAAAACTGGGCCAAAAATTGGGGAAGTATGGGTAATGGCTTTAAGGCTCCTGAGAACAGGGAAAAACTTAGAAAAAAAAAATTAGGGCCAGCTTGTGTAGCCGTCCGTTCCCATTGGAGTTTCCTCTCTTTTTCCAATTAGAGTACGGGTCCCTTAGAGGAAGGCTTCCAGACTTTCCTATCTAAGTATCCCCAAAGCAAGGGACACTGAACACTTATTTTATCATAAAAGCCCATGAGAACCTCCCATGTTACTCCATAGGATGTTTGTTTAAATATAAAAACAAAAAAATTAATTATTGAAAAGTAAATAATTGAATACTTTCCTACACACACACACACACAACACATACTTTTTTTCCCGAGCAAATTTCTGTTCTTGCAAGATGTGCTGTATTTCATGCGTTTGGGGTGTATAAATGCAGACTCTCTGGTATAATACTGAATGGCCACAGGAGGAGTACAAATACTTCACTATGAGAAGCAAAGCCCCGGTCAGGCAGCCAACAAATGTTGACAGCTTCCTCTAGTCCAGGTACTGTTTTAGGAGCTGAGCAAGAGGAAGAAAGAGTTTGTATCCTTTAAGAAATGTTTACAATCTAGTGTCCCATAACTGTGTGTGCAAGGGTGGGTGGGAGGTTGTGTGCTGAGTCTGAGGAAGGAAGAAGTGAGGGGAGTCAGTAAATACGTGAAATGATATGTAAGATAACTTTTAGCACTGACTGATACCTTCTATAGCAGTGATAGGGTGACTGATGGAAGGTACTTGAACTAGAGGGTCAGGGAGGCTCTTTGAAGATAAAAAAGGTTCAGGTCGAAGCCCGGTGATGAGAAAGATGTCATGCAAAGGTTTGAGTCAAGAGTTTTTTAATTTGAAGGCACTGTACCTACAAAAGCCCAGAAATGGGAAATGGATTTCTCATAATAGATCCACAGGTAAGGACTGGGTTACAGGTAGTTTATTTGGGAGGTCACTCCGTGGAGCGCCATAGAAGAAATGAATAAAGTGGACAAGGAGAGGAAAATAAAAACCAATATGAGTATGTTATAAATGGGCTATTGCTATGGATAATGAGGGCTTATTTCCCCTGGGGTGGGGTCCCTTCGAGAACCTATTTGGAGTTTGCCTCAGGATCTTCCCACAGGAGGGCTGGGAGGCTGGGTCATACATCTGTCTTTTCCCATGTCCCACTGGCTAAGCATTATTCTTCGGTGTTAATTCTCCTACACATTTTGGTTGTCCCTGTGGAGGTCAAGCAAACTCCTGAAGGACTAAAGACAGTCCTCAGGCAAAAAAGAAAAAAAAAAGACACCTGGTGAAGATAGAAAATTGTCAGTATGCTGAACACTCTTCAGCTGCCGGGGTGGGGGTAATGGCACAGCATGAAGAGAGTCTGTCTTCCACAGAATATAACGCAACTCTGACTCAGGTGGAGTATATTAGGGGGGTCATGGAGATGAGCCCGAGAGATAGGCAGAAGCCAGGTAATGAGTAACTGTGCCTGTTTTTTATTTTTTAAATACTCATCCAAGTACATTTTTTCATTGCTTTGAGAGAGAGAGAGAGAGAGAGAGAGAGAGAGAGAGAGAGAGAGAGAGAGAGAGAGAGAGACGTGAGAGAGAAACATCGAATGGTTGCTGTCTTGTACATGCTTGAATGGGAATCAAACCTGCAACCTGGATATGTGCCCTAACTGGGAATTGAACCCACGGCCTTTTGGTGTATGGGATGAAGCTCCAGCCAACTGAACCCCACACACCAGCCAGGGCAACTTTGCCTGTTTTAAGTCCATTTGCAATGAGTAGCCATTGGAACGTTTAAAGTGAGAAAATGATTTGATATGATGAAGCTTTAGAAAGATAGCTATGGTTTGTTTTTCGCTTTTTTTCCTTCCTTCCTTCCTTCCTTCCTTCCTTCCTTCCTTCCTTCCTTCCTTCCTTCCTTCCTTCCTTTTCTCTTTTCTTTTTTTTTTTTTCCTTTATTTTTTTTATGGAAGATGGCCTGTAAGGAGGCAGGGAATCAGGCAGAATGATGGATTGGGAGGTTATTGGCACATTCCAGACATAGTTAATTGGGTTCAGTGGTAGATTATTAGTCTTAATTTTACTCAATCTATAGGCAGTATTTGACACAATTGATTACTTCTTTCTTTTTTTTTTACTGTATAATATTACTTATATATGGAATCTAATAAAAAAATGAACTCATAGATTCAGAGAACAGATTAATGGTTGCCAGTGGGAAGTCAGTGAAATGTGAAGGGGATCAAAATGTACAAACTCCCAGTCATAAGATAAATAAATCCTGGGGGTGTAATGTAGTTAATGATACTGACTTGCATATGTTAGTATAAGAGAAGGGATCTTAAAAGTTCTCATAAGAAAATAAAATTTGTGACTGTGAGGTGATAGATGTTAACTAAAGTCACTGTGGCGACACTGCTTCTTTGGAGAAATTCTTAGCTTGGCTTCTGAAACACCACTGTTTGATGATTCTCCTGCCAACTGTCTCCAACGTTTTACCCAGTCTCCTTTTTTGGGGATGCTCAGGGCTTTAGTTTCTGGGATGTTTTCTCTGTCTTTGCACACTTCCTAGGTGATCTTGTGTAGTCTTATGGCTTTAAATACTGGTGGCATCCATACTTGTTCAAATGTCTATCTCTAACCCAGTCCTGTCTCTTGAACTGCAGGGACATTTATGTCACTATAGAACTTATCACCACTCTGAGTGTCCGGTTGACCTCTTAAACCTGACATGTCAAAAACTGTACTCTTGGTCCCCCACACCCCTGCCAACAGTGGTAGGAATTAAAGTTGTAGCAGTGGAGGTGATGGAATGGGTTGGTTTATGAAATATTTTGGAGGCAGAGCCAACTAGACTTAAAGCTGGATTAGCCTTGAGGAACTGAAGGAATCAAAGAAGGCAACTCAGTTTTGACCTGAGCAACTGGATAAATTGTGGTGTTCTTTACTGAAATGTGGAGGATTAGATTTGGCAGAGAAAATCAGTGGATCTGTTTAGACTATGTTAAGTCTGAGGGGCCTGTTTGGTACCCAAATAAGATGTGTGACCTACTTGAGTGCTTCATCTAAAGGATGAATTCCCTCACCCATATCTGTATTTAAAAAGCCAAATGAGGATTTTACAAAGATGTAGCTCATATAACAGCTCTCTGCTCCTCTCTGTATATTGGAACTACAGAGTTGAAGAACACTTGTCTAATATTAAGCACTTGGGAAAGACTGGAGGATGATATGGGATGATAAACACTCCTCTACAGTAAATTTTATATTTACTGGCAGGTTAGCAAGTGGAAAGGTTAGGCAATCATTATCTAATAGATTTTGGTATAAAAAGTACACCATAGCCAAGTTAGTCTTTTCAAAATCCTCTGTTCAAATCCCCCTAAAGACTTCCCATTTTACTTAGAGTAAAAGTCCTGGCTGTGTCTGATTTGGTTGTCTTTAATCTCAGCCCCTGATCATCCATTCCCCTTTTTTCTAATACAGCCCCCTTGCTCACCCAGGTCCACCAACAATGGCCTCCATACTCTACCCTATATACCATAAGCTGTCCACCCAGAGCCTTTGCCCTTGTTCCTTCCCTATGTCTGGAACCTTTTTCCTCTCAGGTATGTGTATGGCTTTTTACTTAGCCTCATTCTCATCTTGCTCAGATATATCCTACACATGACACTCCACTTGGATCATCCTATGTGAACTAACAGACTACATCATCATTTATCCTTTTACTCTGTTTATGCTTCATAATTTTTATCACTACTCCAGCTTAAATTACATATTTGTTTTGCTTATTACCTGTCTCTCTTATAAGCACGTAAGCATCGGAAAGTCAGGGGCTTTGCTTGTTTGTTGTGTTTGATGCTGTATCCTCAGATCCTAAATCATTGCCTGACATGCAGAGAGGCTTGGTAAGGACTTAAATGGATAAGAGAACAAGTGATTCTTTTTAAATTTACATCATCAATATCTTTTATGTGACTGTGGAATTTATAGACTGCCACGTAAGAAATATTGGCTGGGCAGGAGAAACCTGCTGTGATAGAAAAATCTCAGAACCTAGAATCAAAGATCTAGACTGTCAGGCCCTCTAATCAGCATCAAGGAAATCTCTAGAAATTTAGCTGGTTCCCCACCAGCTGCGCAGGGAGTCATTCGAAGCTTTAGTGTTTGATTCAGGGGTCAGAGTTAGGAAAGGAGGAAGTTAGGAGGCAATAATCATATCGTATAGATTATCAAAACTAAATGTGAAGCAAAATCAAATAATT
>PVKU01000483.1:325263-471097 GCA_004027475.1 Anoura caudifer | reverse complement strand
CATAAGGAATCACAATTACTTCAAAATAAAACTTACAATAAAAAGCAGTCATTCACATGGCCAACAGGCATATGACATGCACTCAGCATCATTAGTCATCGAGAACTGCACAACGAAATACCACTGCACACATGCCAGAATGATGAAAATTACAAAGAACTGATAATGCAAAGTACTGTCTGAAAATTGCTGGAGGGAATGTAAAATTGCACAATTACTTTGGGAAGCTGATATTATCTAATGAAACTAAGTGTATACTTAACCTATGATCCAGCAATCCACCTCTACAAATATACCCAAGAGAAGTGCTTATTTCCACCAAAAGTTATATTCATAGCACTATCTGTAATTACAAATACTGCAAAACACCTACATACCCATTAAGAATACAGTGGGAAAACTATAGATATGTGCAATATTGGTAGACCAAACTGATCAGTCTACTGTGAGAAACAGAAAAAATCTAATATGAAACATGGGAAATATCCTAAGACCTTATCATCACTGTTCTCTATCCCTGAACTTCCAACCAGGGTTTACCAGGGGGCTGAAATACCAATCCCCTCAGCGGTCTGGGGAGCCAGGCCAGGGGCAACGGAGCAGGGTGATACCCATATCTCAGTTTTCTCTGGCACGCCACACAACTATTATCATTTTCTACGTACACCACAACACGTTACAGTGTAAAAAAAGGTTAGGAGGCAACGATCTAACCAAACAGCAAAGCAGTAACTGTTCCAGCCATGTAGTAATTGTAAGAGCACATGTACACATTAATTATTAATATCTTATTATTAATCATTAATATTAATTATTATAGAAAAATCAGAATAAGCAAAAATAATCAGCATGAATACTAAATAATTAGGAGGTATGACTTTTAATCTTAGGTGTATAACAATTTCCTATGAAGGAGCCTTGTTTAGGTGCTTGTTAATTTCATTTTCTTCATTTATTAAATAAAGAGGTAGAATTAAATGACAGAGCAGTGACATTAGCAAGATGGTAGAACAGCAGTTTCTAGCGCTCATCCCCTCACAGAAATATCAATTTGAACAGCCATCCATGTGCAAAAATACTTTCACGAGAGCTAAGGTTTCAGGTGAGATATTACAGCACCTGGGTTGAACACAGAAAGAAGAAAAGATGCACTGAAAAAGGTAGGAAAGACAATTTCACATTTCCCACATCACCCAACCCTCAACCGCAGACAACTCAGTGTGGAGAGAGATACCCCCCAATGGAGGAAGAAGACTACAGTGAGTACCCAACTTCACCACAAACCTCAGGGCCAAGCCTATCAGGTGAAACCAGGCACCACATGAACCCAGGATTCAGGAGCACCCTCACAGACTCAGGCTACAGGACCATCTCAGCACCAGGCCAACCCCTCAGAAACAGGTTCAGGCTGGCCCTACACACCCAGGCTTCAGGCCAAAGACTGAAGTCCCAGATACCGGGCCTGCCCACCTGGGCAGGAGCCAGCCCAAGAACAAGAGCCAGCCCAGTGGACCAAGGGTCTAGGCCTTTCCCCAGGTGAAAGGACAGCCTGTTGAAGGCGGACAGCAATGCAATTGTAGTGGGGGACATCAATACTACCCTGGGTAGATAGCCAGACAGAAAATCAACAAAGAAGATAGAGACTTGAACAACACTAGACATTAAATTAACAGACATACGCAGAACATCCATCCAACAACAGAATACACATTTAAGTCACACCGAACATTCTCAAGGATAGATTATAGGTTAGACCACATGACAAGTCTTAAAAAATTTAACAAGATTGAAATCAAGTGTCTTTTCCAAAGACAATGGAATAAAACTAGAAATTAGTAACTAGCAAAATTGGATAATTCATAAATATGTGGAAATCAACAGACTTGTGGGGGGAAAAAACAATGGGCTGAAGAAGAATCAAAAGGAGAGTAAAAAATATCTTGAGACATGAAAACGGAAAGATAATATATCATTGGAAGAAAACAAAAGCAGTTCTAAAAGGAAAGTATATAGCAATAAATGCCTACATTTAGAAAACAGAAAGATCTCAAATAACCTAACTTACACCTCAAGAAATTAGAAAAAGAACAAATTTAAAGAAAAGTTAACAGAAGGAAGAAAACAATAAAGATCAGGACAGAAATAAATGAAATAGAGACCAAAAAAGTACGAAAGGTCAATAAAACTGAAAGTTGTTTTTTTGATAAGATAAAATACAGAATCAAACTAAGTGTCCATTGACAGATGAATGGATCAAGAAAATGTGGCATATGTATACAATGGAATATTATTCAGCCTTTAAAAAGGAAATCCTGTCATTTGTGACAACATGGATGAACTCGGAGGATATTTATGCTAAATGAAATAAGTCAGACACAGAAGGACAAATACTGCACCATCTCACTTAAATGAGGAATCCTAAATGTCAAAGCCAAAGTAGAATGGTGGTTACCAATGGCTGAGGTAGTGGAAAAAACAGGAAGATGTTGGTCAAAAGGTACAAAATCACAGTTATGTAGGATAATTCTATAGATCTGATGTACAGCATAGTGACTATAGTTAATAAGACTGTACTGAATACTGGAAATATGCTAGGAATACAGAGGTGCTGTCATCACAAAGAAATAGTCACTCTGTGAGGAGATGACAGGTCAATCAGTTTGACTGTAGCAATTATTTCACTACGTGTGTATATCAAATTATCTTGTTGAAAAATATGTAGATCAAATCATGTTAAAAATTAAAAATAAAAGGTCAACAATGGGAAAAATGACACAAAAGTTCTTTTTTCCCCTCTTCTAAAATTGTATCACTTTTTAAAGACATGGTTCTAGAGGAATGGTTATCTGTGTAGAACAAAACTTAATCCTGCCTCATACCATATACAAAAATTAATTGACATGTATCATATATTTAAATTTGGGAAATATAGACAATAAAGTATCTAGAAGAAAATACAGGCAAATATCTTCATGAACATTCTAGGTATAAGTCTAAAGACACAGGTAGCATCTCAAAGCAGTTCATGAAGGGCAAATACAGAGACCAACGTGACTAACCCAAAGGCTACAGCCTGAAGAGTGACACGTAACTGTAACGGGCCCTAACTTAGGAATTTCTTTACAAAAATATCACCAATCAATATCTGTCAGGCCCATACACACTTTACCTTACTCATTTCATTGTTTGTTTCCCCACGTGGCTAATGTGGTACATTTGCCACAGAGGTGGCCGACTAGCATTAGGGTTGCAGTCTACAACCACGAAGTAAAACAAAGCTAACTGGACCTCGAAGGGGCTGGCCCCCTGACGTTACCCTTACTGGTGCCAAACTTTAACTTAGCAAGCTTTGTTAGCCCTAGAGCTTGATCGTTAACCCCCCTAGAAAACTGTATCTAGAAGGTCTGACAAATCTTGTTACTTTAGAATATAAAACAGTTTGCAATGAGAAAGAATTGATTTTGTTTCATTTAATTAATCTTTCTTAACAAAATCACTAACAAATAATGATTTCTTTAAAGCAGAGTCTCTCAACCTTGACACTCCTGACATTTTGGACCAGACAACTTGCTCCTGTGGAGGACTATCCCCTGCATAGCAGGAGGTTTGCCAGAAGCCCTGAATTCTGCTCTGTAAATGCCAGTAGTATACCCTGAGCTACGAAAACCAAAAGTGCCTCCACATATTGCCAAATGTCTCCTAGAAGGCAAAATTACCCGTTATCGAAAACAACTGCTTTGAAGAAAATAGTGTAATGCATTTACATTTTTAATATTTCATTAACAGAATATTCTTTTATTTATTTAACAAAAACTTGTAACACATTATGTCCCAGGTACTGCTCCAAACACCACGCCAATGTTAATTCACTTAAACTTCATTAACGTTCTATGAGATGAGCAGTCATTATCCCCACTTCAGAGATAAGAAAACAGGAGCATGAGAGACCGTGTTACCTGAAGTCACACAACCATTAAGCAGCAGAACGGGAACTGAACGCAGGAAAGTGGCTCCGGAGCTCATGCTCTGAACCACCATAAATACCTGATGTTGAAATCCAACATGTTCTAGATGAGGAGGAATATCACTCATCCATAGCACATGTTACAAAGAAAAATTTGTGATTTACTAGCCCCTACAGGATTTCAGTCTACTCATTCTGAAAGAAAAAAATACAGGGGAACACAACCTGAGATATGTAAATAAAACCCTAAAAGAATATTCATAAATTTGGTGTGTACATATGCCAGTAAGCTAACCTGGTCCAGGGAGATAAGGCACCAAGGTGCCTTAATTTTTTGTAATGAAATTACAAAAGGATGTTGTAACTTGTCAAATGCTTTGCTGCATCTATTGATATGATCATACAATTTTTATGCTGTATTTTGTTAATGTGGCGTACCACACTGATCAAGTTGTAGATGATGAACCATCCTTGCACCACTGGACTACAACCCACTTGATTGTGACATGTTATCATTTTAATGTATTGTATTCAATTTGCTGTATTTTCGTTCAGGACTTTTGCATCTATTTTCATCAGAGATATTGGTCTGTAATTTTATTTGTATGAGTGTGTGCACTGTCCTTGCCAGATTTTGGTATAACGGTAATGTTGGCTTCATAAACTGAGTTAGAAAGTATTGCCTCTTCAGTAATGAAGTCCTTAAAGCAGGATTTTCATCCATTTATAGATGAGGACACTGAGGATCATACTATAAATTTTAGAACAAAACAAAAATTCAGATCTTATAATTTATATCCAATGCACTACCACCATGCTGCCTCATGGTATACAACCTGCTTATTAAAAGAAAAAAAAAAAAAAAAGACCTAGGGTAACTGCGTTATAATATATACAAGTAAATACAAGCAAATCTTGAAAAGTTTCCTTTAGTTAGTTACTACAAGGCATCCTTATAATAAAAATCACACAAATGTTTTAGTGATGACCATCAAATCAAGTCTTATTCTCTGAAAGGGCCACTTTCAAATTTATATGGAAGTTGACTTAGGCTTTAAAGATAAACCTGAAAATATACTTTAGATATAATATTGAGACAAAATATGATCAAGACAAGACTCGGATTGAGCCCTGTGTATATTGTAGCTATGTTCTAAACTAAGTAATATTAATATTTTTGGCAATGTAGGGACAGACTTGAAAACATGCAACTGTTATTTCAACTTACTGATATCACTCACCATTAAATACAACAATCTTAAATCAAAACATTTTTATATCCTGCCATTTTCTGCATACTTACATATCATGAGCTCTAATATGAAATACCTTAGTTAATGAAGAAAAATTCTAATACACTTCTTAATGAAGAACTTCATTCATATGAAAAATAGAAGGTATGCACAAATAAATATTCCAGTCTCTCCAATAAGAACATTGGATGTACTGAAATGAATCCTCAAAACAGAACTCAAGCAAACTAAGAATTCAAGCCAGAGAAGTAGACACAATTTGAGCAAGAGAAGAAATCACAAAAATCAGGGAACTATGATGACTAAAAGATACCAAACTGCCTCATCATTTGTTGATATATAAAATTCCATTAACAGAAGACAAGCCATTCTCCAAAGGTTTAAACTGCACTTGTATTCACACATTTGCTAAAACTCACTTATACTAAAGTCTGAAAATTAGCCCACCAAACTATCTGACAAATACATGTTATGATGGGGACAACCCTTACTATTTTTTGATGGGGACAACCCTTATCATCTTACTAAATCAGAAGAAAAATTAAACCACAAAATTAACCATGAGAAAAAGAAAATTTTATAAAGATGCTTATCTACTCAGACCTCACAGTTTTGTCTAAAAGAACCTTACTTTCAAGGCTGAAAACAAAAAGAGGTTGTTAAAACAGCTTTTCTAATGTTTTTAACTAAAATTTTCTGACTATTTTCAATGAAAACATAGGCTTTATTAGAATACAGGTTCAATTTCAGAGAATCTGTTAATCACAGTATTTGTGTGGTCTGAGATTTTTAATTACCACCATTGGCCTCAAGTTCAAGCAGAGCCCAAAGTCTAAAGGGAAGAACTCAAATTCTCAGCCAGAGTACTGGATTTAAGAAACCATCAGATGACCTCTCTTTCTATAAACTAATGGCCTAATACACATTCTCCACGTGACATACATTCAAACAGTCACTATGTCACTTCTTTGGGAAAGCCTTCCCAAACCCGCCACCCTAGAATGAGTCCTCTTGTACCACTCTCTAGTACAACACCCTGTACATTTCAATAGCACTTACCACAGTTGAAATTTTTTATGCAATTCTTTTAAGTTTATCTTCCCCCTTAACTGTAACATCCACATACATCTCGTTCCCTGCCCCCGTAGTTCTGACACATTATAGGCAATCTGTAATTCTGAGAGAATGAAATGAGGGTAGAAAAGAGAGAATGAGAGGAAATGAAGATTTAGAGTAAACAGTTACAGTAACACTCCATGTGCTCCAAAATGGAGCCGTGGGCACAATCCAAAAATCAGTCTGATCCTGATTAATTCAATATCTGCTGGGCTTGAGAGTTTCTGAAATACAGGTCTATTTACTTCAAGATTTAGAAATCAAGAACGATCAGAACAAGGCTCCCTCTGTCAATTGCCACCGGACACAGAATCATTCCGAACAATTCCCAAACTGGACTAATCACAATCCAAACCCCGCATATCTAGTTGGAATCAAGAAACCAAAGCAACCTGACATGTAATGAGTCAACAGACTATACAAAATAAATGGTAATAAGATGAAAAACACTGTAAATTCAGCATTCTTACCAAGGAACCTGCTCTAATCTGATGACACTTGATCGAGCATTCTTCCTTCTGTTCATCCCTTTTTCTCACACATAAATTCATTTTACTGAATGTTTTCAATGCTGTTGAAAGCCAAATTACTTAAAATCTGTATTCATTCACTTCAAGTATTGATTCTCCCCAAGTATAATTATGACATCCTCATATATGATTTGTAATATCAACTTACAGTACTAATTTGAATAACTAATAAGGTTAATTAACAAATACTCATTAACTATACTCCTAGTTTCCCAAGATGAAACAGATTCATCTCATATTAAGCATGAAGGAAAAAATACACAAAAATATCTTAAATCACAACACTCTTTAGAAGAGATTAATTAGTAGAAAGTTAAAATTGGTAATTGATCAAAAGACAATTTAAAAGTTTGACCTACAGAGACTCAAAGAAACCTTTAACACAAATACTATGTTATGATAAAATATTGTAAGACTCCTAATTATCCAATGTCATCCAAATAAATGCAATTAAAATATATATTAAATAAATAAATAAATTTTCAAAAGACTCAATTATCAAAGAATCAACTAATATTATGAATTACTATGTTCTTAGTATAGTCCTTGGGATGTAAACATATTTTACATTCACTATACTATATAAGTAATGCAAGAAATTGTAGCAACACATTTTGAAAAGACTCTCCAAAACTTTTTATTTATTTCTTTGTTAAGCAATCACTTCAGTTGACTCTCCTGTCCCAATTATCACGTAACACAATGCCTGGTAGATAATAAATACTGATGAACAAATTACAAAATAACTATAAAAGTCTTATCACGTTTTATCTGTAGCAAAGCTTACACATAGGCTTATAGAACATAAGTTTATGCTCTAGACCTTCAGTCCAGGTTTTCTTTCACAATCAATAAAAACAATTACTTATATGTATATTGTTTATGCACAAATACAAAGCAAAATTTTTTTCTCTAGTCATTCACTCCTTAGAAATGTTCGTTTTTTTTGACAATTTGTTGTCCGACTTAAGGTATTTCCCAAAAATCAAGAGCGCTGTTCTAAATAACAAAATTTAAATTATAAAATATATAAATAGCGTGATTACATCTATTGGAAGTGAATAAGCAAAAGTGAAAATGGTATGAAATGCAATCCAACAAGCAATAACCAGGTCACATAAGGCTCTGAGGAACATGGTAAAGACTTTCACATTTTACTGAGATGGAAAGATACTGAGGACTCTGAGCAGAAGAATAACAAGAGCTGATTTATATTTTAAAAGGTATGAGATAGGTATTTTACCCCATTTTATACATGAGGATACTGAGGTTCCCATACGCTAAGAAACTTGCTCAAGATCAGAAAGTTAATGAGTGGCAGGACGGAGATTCAAGTCCACGCTCTCCCCACCTCTTTAATTGGCACTGCCTCCCAACGTTCCAGCTCAAAACCTCTGCAACACTCTCTTCTCAGCCTCTTCCTGTCTCTCTAACTGCTTCTTTTTTTCCCTCTACTCCAAAAATGAGCATTCCTCAGATTAATAATAACAAGAAGTCACATATGAAAATAAGTTTAACAAACTCAAAAGGTCATTTAATGAGGAAGAAAATTCATCATTTAATGGCTCATTTAAAAGAAAATGACTGTTACATCTCCAAAGGTATAACAAACAGTATAAATATCATCATTTACTCCTTGAAAAGAAAGATAAAGAGTCCCTCAACCCTGCCCCCTAAACTAGGTTTCAGGCAAAAATCACAGGAAGATTAGTCCACATATTTAAAAATTCCATGAACTCCAAAGGTCAAGTAATCCAGACAGATACTCTCAGCAGCTGGTATTCCTTAATAACTCCTTCCCTCCCCTCGCTTCTCCTCTCCTCGCTCGTAAAAAAATAAATGGCCTATTACCAAAAACTTTTAAGTCTCATTGCTGTTCTCATTTTCTCTAGAAAAGCAGCTAACCTACTACCTTTGAAAACTCAGTCCATACTATGTGCCAGAAGCACTTTACATATTATGTCTCATTTAATCCTCACCAGGACCTCTGACGTGAAAGTCTACCATTCCTCCAATACTACAGACACCGAAACTGAAGCTTACAACTGTTGGTTACCCAGCTAGTGGGGCAGTAAGCTAGAATTCTAACACAGGCAATCTGATTCCAGAATCCAGAATCCTGCCACCTAAGCCATATCAAAGCGCATAAATCTGAACAGCTTCTTGTAAGTGTAGTTAAGTTCTGGACATTTTATATAATTACCATTTTTCCCATAAAATATAACTGTATGAGAACTGTATGAGTTTATTAAAAAAATAAACTCATTCCATATCACTGAACTGATTTCTTCACAGTCAATGGTCTTCAAGCCCTTAGCATCTAAACACTGTCCATTAGTTGTTTTTTATCCCTAAAAATTCCAGCTCTTGCTTTAATTTTATTCAGAATCTAGAAGTGATTAATTGACCCACTATATTCTAATGAATTTGTTAGATTGAAAGGTTCAAAGGGAGTAAATATTAAGTACACAGTTTTGTACTTTAAAGAAGGGTACAAACAAACATTTAAAGGTCAATAAAAAAAGCAAGCTTTTAATTCATTCCTTCCCAAAAGTACAAAAGGTTCTCCTCTGGAGTCAACTAAAGGCAAATGTCAATACCCTAATCTGGTGATCCTGAAGAAAGTCATCTAAAAATAGCAAAAATTAAGAACGGTCCTACAACATCCTGAGATAAGTGAACAAGTTTTCCTTCTTAGTGAAGACACCTAAGAACTTGAACAGCACAGAATCCCCCTAAATGGACAATTATGTATTCTAAACGTGTCACAAATTACCGAGGGCACCATGCTTTCGTTAATATTAGTGACAGCCTAGAAATTAAACACTTTAACAACGTTTTCATATGTATGTGTATGTATAGTGAGGGGTACCACTTATTGTAAGTGTGTGGCAATAATTAACATTCAAGTAACTTCCTAAAATACATTGCTGATACATGCATAAATTGTCAGCATATACTACAACATATGTAGGATTCTTTTTAAAAAATACATGAAGTGACTTGATGATGAGTATTGATGTTCTTTACAAATTGTGAAAACACAAAGATTCACTACTAAAAGGATTAATGCATCTACATTTCAACATGGTTTAAGCATTATAAAGTGAATACTAAGAACAGTTGTAGATACCCAAATGAAAAAGAAGCATGAGAACAGATGTACTGAACAAGGGAAGAAATATGAAAGAAACAAAAGCAATCAGTTTAGTTCAAAACATAAAGTATTATTTTAAATGAAAAGCAAATATACAAGACCCATTCTATAGGGTCCAGAAAACACTTGATTAAAATGTTCCCCCAAATTAGCTTTCCTTCAAAACATCCGACCCCTTTTCTATCAATGAGGGCAACAGCATCAATGACTTGAAATTCTAGAAGCATAAGCAGATCATCACAGACCCTAATATTGTCAGTCTCTAAGTCATTTTCATCCCTTCTGTCAAAGGGGAGGCTTCTTGTCAAATGCCTCTAAAACTGTCCCTCCATTCTCTCTGGTGCTACCTTAGACCTGCCAAATATCTCCATACTCCTGAGCTATTCCTGAGTTCATTCATTCATACCTATAATCATTCAGACACTTACTAAGGACTTACTGAAGCACTGTGCTAGTGCTGAAGACAAACACCATCCTAACAGGAGACAGAGACATTGATTATAATGAATGCACTATTTTAATAATTGCAACACTTTATTAGGGCCCTACTATGTGAAAGCTGCTATTCCTACACACTATTATCCCATTTATGTCCTCACAACAGCCCTAAAACATGGGTATAATAATCGCCTGCAAAAAATGCCTAATTATTCAAGACCTACTAGGAATTAGAAAATGATACGTCTTCAATGCATTATTCCACTCAATTCTTAAAAAGAAAGACAAAGTAACATGCAAAAAGTCAAACAGCTAGAAATTGATGGAGCCAACATTCAAATGCACAAGTCCCTAATTCCTTTTAAAAGCCCACTTCTGCCTGAGTCGGGCTGCTCAGTTGGTTGGAGCGCCGTCTGTACACTATAATGTTGAGTTTGACCCCAGTCAGGGCATATACCTAAGTTGTGGGTATGGGAGCAAACCTTTCCTGACACCCCTGCCCCAACCTCAACTGTTGGAATAGAAGGACAGATGTGCCTGCTGCTTCTCTGAACTCCCCGGTCATGGAAGAGACCAATAAATTGTCTAGGGTGTAGATATGATATCTGTCCAGCACTTAACAGTTGTTGAATGAATGAATGGGGGACCATAAAAGTGCTTTAGGGTTTCAAAGGAGAAATTACATAGCATAAACTCTCTCCCCATCTACATCATAACCCTGTAAGGACAGAAAAATTCCTTTTGTATTGCTGAACATATCAAGAGCTAAAAAATAATTGTAGATGTTCTATTAAGAACAAAAATACTGAGCTACAGATTG
This sequence comes from Anoura caudifer, assembly GCA_004027475.1. NCBI lineage: Eukaryota > Metazoa > Chordata > Mammalia > Chiroptera > Phyllostomidae > Anoura > Anoura caudifer. The sequence goes on along the minus strand of PVKU01000483.1, from coordinate 459,819 downwards.
GCCACAATTCATGTGGAAAAGCAGATAAATGTGAATCATTTACTTTGCCTTTGGAGATCAAGGGAGAAATTTCCAGATCCAATAATAAGTTTATTATCAACCCCCACTCTGAAACCTTACTATTCAGAGTGAGGCTCTCAGTCCAGCAGCATCAATATTACCCAGCAGTGTGTCAGGCATGCAGAATCTCAGGCCCCACCCAGATGTACTGAATCAGAACCCCCATTTTAACATGATCCCCCAGGGGATTCCTAACACATTAAAGTTTGAAAAGCATCAATCACACTCTATGATAAAATAAAACTGGCTTCTACAATCTCAGAGAAAGTTACCATCTTCTCCTGTGTTATCTCTACAATAAATAAACTGTTAAAGTACTACAATTATTGGTATGACACACTTCTAGGCATAATAAGGTATAAGTCCAAACTATTACTCAATGAGAAGAAGTGACATCCACTGAATACTGAATGACACTTTTAGGAAACATACAAAAAAAATATGATCTCTACCTTCTTAGGACACAGACTCTATTGGGCAAGAAAATAAGAGACTGAACTTCAATAACCAAAGTAATAAATCTTTAATATCAAGGACAAGGTTACTGGGGGTGGGAGGGAGATGCTGGTAGGAGTATTTAAGTACAAACTTCCTACCAGTTCTCAGTGGCACATACACATATTTCCAAATAGTCCCTATTAAAAACTCCAAACTTAGCCCTGGCTGGTGTGGCTCAGTGGATTGACTGCTGGCCTACAGAGGGGTTGCTGATTGGATTCCTGGTCAGGGTACATGCCTGGGTTGCGGGTAGGCCCCCAGTTGGGGGGCAGGAGAGGCAACCCACGGATGTTTCCTCTCACACATCCATGTTACTTTCACTCTTTCTCCCTCCCTTCCTCTCCCAAAAAATAAATAAATCTTTTTGAAAAATATAAAATAAAAACGCAGATTACCCTACATGTAAAGCTGTGTAATAAAGGATCTAGATGACACAAAGTAAGATCTCCTAATCACCTTCAACACTCAAGGACTGGACCCACCCTTTAAATCGCCACACAAAATCTCAACCAGGTGTCTACTCTGTGAACTTGCAAAAAAACTTGCACAACCTTCAAGCCACAATCCTGTCATTACAAAATGAGACAAGATCTGGGGCACTGGGACTCGCTGTCAAATCTGCCCTTTAAAAAAATGGGGGCGGGGGTACAGAGGGATTTATATGAAGAAAGATTGCGGGCTATTTCGCTGACCTCTCCATTTCCAGGAAGAGAGCAAAAATAACGCAGGTCCCTGTACCCACAATTTTAAGTGTTCTAAACTTAATCCCAGCGTTGGGAGCCCATCTTCTTCCCAACTACAGACATGTAGATGACAGCTCAACCTCCCCCTTCTCCTGTCCCGGGTAGGTTTTGCGATATCCGCCGCTTGCAACCTCCCCCATCCCACCACCCTCTGCCACCAAACACACACACACACCTCACCCCACCCCCGACCCCTCCAAATGAGATACAGACACAGGTCGAGCCCCCCAGGCCTCTCGGAGTAGGACTGCACCCCCGGCCCATCCTCCACACTAAACTCGCCCCGGGAAAGGGGCTGACGAGTCTCACCAAGTACAGGGGAATATAGATCTTCAGGGACTCCTCCAGGGCGCCCCCAGTGATCTGCACGAAGGAAACCCCGCAGGAAGGGTGCCAAGTGTGGCCGATCTCGTAGCAGTTATGAGGGATGGACTTGCTGAGAGCCGCCATGACGAGGAGTCGTGCGGAGGGGACCCAAAGGGGTGAGCCGAAGTTGGGGAGGGAGGTGGGAAGGAGGGACGTGCGCGCTCGCCCAACCACAGCGGGCTAACGGGGCGGGGCGCTGGAGGTGGGGAATGAAGGGGAAAGGTCACGCCAGGGGGTTACTCTAGGCCGAAGTCCTCGGATGTTGAGCGCTCGGCGTATAGCAGCTCGAGGGGGCGGGGCGCGCACCGGGGGCGGGGAGAGGCGGAGCGTGCGCGCTCCCTCCAGCCGGCCTCGACTTAGGCGTGCACCGCCCCTCTGAGTCCGACGCTGCGCGGGGAGCGGAAGGTGTGAGAACGCTACTCGGGGACGCGCCTGCCTCCGCCCAACTGAGTACGTCCGTCTGCAGGAGAGCAAGTGTTTCGGTGCATGTGCAGTGTTGGTGACTGGGGTCACGTTGTTCTACAGCCACTGGTCTCTGCAAGCCCGGCCAAGTAGAACTAAGAGCAGTGGAAAAAAGGGATTAAATCTTTCGTTGGGAGCTGGTGGAGGAAGATGATTGCCAGGGAAGAGCCTGGACATCTACCCTGGCCAGCTCCCCTTCCCTAGAGTGCCAGGTAATGAATAGCTAAGGCTGCCTCAGTTTGTGACCTCGCTGCCTTCAATTGCTGGATTTAATAAGCTCTATGGGGCCTGAAAGCCTTGAAAAAAATGTGTTTTCGAGATTCATACACTTCCTGTACGGAAAAAGGGCAGTAGTAGGTCCTAAACAAACATCCGGATACTGGGCACTACTCTCTATAGCATCCTCCACACGTGCTCAGCAGCCAAATAGTACACACAGCAAAGGCAGCACTGGCATTGAACTCATGCCTCACGTAGAGATCCTGGCCAACAATTGACATGGGAAGGGACCTGCGTGGCCTATGAGCCCTATAACTAACCACTCTAAAAGTCAGTTTCCTCACCTATAATAACCTCCCAGGTTCCTTGGAATTCTAAATTTTATAGTTTCTTAAAGCAGGAGCTTACTACATTTAGAGGAACCCCATTCTAATCTAGTCTTCATTCATTCTACAAATATTTACTGAGCACATACTATTTTCCAAAAACTTTTCTAAGCTCTGTAGATTCAGATGTGAACAAGAGAGACAAGGATTCTGCCCATCCCTCCTCCTCCTCCAAGTGCCACAGAGCCAGAGTCTGAGCTGCAGCTACAACCATAGACAGTATAGTATGGATTATGGAGTTACAACGAGTGATGAAGTCACCAAAGTTTTTAATAATATTGTCAACTAATGGTCTTTGGTGTCAGTTCAACACCAACAGGAATTCTCAGTTTGGGATGTGATGAAGAAGGAAACTCCATTGATGCAAAGAGCTCAGTTGTGATACAGCACAGCTGTGAAACTGCTCACTATTGTTACAACTCAATTATGAAGCAGCATGGACTGTGGAACAGCTCTGCTGCAAGGTGGCCCTGGGACCAGACCCCTTTTCTGATAGACAGCTCCACTCTGCTCTAGTCTGCACTGCTCTGCGTTGTGCTGGTCTGCTAGGGTTAGGAAGACTAAAAGTCTTTAGTCTTTCTTGGATACCAAGTGCCACAAGGGAGCTGACTTATAAACACAGAAGTCTATGAATCTGATTCCTGATTGATTTGTCCTCATGTAAATGAGGACTCCAAATCCTTGCAGTTTGATTGGCCCAAAAAAACAGTGTTCTGATTAGTCAGAATGGAGCCTCTCTCAGTGATTCATGAGAATGCACATGAGGATATAGCTGTGGAGCTCTGGTTGGACAGGAAAGCCTGAGTCCTATTGGTTGAGATAGCTAGCATTCTAAGAACTCCTTTATGAAGGCTAGCTCAGATGACAGGAGCACAGTACAGACAGGCAGTTCGGTGCAGGAGGCAGGCACCTTAGTGCAGGATTTTCCCTGAAGTGCAGGTTTGTGTGGGAGGCCCCTATGGAGAAATAAATGGCTGTAGCTCTGTTTTTTTAATTTGAGCCCAATTAAGCCACTGAGAGTCCTTCTTGGTAGGCATCTTCTTTCTCAAGGTCCACAATATGAAAGTAAGGAAATCCTTCTACATAAGAGATCAAAAAAAAAAAAGAAAGAAAGAAAGAAAGCAGTTCTCTACTGTTTAAGTGGTGACCAAAGTGACAAAAGACAAATAATTGTAGAAGAAGCAAAGTATATCTTGGTGGGTGACACTGTAGAGGATCCTTACATGTTTCTTGTGAAGTTACTGCTTCTGAATGATGCTGATTTGCTTTGTAAAGTGCAACATACAAAACAAAAGAGTCTAAGAAAGAAGACCTGATGTTTATATTCTGGGCTCCTGAAAGTACACCTTCAAAAAGATGTACTTTCAGTAAAAAAAAACCTTGCAGGTATTAAGCATGAGTGGCAAGTATATGGCTTGGATAAAATTAAGGACGTTCATCACTTGTAGAGAAATGGGGGAGACTGCATAGTAGTCTCATTTGAAGATAAGTCCTTGTAAAATGACAAATGCCATTGGGATGTTAAGAAGCTTCAGTCCATTGCAATAGCATTAGGTTTCATTTTGTCTTCTTTTTCCTTTTTATTGAATTTATTGCGGTGACATTGGTTAATAAAATTACGCAGGTTTCAGGTGCATAATTCCACAGCACATCATCTGTACACGGTATTGCATGTTCAACACCCCAAGTCAAGCCTCCTTCCATTTATCCCCCCTCTACCCTTCTCCACCTCCCTGCAATCCCCACACTGTTTTCCCTGTCTAGGAGTTTTTTCTTTTTTCCACTTTGTTTTGTTTTTTTTTTTCCCCTTCACAATAAGCCCTTTCAAAACAATGAGTGAAGGAAATATTCATTTAAGCAGCCTATCAGTGATTGCCATTAGACTGTTTAATACTGTCACCTTAACATAAAACCCAAGGAATGCCTTCCTGTCATGTTTTAGCCAAAACAACTGGTTATATGCCTCCTCTGCAGCAAGCACTGCAATGAATGAGATTGTCAATGAGAATAGCTTAGAATACTTTAAAGGGTAAGCTAATTAAATGCCCTAAAAACCAGTATCCTAGAGAAGGAATATGGAAAATAAATAAGAAAACAAGATAATGAGATAATGTAAGATAGGTGTAATAATAACATAAGATAGTATAAACTCAATTAGATAACACAAGATAGCCATTTAAAGGAAACAAAAGAGGAGTACCCATTACATGAAAAGCCGAAAATAACAGAGATAAAGAGATAAAATCTCTTTTTTTCTCAGGTAAATATTAGCTGACTTAGACTAAGATAGTGGCTACATAACCATGAGGGATCCCAGGTTCCTTCTGAAGGAGGGAGGCTCTACTAACTGTTACGTAGGATTTCCACCCTGGCTTATAAAACGGCTGCTTCCCCTTGAGCCACGACACTCACATGGTAGACCAGGAAAAGAGGAAGAGAGGATATACTTCCTCTCTTTAAGAAATCTTCCCGGAAGATCTATGCAAAGTACTTCTCCTTACATGCCATTGACCCAAGCTTTGTCACATGGCCACACTTGGGTGCAAGAGAAGCTGGGAAATGCAGTTTTTTTATTGGTTGGACAAATGTCCAGCTAACTGTTCATTTTATTACTGAGCAAAATAAAAAGAATAGATAACGGGGGCAACTAGCAGTGTCTTCCACAGTTCTACGCCTCTGGCTACTCAAATATTTGAGCACTTCCTGCTTCCCACAGATAAACATACCCTTCCATTCCCGAGGGGGACAACCTAAAGTCCCATGCAGTTACCCCATCCTGCTCAAATTCCAGCAGCTTCCTCAGGACCAAATACAGCTCTCATGTTCAAGTTATCTCCCCTCTTAACACACTCAATATGCAACGGTAGGATAGGAAAAGATAATTGCACTTATTTTTGAAAAATTCTTCAATGCAAAATATGAATCAGAAACACAACATAAACTTGTCCTCAGAAATTACAGGAATAGCAATGCAGGCCTTTCCTACTTAATTTCAATAATCAATATGTGAAAATCTGATGTTCTGCAAGAAAATGCTAAATGGAGCCTACTTTTTAATGGAAAAAAAATAAAATGTGTTAACACATCAACTCCCAAACTGCTAACACATTTAAAATAAAATAAAATGCCAAACATAAGTTGCAAACCATCATGTTAGGATGTATAATACTTAAAGAACACCATTTTCACCACCAAACAATTCATACAGTTTATATCAGTTTTTTTTTTTTTTAATGTAATGGCTCAGGCAGTTTGCATGCATATCAATGGACATTATGTTCACAATGCAGCACAGCAAATGCCAGTAACGAAGGAAATTTTAAAAATACAATTGAAAGCAGACAGTTTCTTTTAATCCACTGTTAAATGGAGACTTGAAGCTTGAAGATATTTGAGAAAGGAAGAACATAGTTATTGTTGCCACAGGTGCTAGGTGATAGTGCATATAAGTTGGATGGCAAAAGGACAATTTCAGGCAAACTTTCAGATTCAAAGATTTCTCTATATTTTTGCTCTTGCTGCTGTAAAGACTTCAGAACATGAAGGCATTGGTAAATTCTCAGGAAAGATGATCTGTGCTTTAGGACTAAAAAAAACCTGCAAAATGGAGCAGTTTGCAGAAAACCAGCTGTTTTTATTTGTAATTGCTTTGTATCGTATTATAAGACATAACAGACTGGTTCTTAAAGAAAGGATTCCCATCAAGTTTAAGGGTGATGTTACATAGTAGCTTCAGTAGATATTCTCTTGGACCTTCATTTCTACTTCTTTTCATAAAAAAAAGGCTTCAGGATTCATCAGCAAGGTGCATCAAGGGTTCTTCAAAGAAGATACACAGTGAATGAAGGAAACTAATCTGACAATTTGTGGCTGAATTCAAGGCTTTGAAGATCTGCCAAGCTGAAAATTGTTGCCCTTGCAAGGTTCTGGTTTTGAAGATGTCAATGGAAAAGAATCTCCTGCAGAGGATTTAACAACACTAAATCGTTCAGCTTTACATGCAGTCATTAAAGAAATGCATATCAGGCATGACAACAAAGCGTGGCTCACACTAAGTATGACATTATGGCAACTCTTAATTACAGCAGCAGTCAGACACACATTCCCTTTGTTGACACTAGGCAAGCTTTGCAACATAGTTGCATGTAATTCTGATTTTGCTGCCAATTTTGGATGCAACATAACTTCACACTTTTCTTCTCATTACTTTACTTAAAATATTATAGTACATTTTTAAGATGTTAATATAAAATTTTGCCCTATAAACATTGAAAACTTTTGTATTGAGAGATGCTTATACTGTTTTAGTCCAAGCAGGCAGTGCTTCTGCCAATATAATTCTCTTCAAAATGTAGGGGAATTTTTATATATTACACTATAACCACTCCATTTTTAATAGGCCATACCCACAAATCTCTTTGAGACAGATACTTTCCAAATCAAGCTGAGAGTAAGTCAATAGAAATCAAAGCTATTTTCATATATTGCAATTATATTAAATTTTTTAAATATATCAAAAATGATAGTTAACTGGCTGTCAGATTTTGTTACTTAATTGGTTAATATGGTAGTATATAATAAAATTTTAATATTTTAAAAGTTGCATTCTGTAATCTTCTATATTTTAATTTAATGCATTTCAGGTATTATTCTGAGAAGATGCTATGATCCGAATGTTTGTGTCCACCAGAATTCATATGGAGACATCCCAGTGTTCAGTGTGATGATATTAGGAGCTGGCCTTGTAACAGAGGCCTCAGAGAGCTTAACCTGTCCCTTCTGCCATGTGAAGACACAGCAAGAAGGCAGTGGCTATGAACCCTGGTTCATAGAGGGCCCCCGCCGGAAGGTGACCATGGTGGCACCTTGATGTTGAATTTCCGAGCCTCCAGAACTGTGAGAAGTGAATTTCTGTTGTTTGTAATCCAACCAATCTGTGGCATTTTTTTATCACCACCTGATGAGACTAAGGCAGAAGGAATCCATAGTCCTCCTAAGCTGCCAGAGAGATCCATGGCACAAAATATTTTTAAAAACATATGCATTAGATTGATGCTAAAATCTCTGTAGCCTTAATGATGCTTAGCTTTTCATCCAGTTTCAATCTTTCAGAACTCTTCATCTCATTGATTAGATTAGAGAGAACTAGAAGCCCCACCCCTGCTCCGGGCCAGGGCAGCAGGTGACCAAGAGCCTGCTGCCTTTGACAGGGCGGGAGTCTTAGCTCTCCTCCCTGCTCTCTCACTTGTTCACACCTTCTGATCCAAAGAAAGTATCTTCCTTATTTTTGAGTATTTATTAATCTATTTTTTAATAGGCTTGCAGTTTTGGTGAGGGAGGGAGAGATGATCAGCATGTATTTCATCTGCTGTCTTACAGCTTGGGTGCATGTATTAATTTTGCATTCAGAAAATAAAGGAAAAGATGCAATGCTACATTCTTTTATTTATTTCTTTTCTTAACATATGTAATATTGTAAGAATAAACTCTTACAAGGCCATTTTACAAGTGAGAAAACTGAGGGTGGTATAAGCTAATCAATGATTCAGAGTCATGTAACTAGTTAATAACAGGGCTGGAACCGGAACTCAAGTCTTCTGGCTTCTTCTCTGGTGCTTGCTCTTCTGAGCTACCTTACAACACATGTCTTTCCTTTCGAGGAGCAAATGGTGCTGATGTTATACACCATAGTCTAGAAAAATCAATATATTATTTACAGGGTGGGCAAAAGTAGATTTACAGTTGCTCATATGGAAAATAATACAATTGATAAATAATAATACAAGAATAAACTCTCTCATACTCACAACTGTAAACCTACTTTTGTTCCACCCTGTATTTGTTATTGCACATGTAGTTATCTTTGCCTAAGATTCTGTTTGTTCAGTTGGTCAACAATTATTTTAATGTGTGCTAAGTGCTGAGCTGGGTGCCAGGAATATAACATTGGACATGACCCAGTCCCTACCTGCATGGAACTTATAGGCAGTGTAGCAGGAAGATAGCCATCAACCAAATACTGAATTCTTTGTCTCTTTTTTGGCTGACCTTTTCTACTCACCTTTCAAGATATGACTTCATTGCAGCTTCTCTGTGAAGCTGTCCAGGTAGAGTTAGTTGTTCTTCTCTGTGCTTCCACAACACATTGTTCACAACTCTGTTATCAGCTGAGAACAGTCTTTTACTTTTAATATTTTAGTTAGCAGTGTTTTCTGCCACCCCACTCACTTCTATTCCCCATCCAGGAGGTAAGGAAGTCAAGGGTAGGTTTGCTCTTCCATCCTGATGGCGGCTGGAAGACCCAGTGTGTGATGTATAGTAGGCGATAAAGACTTGAATGACTGGAACTGATGGTGACAGGAAAGAAGGGAAGGTTCTCTATGACTTCTTTCGACATACTGTATAGCCACTTGTGTTTTCAAAATAAAAATGGCATTCCCCACTGATGATTTTTAAGTTTATGATTTGCAAAAAACCACTTTTATTGTTTGGGCTAGTGACCAATATAAATGGAAATAAACTTGAGCACTTGTCAGCTGTTGTTAATTATAAAATCTTAAAGCCTACTCAAAAATGTATTGAGAAAAAGCCACGTTTTGCTTCAATTTATCTGAGTTGACAATCTCCACAACCTAAACCCACTAAAATCCACACCTCCAAATTCATTTAATGCTGCGTGACCCGTGACTATAGAAATTGAATCCCTGAAGAATCTCAATTTCACTATTTGGCTAACTCCCATTCTTTCTTTAACCTTTATAAAATTCCGTTTGAATGAATGTTGACAAGTCAGGTATCTAAGGTTCAAGAAAAAGGAATGAAAATTAGTTCCATATTTATGTGGCCAGGAACGGGCTGTGTCCCCTGGAAGGAGGAAGCAGTTTCCCTTCCACTCACGTCAGAGCTGGACTCCCCTTCAGGCGTGAGACCCTTGGGAAAAGCAGAGACCTCAAAGGGTAACAGACAAGAGTAGCTGTAACTGGAGCCCTGACAAAAATAGGCCTGAGATTTTTGATGACCGGGGTGTGGAGAGTGGCTTGAATGTGGTCATTTCCGATCTTCAAGTAGTTTTTCAAGAGGTGGAAACTTTCATTTGTATTTCCTTAGTGTGAAGGAAATGATCAAAATGTATGAGGCTAGATGCACTAATATTGAACCAGACTCTTTCCTGGAATGGAAGTTGACGATGGCTGTGACTCCAGAGGTATAAACTTTTCTGCATAATAATATTAAAATGTGCCTCTGTTATGGGCAGAGTGGCATATCAATAGTTTGGAGAACTATTTATTTTCTTTAGATGTGGGTGTAGACTACCCCAGCCCTGTATGGTATTGTTTATTTTAGTACAGACGCTTGTACTTCCTGTTTAAATAGCTTCTCACAGGAGATTGGGTGTGGAGGCTTTAAGACTACAGGGAAGCTACAGCTCTGGATTTTCACTTCATGTGGATGAAATGCCATAAAAAGAAACAGGACTGGGCTAGGCTTAGTCCAAGTAGATTGTCCTGTTATTATCTCACACGTGGTAATACTCAAACGCAGACTTGGGGAATGTACTCCATTGGATATTTTGCTTTTATGTGATGATCTCGCAAAGGCCATAGGAATGGACCTGACCCTATGGCAGAGGGGGGAGTGTGGGAGGGCAGGTTTGGTTCAGGTCTGGAGTTTCCCCAGAGGAAATGGATAGGAAATGAGGAAAGGGAAGGCAGGCCTGAGATGAAAGAAACTGCAGGGAGAAATGTGTTCTTCTGCTGGGGCTTCCAGAGCTTGGGGCATAGGCTTTCAGTAGGACCAACTCACTGGAGGTCACCCCCAAAGGAAGGAGATAAGCAGACCCTGCAAGATCACCCAAGCCTGGGAATTAGGCAGGAAGGTGGCTCCTCAGCCCTAAGACAGCCTGTGTTTGGGGTGTGGACTCTGAGAGCATTCAGAATTCATAGGCATTTTGAAGTCTATGAGTTTAATAATTCCTTTCTCTTAATGGTGCAGCCTAGTCTCTGTCATGATGTGGGAAATTAAAAAAGAAGGGTCTGTGACCACCTTTAGAGACATTTAGTAAAAGGAAGAACAGCCCTCCCTAAAGCCAGCTACAGCTACAGGAGATGAGAGGTGACCCTGTGGGGGATCTGTGATAAGCAACCTCAAACCGCAGAGGTGGCTGGGAGCAGGTGCATTTGTAGAGCACAGGAGCAACAGAGAGGTGCAAAGACTTGCTGCAGACAGGAGTCTCATAAAAGGTGAGACTTCCTGTCGTCAGATAAGATGAAAGTTTGAGTCATAGTAACTTGGACATTATAAGGTAAACCTGACCTCATTTTTAATCACAGCTTGCTGTGGTCTGAGAGATTGGGTAAATGCGTATGGAATGCACTATAAAGTGTAGTCTTTGTGTCTTACTAACCTGTTTAACATAAGGTTGGCAGAATACAAAAGCAGGTTTAACATGGATTCCCAGGTGGATTTGTGGAAATACCATATATTGATCACACTGTTTATCCATTCATTAGTAATCATGTACTGGATCCCAGCATGTGCTGAGCAATACAGTAGAAATCAAAGCAGACCCTCTGAAGTGGAGCTGGTATCCCGTGTCCATGCCAGTCTTTGATGCCTCAAAGGTGTTGCTGTTGAAAGTTGGCACCCACTGTTGTCCAGGCACCGTCAGATACTGCTGCTGGTCCAGTTCACCGCACAGGCCAGCGGGTACCTTGATGGAGGGTGACTTCCTGAGAGACCCTTTTCTCAATGCAGTGACCAACAGAGAATGGCCCTCACTGGACCTCCCAGTCTGTGGCGTTCGGGGCTCAGTTCTTTCCATCAGATGCAGCCATTCTCCTTCAAGCCCCAGTGTTAACCCTGTGACACTTCACTCCAACTGGCTCAGGTGTCAGCCCTGCACAGATTGCAAAACCACTGTCTGCCCAGTCCCAGGGGTCCCACCAGAGGCCAGCCCACTTCCCTTTTCAGCCATAAAAATACAACAGCTATTTTCATTCCTCTCTCGGACAACAGACCTCTTCATGCCCTCAGCTGGAGTGAAATCTAGGTGGTCTCTGGGGCTACCACTCTCCTGGCAGTTTTCCACTGACCCAAGCTCCCTCCTTGGCAATAGGATTGAGGAATAGGCTTGCTCTGGCCACCGAGCGTTCCTTAGTGTACAAACCTCATTCACTATTTCAACACTAAACTGCCACACCTTACACGCCTTTGACAAAAGATTCAGTGACCTTCATGATGAATTTTCATGTTTCTCAAGCTTCTAAGATCCTAAGAACTACTAAGTATAAATAAAAATATACAGGCTTTACTTCTAGAGATTTTAATCCAGCGGGCTATAAATTGGACCTAGGAATCTGTACTTTTCCAAGCACTCTAATATAATGAAGAAGTTCATGTGAGGAGGGAAAATCCAAGTTATTTAATAAGAATCTATCATATCATTTAATCCAGTAGTTTCTAATACTAAACACTGGGATCACCTGGGAAGCTTTTGGTTCAACAGAGATGCTTTGGACCTATCTGGGATTTTCTTTTTTAACTTTTTGGAAATACTTTCAAACTTACAAAAAAGTTGTGAGAAGAGTACAAAAACTTTTTCTGAACTATTTGTTACCTGTTGACATGGTGCCCTAGCACTCTCAAATACTTTAATATTTCCTACAAACAAGGACTTTTTCTTATGAAACCAGAGGGAACCCATCAAAATCAGGAAAATTAACATCAATATTACACTATTCTCTATTTCTCAGACTCCATTCAAGTTTTGAGAATTGTTCACAAAATGTGTTTTAAAGTAAAAAGACAATATAAAATCATGTTCTGTTTATTTCATGTGTCTACAATCTCCTTACTCTAAAAACAGTTCCTCAGTCTTTCCTTGATTTTTATGATCCTGGCATTTTAAAATTATAGGCCATTTATTTTGTAAATGACCCTCAATTTGGTTGTCTCAAGTTTTCTCAGAATAAGATTCTGGTTATGCCCTTCTGGAAGGACTATCATAAGAGTGATGCCATGTCTTCTCTTTGCATCTTATCACGTGGCACACAATTTTGATTAGTCCCATTATTGGTTATGAGTACTTTGATCAATTGATTATGATGGTGTCTGCCAGACTTGTCCACTACAAAGTCATATTTTTTCTCTCTTCAATTAATAAGTTTTTAATGGGGGAGAACATTAAGACAATGTAAATATCTGGCTCCTCATTAAACTTTTTTATTTATTTATATCAGTATATAATTATGGATTACTATTTTATCCAATGGGTTATAATCCACTACTATCACTAATTATTTTCATGCTCAAATGTTCCAGGTATGGCCAGTGGGAGCCCCTTTGAGTTGTCCCTTATGCTCTTTAGACATGTTCTCATTATTTTTTTCTTTTTTTTTTCTTTTTTTTAATGTGCCCTAGGCATGAAACAGCTCCGGCCACCAATGCAGGCAACAAGCTAGGATGAACTAAGGACTGTACAACTGCTTTGCCCCTGACTGATATAAGAGCAACACCACCAATCAGGTGTGTCCTCGCCCATTGCCAGGGGGGTCCCATTATTTTTTTAATATTCTTTGTTCTATGAGTTTTTCTATGGGGGGGTTGGCACAAAATGCCCAGGTATATTTTTACTTTCACTGCCCCAGCACTGAAATCAGCTAGTCCTGCAAAGAACTCTGGTTCCTTTGAATAAAGAATGGTACATCAATATGAAGATGCTGACTTCCAGCCAAGATGGAGGCATACGTAGATACACTTTGCCCCCTCACACAACCAAAAGAAGAACAACAACAAATTTAAAAACAAAAAATAACCAGAACTGCCAGAAAAATAAAACTGTGTGAAAGTCCGGCAACCAAGGAGTTGAAGGGGAGGCATTCATTCAGACTGGTAGGAGGAGCAGAGACAGGCAGCCAATGGACAGGATGCGCAACAAGGTGGCGGCTAGAGGACCAGGTTGTCCCACATTTGCATGCAGATAAACTGGGAGCAGCAGCTGGGGAGCAACACAGACCACACAACCCAGGGTTGCAGCAAGGAAATAAAGCCTCAAAACCTCTGGCCGCAGATGTGTGTGGTGGTTGCAGCAGCGGGAAAAACTTCCAGCCTCATGGGAGAGTTCATTGGAGAGACCCACAGGGTCCTAGAGCAAGCACAAAACATCCACTTAGGAATCGACATCAAAGGGGCCCAATTTGTTTGTGGGTAGTGGGGGAGGTGACTGAGGATGGGCCAAGGGCCAAGCAGGAGGCATTGTTCCCTCTTGGAACACTCCCCAACACACAGCACCACAACGCAGCAATGTGGGTTGCCCTGCCCTGGAGAATACCTAAGACTCTGCCCCTTACCATGTAACAGGAACATGGAGACAAAGAAATATGGCCCCAATGAAAGAACAGATCAAAACTCCAGAAATAGAACAAAGCAATAAAGAGATGGCCAGCCTGTCTAGATGCAGAGTTCAAAACACTGGTAATCAGGATGCTCACAGAAATAATTGAGTATAGCCACAAAATAGAGGGGAAGTGAAGGCTATGCAAGGTGAAATAAAGAAAAACATACAAGGAACCAACAGTGAAGGGAAGGAAACCAGGACTCAAATCAACAATTTGGAGCAGAAGGAACAAATAAACATTCAATGGGAACAGAATGAAGAAACAAGAATTCAAAAAAATGAGGAGAGGCTTAGGAACCTCCAGGACATCTTTAAATGTGCCAACATCCAAATTATAGGGGTACCAGAAGGGGAAGAGGAAGAGCAACAAGTGGAAAACTTATTTGAACAAATAATAAAGGAGAACTTCCCCAATCTGGCAAAGGAAATAGATTTCCAGGAAGTCCAGGAAGCTCAGAGAGTCCCAAAGAAGGTGGACCCAAGGAGGAACACACCAAGGCACATCATCATTACATTAGACGAGATTAAAATGAAGGAGAGAATTCTAGAAGCAGCAAGGGATAAGGGCACAGTCACCTACAAAGGAGTTCCCATCAGACTGTCAGCTGATTTCTCAAAAGAGACCTTACAGGCGAGAAGGGGCTGGAAAGATGTATTCCAAGTCATGAAAGGCAAGGACCTACATCCAAGATTACTCTATTCAGCATAGTTATCAGTTAGAATGGAAGGGCAGATAAAGTCAAGTTAAAGGAGTTCATCATCACCAAGCCCTTATTATATGAAATGTTTAAGGGATTTATCTAAGAAAAAGATGATAAAAAATATGAACAGTAAAATAATAAAAACTCACAACTATCAACAACTGAGCCTAAAAAACACCCCAAAACAAAAACAAGATAAGTAAACAACTACAACAGGCACAGACTCACAGAAATGGAGATCACATGAGGGTTATCTGCAGGGAGGAGGGGGGGATGGGGAAGGTACAGGGAATAAGAAGCATAGATGGTAGGTCAAAACAGACAGGGGGAGGTTAACAATAGTATAGGAAATGGAGAAGCAGAAGAATTTATATGTACGACCCACGGACATTAACTGGTGGTGGGGAGAATGCTGGTGGCAGGGGAATGCAGGGTGGAAAGGAATAAAGGGGAGAAAAGAATGGGAAAAAAAGAAAAAAAGCATTAAAAATTTTAAAAAAGAAAAAAATTTTTAAAACATGAGGATGCTAAGTAGGCCTCCTGGAGTGTTGCTGCTCCTAAGCCCTTCAAATGAATATATACATTTATATATTTATAAATATATATTAATAAATATATTATATATTACTTACACCTATATTTATTTCTTTATTTCTGTCTTGAAAACCATGAGAGCCTCCAATTCTAATCTGACACCCCAAGATTTATTCTAGTTTTCTCCTGTTCCATATTTGTAACTCTGAGAGTAAGAGACCTCTAATCAATAAATTTACTATTTACTCATCTTTTCTCACCCTGGTCCCTCAACACCAATGCAGATTCCCTCCTTACCCTTCTGGGCCACTGACACTCCATAGAAGCAGGAAGACACTGCACTGAGACACCTCTCGTCTTGCTTGGACACTCTCATAAGGGGTAGGAGAAAGCTAATAGTTGAGCTGGGTTTTAAAAGATGAATAGAAGTTTGCCAGGGGAAGAAAAGGAATAAGGGAATTTGTAGTGGGAGGAACTACTTGCTTAATATTTGGTACAGTTGTGAAAGCTGAATTCTGTATTTAACATGAGAACCTCCCATGAACATTATCATTTGGGGTGGCGTGTAAATTAGCTCTTCAGGTCAGTCAATGTGGTATTACATATCAGTGTATTAAAACCAGCCAGTCAGTCTTTTGAGGGCAATATCTGGTATACAAGAACATAATACTACATGAGCCAATTTGTTTGTTAGAAATATCAGTACCTGCTAATATTAAAAATTTAAATATTCTAGGGGCTATATAATGTAGAAAGTTAAAATCTCCTTTCATTCCATCTCCCAGAAATAACCACAGCACTAATTTATTGTATTCTTCTCATGAATTTTTTTGTCTGTTCAATACCAATTATGTGTGGATATATTTACACTTTTCCCCAAATTGAACTTATGAGACTTACCACTTTAAACTTGCTATTTTTAACTTAACATTTCTTGGATAGCTTCCTATATTAGTACATAGAATTATATTTTATTTATTTATTTATTTATTTATTTATTTATTTATTTTTACTTTTACTGATTTTAGAGAGAGGGAGGAAGGAGGCAGAGGGAGAGAGAAACATCAATTTGTTGTTCTACCCATGTATGCATTCATTGACTGATTCTTGGAGGTGCCCTGATTGGAGATCAAACTCCCAACCTGGGTATATCAGGACTACACTCTAACCAACTGAGCTACCTGGCCAGGGCTAGTTCCTTTTAAAAAATATTTTTTCATTTTATTTTTATCACTTTTCTTTATGCTTATTCACACACTATACAAATAAATTCTCAATGTAAAACAAATGATATATGTAAATCAATAGCCTGGCATTACCCTCATCTCTTCCCCACTTCTTTTTCCAGAGGTAACCACTGTTGTCTGATGGTACACATTCCCCTATCTTGTCTTCATTCATTTGCACATGGATATACACACACGCATGTGTGTATTGGGTTTTCTTTTTGATAAATGGATGGTGGATGATGTTGAGTTTTAGGGATTATCAAATTTCAAAGCCTGAAAGAACACCCAAGAAGGACTGTGACCTGTCCATCACTCCAGGCCTTTTTTCTCAAGGCCCTCCGTTCTTACTTGCATTGTGGCCACCGCAAACACAACCTAGGCACTGGGGACTGAGCCGCATTAAGGAATGAGGTTCATCAATAAGATCCCCCTGGGATAGCTGACCCTTTGGCATTCTTTCTCTTGGGGCTTTAGCATTGCAAAATGAAGCTGAGGAGAAACAGATGGCAGAAAGAGAATTTTAAGAGGAAAATGTATGGGCCCCTTGGGATCCCAAGTGCCTAGGCCTTTAGATTTAGATACAGTTCTCTCAAGGGCTCCCTGCTTTGCCTCTTGTAGCCAGAGGCATGGAGTTTGAAGCATGTAAGTTCTTGGAAAAAGTGCAACTGAGCAAGGTCTAATCATCAGTGATTGGAAGAGAAATGTGCAGTCAGAGCCAAGTGGGCTTTAACTCAAAGGCATTTTGAAAGTTTGCTTCAGAGTTAGAAGTGCAGCTTTCTGCCCCAAATTTCTCCACAAATATTCTATAAGCATTTTTTAAGCCCTAGAGCCCTTAACCAATGTTATTTAAGGAAATTTTATGTCACTAATTGTACAGATTGTTTGCTAACTTTTGAGCAAGCAATGATCTCAAAATACCCTTGTATTTTACTGATATTAAAAGGTAAGAGAATATTCTGGAATAAATCCCATTTTCCAATGTAATATTTTCCAAAATAAATGTTGGAGTAACTGCATGGTTGATACCATGTGAACATTTTAATTTACACAATAATATTCTGGAGTTTATGGGAGCTTGGCCTTTTTCCAGGAGGTTTGGAAATCCAAAAGTCAGCTATTTCTTCTCTGTGGGAGAAAAGATGTAGGATGTGAATCAGAACTGGTAAATTGGAGAGGAGGTCACAAACTAAATGGAGTTAAGTAGGAAAAAGTGCAGGGCAATCTTCAGTGGGAGGAAAGCCAGCTGCATAGAGGAGAAGGACTGGTTACCATTAAAGGCTTCAAAATTAGGCCCTTGGAGGAGAATCGAATGGGGGAGTTAACAACTCCATATTTCTCTCTCTTTTAGAGGATGGGGTTGGTATAATGAGATCCAGTTGCAACCCATACTTGTCTGTTCAGAAGCCCTCCAAACCTTCAAAGCTTGTAGCTCATGTGCCTCCTCTTCCAAGGAGCCTGCCCTGATATTATAGTCATCAGATGACATCACACTGTCAAGATGATCTGTTTCCTTGTCCTTTTCCCCGTGGTCTGTGAGATTCTTGAGACCAGCATATAAAAGCACATGATAATTACATGCTGAATGTTGATTGAATGAACCTTTCTGGCTGGATACATTCCTTCTCTCTTTTGAGTTCTCTTGGAGCTCTGCACTTACCTCACTCCTAATTTTTTTCATGTTCTACCTTGTACTATAATTTCTGTACATATTAGCTCCATTATTAGACTCAGAATTCTTCTGTAAGAGAGATGAGATAATGCATCTAAAGTATGTCCCATGTGTCAGTTGAATAAATGATAGCTATTATTATTTGTGTAACGGAGTGCCTGGAGGAGCAGAAAATTTATTTTTTTTAAACTTCAGAGAATCACTTTGAAGCGAATCTTTGTTTTGCAAGAATCAGTTGAGTAACCCTTCTTAATCATACAACCACAAGAGAAATATTGCCTTGGAAGAAGGGAATAATGGGATGTCTTAGTCCTGAAATATCTGTTGTTTCCCATTCCCCTTGGATAGAAATGTGGGATTAGGGTTAAGTAGTGGAGCTGGTACTGAGTTGCACAACTCCAAGGCGCACAGTTTGTATTGTAATCTATTATGATGGGTATCTATACCCTTTGAAGATGTGCTCCAAGGGATACCATTCTTCCTGAATAGAATACCAGTGGTGCACCTGAAGTTGGGCAAGGAGGCAGCCCCAAAAAGAGAAAAGGAAAGGGGCTCTGACCATTTTTTTTCTCTTTGAGGTTCAAGGTTATTGGATGGACCTCAGAAGGATTGGGATGGTGCTCACTGAAATCTCTTGGCAGGAAAGAGAGGCACTTGCCATAAGAAAAGGGCTACCTTTGGAGGGTTGGGCCCAGCAAAGCTTTCCTACTGAGGATGCCATTGGGAAACAATAAGTCAGGGGTGTCAACTCATTTTCACCAGGCACCACATCAATCTCGCAGTTGCCTTCAAAGAGTTGAATGTAATTCTAGGACTGTATAAATGTAACTACTCCTTAACTAGGGGCCTGGAGCTCAGCGCTGCCATTGGGTAGAAACAAGGTTCCAGGCCTGATAAAATAAGGTGGAGGGGCAGATTCAGCCCTTGGGCCTTGTGTTTGCCACCTGTGCAATAAGGGAACACCAGCAGTGTGTACTAAGTGAGCTGAGGAGCTGAACTTCAAAGGCAAACATTGGTGAATCAGGCAGGAGGCCAGGATCTGGACCAGCAATAGTATTATCTCAGCAGTAGTCAAGTCCAGTAGACTGAAAGAAGAGTAAGGACCCAGTATGGCAAAACAGGAGACTTTTGGATTAATCAACTCACCAGTTTTCTCTCAACTTGGCTTTTGGAAATGGGTTATAACCCTTTGGATTAAGGAAATGTATTGAATTCTTGAGTAGTTCAGGGGAGGGAGAAATTGAACTTTCTGTTAATGAAAGATCAGTTAATTGAAGAAACTGAAGAGATGTAACTATATTTGGATTCCAGGATGATAAATGGGGTCATTATGGGTTTTCCTCTTTATCATCATTAGCTTTGTAGACTCAGAGCATCTGGAATATGATGGGTGATCCATGAGACCAAGGGATCTCAGGGAGCCCACCTTCTTAATAAAATTGAGAATTCAGGTCATTCCAGACTGAGTCTAGAGAGAATCCAGAGTCCCAGTGTGAAACAGACTCCTTGGCCAACTCAAGAAAGGACCTGAACTCCACAGGGAAACTATAAACAAAATACCTGTCTGGGGTGCCTCTAGAACAGATCTGAACCCTGAGCTGGGTCTGAGGCACTCCTTCCTACTGCTCTTCATTTCACCTGCTGCTTTTCCTCAAGGGGCCAGGAAGCTAAGGCTGGTGTCATAATTTCACTTAAACTTTTCTGTCCTGTACAGTATATGCTCAACTTATGCCTTATCAGCTAGCTGGTTGAGTGCAAAGATTTGATGTTGAATTGGAATAGTTCATTATCAGTTTATTCCAGACATGACATCAGAGTGACAATCCAAGGAAACAAGTTCCTTGTGATTTTGTTTGTGTGTGTTTTATTATTGAAAATTAAATATGTCACATCAAGAAAAACATTCAATTTATAATTTTATAACCATACAAACAAGAGTATCCTCTGGCCCCAACTTCTCTTACGACTGCAGGTGGTCAAGTTCATGGGTTTTGGGTCAACCAGCACTAGATTTGAATCATGTTTTTGCAATGTATTAGTTGAGCGATCTTCAGCAACTCATTTAACTTTTAAAGTGTGTTTCTGGTGCACAAAAGGGGATTAGAAGTGTACAAAGCTCATGAAATTAAATGAGAAATTTTATGTCAGGCATTGTGTTTGACACAGAATAAGCACACAATAAATTTTAGCTATCAACTGTTTATTATTATTTCCTTCATCACCAAACTTTGTTCCCTGTTACTTATGTTCACACTTGAACCCACTAGAAAAACAACCAACATCCAAAAAATCATTTTAACATAATTATAATTTAATAAAATTAATATTTGGTTTAGTGTTTGTTATTATTACTACATAACTCTTTCCTATATCAATATTCAGTTGTTATATGTTTCCTGTAATACTGTATTGACAATCTGAGATTTTTCAGGATGATAGTGGAGTACGTGGCTCTTGCATTCACCTCTTTCTAGAACCAAACTGGAAATTCAACTAAATTAGGGAAGAATCACCCTGAATAACCAACTGAAGACTGGCTAAAGAGATATATAAACAGGGAGCTATAAAAGAAGCCATGTGGAGACTGGTAAGAAGGGTGGAGAAGCAAAAGGAGCTGGCCCCACTGAGGTACCATGGAGGGCAGCTGAGGAGGCACCAGAGGAATATCTCAGCTGCAGGAGGCCCTTCCCGAGAGGCACACAGCCTAAACCCCAGACCAGACCCCCAGCCTAGAGCACCAGAGCTAGGAAGAGATGCCCACATAGCATCTGGCAGTGCAAAGCAGAAGCTTCTGTCCACCAGCAAGAGGGAGAGTCTGCGGGAGGTATACACACCCTCTTAAAGGGACAACATGCAAAACTGTGTTCTCAGCCACTCACTCTGGTCTCCGACAGAGAGAGGGCAGAGCCGACTGGAGTCTCCTGAGGAGAGTCTGGAGCTTGTGGTTCTGGGAAGAGACATGGGGGTACAGCCTTCAGGATCCCAATGCTGAGTTAACCTCAGATACCACAGACAGGGGGAAGGCGATCACTGAACCATTAGGAATTTCTCAAACACCACTATCATAGGCTGGGAAAGGGCACAGCAGGCTGGGTAGACTCAGGGGATTAGTGACTGGCTGTGGGGAGGAGTCTTTTTCCCCACTTCCTCATGAATCTGATTGCCACTTCCTGCTCACAGCAGGGAGATCTGATAGAAACACCCTTCCAGCTTTTGGCTGACCCAATCTCTGGGCTATAGAGGCCTCATGCACCTGAATACTAGGGGCTCCACCTTGCCAAAGTCAGGGCAAAATCCAAGATGAACTCAGTGGCTCTGGGACAGGAACCATATCTACCACCTTCCCTGAAGCCTGAACAATACCTCCCCCTTACCAGAGGCCCCTCAGCTCCATCCTCTCAATTCTGCCAGAGGTTCTCTCAGTGACTAAGTGTAGCAAGCAGCTGGCAGGTGGGTGGAGGTAGACAGGGTACGGATCAGGAAGCAGAACCCTGAGCACCTTGGAACATTTGCTGTCCGTCCCTGGGCTAGTGTTAGTAAAGCTGGCCTTAGAGAGTGGCTTAGTCCTTCCCAAGCACAGGCAGGCCCAGCAGAGGCAGCCACAAACTGTGTCCCTTGTAGCTGAGCTTCAAGCAAGTTGTCAACGGCAAAGTGCATCTGACATTGGCCTGAACCAGAGTTTCACCTCAGGGCCAAGAACCAACATGCCAAATGGCCAGGGACAGACAACAATGGAGCAGGATCCAAAAAACTTCAAGAACAGTTTATCCAAAGAGAGATCACAGACAGCACCAAACTCAGCAGACAATTCTGTTTTTCTCTTATTTTAATTTTTTGCTTTTAAATTTTTTGCTTCTTTCTTTTCTATTTTTATTTTCTTTTTTCTATTTCTTCTCTTTATTTTCCTTTTTCCTTTTTATTCTTATTCTTTTTTATTTCCTTTTTATTTCTTACTTGTTTTCTGTTATTCACTTCTGCTTGTCTTATTCTTTTCTCCTTTTTAATTTTTTTTCTTAATTGCTTTTAATATATTTTTAATTTATATTTTATTTTTATTTGTATATGTTTTATATATACTATCATTTCTTATTATATTTTTCTTTCTTTCTTTTTCATTTTCTTCTTTTTTGGATCAGCAACCACACAGCAGTGTGCACACAGTGATCTCACAGTCAGCCAGTCTGAGGGTTGATCGCACACACGAAGGGGCCAACAGCAATCAAGTCTCAATTACAACAGGAGGGCCCACAAAACCCAAACAAGGGATATTCTTAGAGCATCCAGCTCAGGAGGTCAAGGAGACCACACCACTTGTTCCCACAGAACACCTACTACATAAAGCTATCCCATGAAGACTGGGAGTCATAGCAAATTGATCTAAAACATAGAAACAAGTGCAAAGAGATAGTCAAAATGGGGAGACAAGGAAGCAGGCCCCAAATGAAAGAACAGAAGGGATCTCCATAAAAAGAATTAAATGACGTGTAGGCAAGCAATTTATTAGATATAGAGTTCAAAATGATGTTTATAAGGATGCTCAAGAAACTTGGTGAGAACCACAACAGCATGTAAAAAGACATAAAAACCAGGAAAAAAGACCAGTTGAAATGAAGAATAGCATATCTGACATCAAGAATACACTGGAAGAAACAAAAAGTAGGCTGGATTAAGCAGAGGATTATATCCACAATTTGGAAGGCAAGGTAGGAAAAAAAAAATCCAAATAAAGCAGCAAAAAGAAAAAAGGCATCAAAGGAATGAGGAAAGTTTAAGGGAACTTTGGGACAACAAAAACATAACATCTGCATCACAAGGGTTCAGGAAGGAGAAGAAAGTGACCAATGGATAGAGGACCTGTTTGAAGAAATAATGGCAGAAAGCTTCCTTAACCTGGTGAAGAAAAAAGTCACAGATGTTCAAGAAGTACAGAGTACCAATCAAGATGAGCCCAAGGAGACCCACACCAAGACACATCCTAATTAAAATGTCAAAGTTTAAAGGCAAAGAACAAATCTTAAAGGAACAAGAGAGAAACAGGTACTTAATCACCTACAAGGGAATTCCCATATGGCTATCAGCTGATTTTGCAACAGAAGCACTTCAGGCCAAAAGGGATTGGCATGATGTATTCAAAGGAATGAAAAGCAAGGACCTGCAACCAAGACTACTCTATCCAGCAAGGCCATTATTTAAAATTGAAGACAAAATAAAGAGCTTCCCAGACCCCCCTCCCCAAAATACAAAATCTGAGGGAGTTCATTCCCACTAAACCAGTATTGCAAGAAATGTTAAAAGGCCTGCTTTAAGAAGAAGAAACAGAGTAAATGTCAATGGATTAAATGCTCCAATCAAAAGACATAGCATAGCTGAATGGATAAGAAACCATGACTCATATGTATACTGTCTACAAGAGATCCACCTCAGAACAAGAGTCACCCAGGATTAAAGTAAAGGCAACGGTGTCTTGGAACATTTGTTCCATTTGCGTGGAACAAAAATATTCCATGCAAATGGAAACAAACAAAAAGGGCTGGGATAGCAATACCTATATCTGAGAAAATAGATTTCAAAACAAAGGCCATAATAAAAGATGGAAGGTCCCTAAATAATACTAAAGGGATCAATCCAACTAGAGGATATAACCCTCATAAACATATATGCACTCAATATAGGAGCACCTAAATACATAAAGAAAATCTTGGTGGACTTTAAGGGAAAGGTTGACAGCAATACAATAATAGTAGGTGATTTTAACAACCCATTGTCATCAATGAATAGATCGTCCAGACAAAAAATCAACAAGGAAACAGCAACCTTAAACACTTGATTGAATGGATTTAATCAATATTTACAGAATATTCCATGCCAAAGCAGCAGAATATACATTCTTCTCAAGTGCACATGGAACATTCTCAAAGATAGACCACATGTTGAAACACAAAATAAGTCTTAACAAATTCAAAAAAACTGGTCATATCAAGCATCTTCTCTGATACAATGGCATGAAACTAGAAATCAACTACAATAATGAAACTTGAAAATATTCAAACACATGAAGGCTAAATAGCTTGGGTTACCAATGAGAGCAGGGAAGAAATAAAAAATTACCTGGAAACAAATGAAAATAAATACATAGCAACCCAAAATCTATTGAATACAGAAAAAGCAGTCCTGAGAAGGAAGTTCATAGCATTACCAGCCTACCTCAAGAAGCAAGAAAAATCTCAAATAATCTAACCCAACCCCTAAAAGAACTAGAAAAAAACAACAAACAAAGCCCAAAGTAAATGGAACGAAATAATAAATATCAGAAGGAAAATAAATGACACAGAGACTAAAAAAATAATAATACAAAAGATCAATGAAACCTAGAGTTGGTTCTTTGAAAAGATAAACAAGATTGATGAAGCTTTAACCAGATGCATCAAAAAAAAAAGAAATAACTCAAACAAATAAAATCAGAAATGAAAGAGAAATAACAACTGACATTGCAGAAATACAAAAGATTGTAAGAAAATATTATGAACAAAATATGCCAAGAAATTGGACAAACTGGGTAAAATTAACAAATTCCTAGAAACATACAGTCTTCTAAAACTGAATCAGGAAGAATCATAAAACCTGAATACACTGATAACAACTAATGAAACTGAAGCAGTAATCAAAAAAACTTGCAGCAGATGAAAGTACTGGACTGGATGGCCTCACAGGCAAATTTTACTAAACATTCAAAGAACCAGCACCTATCCTCCTCAAACTATTCCAAAAAATTCAAGAGGAAAGGAGATATCCAAGCTCTCTTATGAGTCCAGCATTATCCTAATACCAAAACCAGATAAACACACTACAAAGAACAAAAATTATAGGCCAATATCCCTGATGAACATAGATGCTAAAATCCTCAATAAAATATTACCAAGCCAGATCCAACAATACATTAAAAAGATCATACACTGTGATCAAGTGGGATTTATTCCAGGGATGCAAAGTTGGTACAGTAGTCACAAATCAATTTTTGTGAGCCTTGACCAGTGTGGCTCAGTTGTTTGGGCATTGTCCTGCAAATCAAGAGGTTGCAGGTTCAATTCCCAGTCAGGGCACATGCCTAGGTTGTGGGTTTGGTCCCCAGTAAGGGTGCATGTGGGAGGCAACAGATCGATGTTTTTCACATCAATGTTTCCCTCCCTCTGTTTCTCCCTCCCTTCCCTTCTCACCAAAAAAAGGGTATAAGGGGGATAAATGGTAACAAAAAAACTATTAAAAATAAAATAAAAATACAAAAGCTTTAGAAATTAAAATTTTTTATTTTTATTTTTTAGAAATTTAAAAATTTTTAAATAAAAATAAATAAATGTGATATAACACATAAATAAAATGAAATATAAAAATCACATGATCGTATCAATAGATGCAGAAAAAGCATTTGATAAAACCCAACACACATTTATGATAAAAAACTCTCAGCAAAGTGGAAATAGAAGGATCACACTTCAACATAATAAAGGCCATACATGAAAAAACTACAGCCAACATCATACTCCATGGGCAAAAACTAAAAGTGTTTCCCTTAAGATCGGGAACAAGACAGAGATGTCTGCTTTCATCACTCTTATTCAACATAGATCTTAGCAATCAGACAAGAAGAAGAAATAAAAGGCATCATAATGGGAAAGGAGGAAGTAAACTGTCATTATTCACAGATGGCATGATATTGTACACAGAAAACCCTAAAGACTCCACCAAAAAGCTACTAGACCTGAGAAATGAATTTGGCAAAGTAACAGGATACAAATTAATATTCAGAAGTTGGTGGCATTTTCATACACTAATAATGAACTATCACAAAGAGAAACTAAGAAAACAATCCCATTTGCTATTACAACAACAACAAAAAAACACATAAGGTATAAATTTAGGAATAAATTTAACCAAGGAAGTAAAAGACCCATACTTGGAAAACTGTAGGACAATGAAGAAAGAAATTGAGGAAAATACAAATAAGTGGAAGCATATGACGTGTTCATGGATTAGAAGAATGAATCAATCTATGTGTGTATGGGTAATTTGAATTTTAATAGATGTTGCAAGATGACTTTCCTAAAATATATAATTCCCATAGTTCCACAATCTTATCACCTTGCCTGTGCAAACATTCAAAGAGCAGTAAAGCATGATGCTTAAGAATGAAGCTCTGTCCCTGACTGGTGTGGTTCAGTGGATTGAGCGCCAGATGGCAAAGTGAAGGGTCACTGGTTTGATTCCCAGTCAGAGCACAAGCCTGGGTTGTGGGCCAGGTCCCCAGTTGAGGGCACGCAGGAGGCAAACACATCAATGTTTCTCTCTCACTCTTTCTCTCTCCCTTCTTCTCTTTCTAAAAATAAATAAAATATTAAAAAAAAAAAAAAAAAACAGAATGAAGCTCCCAAGCAAGACTACCTAGTGTGACTCCTAGCTCTCCCATTAGAAACTGTGCAACTTCAAGCAACTTAAGTAGTCATGCTGTACCTCAATTTCATATCTGTAAAATGGGGATAATAATGGTACCTACCTATTATTAATATGTCTAAAATGCTTACAACAGTATCTGGCACATAATAAGTACTCTGTAAGGGTCAGCTACAATTACAGTTATGATGAATTGAAATCTAACTATGAACAACTTCCATGGGTTTTTTTTTATCATAAACATATAGTAGAAGATTCTCCTAACCTATTTCAAAGGGAAACAGTACCTCAGCAGATAATAATATGAGTCAGTTTGGATTTTCCCACTGTCCATAACTATGACACATCAATATATTCTAAAAGTATTTCTCCCTGTTTGTATTTTTCTTGTTTAATGAGCCCAGTGTTCCTGAACTGTACACAACAGCAATAATGTAGGGCCATTTTGATACAGAATTGCTTCCAGGTTTTCACCATTTTAAACAGAAAACTGTCCTCTCTACCCCATTTTTATTTGAAAGGATGTCAGTCACTTTCTGTGAAGGGAATTAACCCCCAGAGAAAAACCAGTTTTTTATTTTATTTGACAAAGGACAAGAGTGAGCATTTCATTTTACTGCGTCACCGCGTCTTCCGAGCTGTGCTGTTGGAGCACGCGGTGGACATTCCAAAGACATGTTTATACCAAATTCCAGTTTAACATGGATTCAAACAAAGAGAAAAATCAAATATTTGAAACTTCTCCGGCAAATTCCTTTTGTGATTAAGAGATAAAAGCAACAGTCAGCAAGCTTTTATAGTCAGGAAGCTTTTCTAAAGCACCCTTTAGGGAATGTTGCAGAATCGGTCCACATTCAATTCTACTGAACCTGTTGGGCATTTACTGAGCACTTACTACAGACGAGGCATCATCCCAGCTTCTGTGGGGTGGAGCTTGAAAAGAAATGTGGCAGGATTAGGGTACTCAGTGGCTAACACTCTACGGGGGGAGAAAATAGCATGCAGGCAGTGATAAGCTACACATTAGGTCGTTCTTGATTTCTGTCAAGTGAGAGAAAATCCAATTCAAACTGACTTCAACAAACAAACAAAAATTATCGGCTCATGTAATGAAAAATACTGAGTTGCTGGCCTCAAATGATGTGTGACCCAAGGGCTCGTTGGAACCCCAACTCTCTCATCATCTGAATCTGCTCTCCCGAGCATAGGCTTCACTCTCAGACTCTGAGAAGGGAAGATGGCTTCCCAGAGCTCCAGGTCTGTATCCTCCAAAATTATAGTCTCACAGAAAATAAGAGTTATCTTTCACAACAGCATGTTGTAAGTCTTGAAAGTGATTTGCAGTGGCTTGAATTTGTTTGCAAGCTTATCTCTAAACTTATTACAGTGACCAGAAGGATGCCCTGTTCTAAATGGTCAAAGCTTTGTGACTTGCCCAGCCCTGGAGACAAGGATGAAGTCAGCACTTGCTAACACAAGCAGACAGAGGTTCAGAAAATAGGTAATTCCTCAGGAGGGCAGGGAGGGAGAAACAAGTCAGAGTTCTATTATCAGAAGAAAAAGAAATTACTTAAAAACAAATATAACAGAGGAATAAACAGTATGATGAGAGAATGGGGAATAAATATTTTCTGGCTTTAAGGATCAAAAAAAAAAGATCTGCACAAAAGTAGATGGGGCAAGGCCAATAAGATTCTCACTGGAGCCCTGGCTGGTGTAGCTCAGTGGATTGAGCACGGGCCTGTGAACCAAAGGATCGCAGTTCAATTCCCAGTCAGGGCACATGCCTGGGTTGCAGGACAGTTCCCAGAAGGAGACACACGAGAGATAACCATACATTGATATTTCTCTCCCTCTCTTCTTCCCTTCCCCTCTAAAGATAAATAAATAAAATCTTTAAGAAATTAATTTAAAAAAAATTCTCATTGGAAACCTTTTTAGGAGCATGACTAAAATTTCATCCTAAAAAATCAAGTACATAAAACTATCAAAAACATTTTTGAAAAATAAGCAATTTTCTAGAAGAAAAGATGGTGGTTTTATTTTCAAAGTTCTGGAAACTGTTTTCAGAAGAAAAATAAAATGACAAGAACACATACAGAAGCTGAGATCTTTCACTGAACCATGAACTCTTAAGCAGAAGACGGGACTTTTGAAGTATTTGAATCTCTCTCCTGGATTCACCTCTAAAATGTCCCTCACTTATGTGACCAGCCTCCTCAAATCTTTCCCAAGTTTGATGTTACATTTAAATAATGCCACACCCTGGCTGGGTAGCTCAGTTGGTTACAGCATCAACCAGACATACAAATGTTGATTGCGTTCAACCCCAGATCAGGACACAAGCAGGAAGCAAACAATGAAGGAGTGAGCAAAAAGGATAAAGGACTCACAGACATGGACAACAGTGTAGTGATTGCTGGGAGGAGGGGGATACAACGGGACTAAAGGGTAATGTAAAAAAGTACAAAAAAAACAACCAATGAATGAGTAAATAGGTGGAACAAATCTCTCTCTTTCACCCTCCCTCCCTCTCTCTCTATAAAATCAATTAATTAAAAAAATCAAATAATGCAAGTTTACAGAATCTTTTTTTGTTGTTTTTGAAGCTACTACTGTGCTCTCCATGTTCCAAAGCTGCTTCAAGGATATGAACTTTCTCTAGAAACACATAACACAAGAGGCCTGTGTCCTTTATTTTATTATTTTATTTTTTTAAATGATTAGAAATTATTTGTTGTTTTTGTATGATGATCTTTGTCATCAGTTTGAATCCCCAGTTTGTTTAAATTCAGGCACCCAGAATTTGGGTCCCACCCAATGGCCCAGAGCAGGCAGTCAACATCTCAAGTCGTGGTCAAGGTGGGTTTTCTACCAGGATCTAAAGTAATCATGCAGTGTTCCAAGTGGGAGGAAGTCTTTTTGACTTCCTTGACCTGTAGGTACCTCAGGACCTCTATGCCAGCATTCTCCAGCTCTTCACCATAGTTGGAACTGATTATTGAATCAAAATGTCTAAATCCCTTATAATACTATATCATGAGTGAAGTCTTAGAACCCAGAGCAGAAAGGGTCCCAGCTATCTCCACAGCAACGTATCCTGCACCAGCAATAACACTGCGGCTAAGTGATTCTTCCAGCTAAAAAAAAAACCATCACTGCTTATTCCTAGGCTTGCACCGGGGATCTGGCTCTCCTGCAAATGGGAGAGAATGCCACCAGTTGCAATCAGGATGCGAGGAGCAGTGTATTTTTTTTCCATTGACCTCTACTGTGGGCTTGGGATCACACGTGACTTCTGCGTGGCCAGGGATGATTTCTACTGGGTTGGCTAAAAAATTCATTTGTTTTTTTTCCATAAGATGGCTCTAGTAGCACTTAGTTGTCTTTAACTTCATTACAAACTATTTTGTTAGATTGTACTGTAACATATCATATCAGCATGCATTTAAAAATCTCATCAAAATTGGTGAATTTTTTTGTGTAACCATTTTAATACTGAAGATGGAAGAAAATATGCAACAATTTTGGTATATTATGCTTTATTATTCTAAGAAAGATAAAAATACAAATGAAATGCAAAAAAAGAGATTTGTGCAGTGTATGGAGAAGGTGCTGTGACTGATAGAACATGATAGAAAAGTGGTTTGTGAAGTTTCATGCTGGAGATTTCTCACTGGACAATGCTCCGTGTTTGGGCAGACCAGTTGATAGCAATCAAATCAAGACATTAATTGAGAATAACTAATGTTATACACATAGGAGATAGCCAACATGCTCAAAATATCCAAATCAATAAACTCATATGTGAAAGTGAAAAACATGTCTTTTATTTTATGGAAAAAAGTAAACAGATTTTGGCCAACTCAATATATAGGCCTTAGTTAGACTATTTTGATAGATGGCATTCAAGCAGCTCACATAGGCATCTGAATTTACTATCGCAACTTTGAAAGCCATAATCAACATAACCATGCTTGAATTAAGAGTGGATAGCTGTGTTCCACATTAACTTTTCTGGTACACTTCTAACATTCAAGCAAGTACTGCCCAGCCTGTGGTTCTCCACCACAGCCACTGTAGGGCATGCCCAGCACACACTGGCTAGCCCACTGGAGCCGTGGTGGATCACCAGGTAGTGCAGCAGGCCCTGTGGCTGCAGCTCCTGCCTGCATGCCACTGTGCACATGAGGGGCATTAGCAATTTTTTTAAGTAGGGCAATAGAGCTTAGCCCTATCAGATTTTAAATCTACAAAAAAATAAATATTAATACATGAAACTTACATAGAACTTACTATAGCCTTCTAAAAACAGTTCTAAGTGCTTTACCTATATTAATTAATTTGTCACATTTGAGGTGCATGTACATTTAATGTCCCCATTTTGCAACTGAAAAATTTAGGTGTTGGGTTTAAGTACTGTAGTTCATAGAGCTGGTGAATGATAGAGCTGGTATTTGAATTCAGGCAGTCCAACTGTCAATGCGTTTTTTTAAAATAGATTTTGGGATTTTAATCACTTCCCTCCCAAGCCAAACAAACAAACTAGAAAACAAACATAATCAAAGGGAAGAAAGACAAGAATGGTTATCAAATCTCTAGGAGGAAGGCTGTTTAAGAGTAACAAAAGATAATACAATGGGTAAAAAGCAATATATTAAAGTACCAAAAAAATGCTATTCTGTACTCCAAGACAAACTAAAATCAAATGGAAAGCAATTAATAGGAAGACAGTATTTGCAGCATATGTGGAAGATAGCAATTAAATCACATGAAAATTAAGAAGAAAACATATTAAATGGCCAAATAGACAGGCTGAAAAGGACATAGGTTATTTCCAAAAAAAGAAATACTTGAAATCTGGCCAGTGTGGCTCAGTTGGTTGGAGCATCGTTCTGCAAACCAAAAGGTCATGGGTTTGATTCCCACTTAAGGCACATACCTGGGTTGGGGTTTCAGTCCTTGTTGGGGTGCATATGAGAAGCAATGGATCAATGTTTCCCTCTCACATTGATATTCTATCCTCTCTCACTCCCTTTCTTTCCCTCTCCTTACATTCAAAACTCATGTCCTCAGGTGAGGATAAAGGGGAAAAATACTTGAGGAAAAATATCTAACCCCATTACTAATGAAAGAAATGTGGACTTCTGGTCAAGATGGAGGCATAGCTAGATACGCCTTGCCTCCTTGCACCACCAAAAGAAGGACAACAACACATTTAAAAATGTAACAGCTGTGTCGAGACAAAGAAATATGGCTCAAGTGAAAGAACAGATCAAAACTCCAAAAATAGATCCTTTGTACTTCTGGCCAAGATGGAGGCATAGGTAGATACACTTTCCCTCCTTGCACAACCAAAAGAAGGACAACAAATTTAAAAACAAAAAATAAACAGAACTGCCAGAAAAATCAAACTCTATGGAAGTCTGACAACCAAGGAGTTAAAGAAGAAACATTCATCCAGACCAGTCGGAGGGGCAGAGATGGGCAGCTGGAGTGGAGAAGACTTGAGGCAAGCTGACAGCTGGAGGACTAGGCAGGGCGAAGCGGCAGCTGGCAGACCGGGTAGTCTCACATTTGTGTGTGGATAAACTGGGAAGAATAACAGAGGAGCGAGATAGATTGCACAACCCAGGGTTCCAGTGTGGGGAAATAAAGCCTCAAAACCTCTGACTGTAAAAACCTGTGGGGGTTGAGGTGGTGGGAGAACTCCCAGCCCTAAGGAGAGTTCGTTGGAGTGACCCACAGGGTCCTAGAACATACAGAAACCCACCCGCTGGGGAATTAGCACCAGAACGGCCCAATTTGCCTGTGGGTAGCAAAGAAAGTGATTAAAAGCCAGCAGAGAGCTGAGCAAGCAGCATTGTTCCCTCTTGGACCCCTTCTCCACATATAGCACTACAATGCAGCCATGTGGGTTGCTCTGCCCTGGCAAATACCTAAGGCTCCACCCCTTACTATGTAACACATGCAGTGAGGAAAAAAATATGATCCAAATGAAAGAACAGATCAAAGCTCCAGAAAAATGCAACTAAGCAACGAAAAGATAGCCAACCTATCAGATGCACACTTCAAAACACTGGTAATCAGGATGCTCACAGAAATGGTTGAGTATGATCGCAAAATAAAGGAAAAAGTGAAGGCTACACAAAGTGAAATAAAGTAAAATGTACAGGAAACCAACAGTGAAGGGAAAGAAACCAGAATGCAAATCAATGATTAGAAGCAGAAGGAAGAAATAAACATTCAATGGGAACAGAGTGAAGAAACAAGAATTCAAAAAAATGAGGAGATGCTTAGGAACCTCTAGGACAACTTTAAACATTCCAGTATCTGAATCATAGGGGTGCCAGAAGGAGAAGAGGAAGAGCAAGATATTGAAAACTTTTTTTTAACAAATAATTAAGGAGAATTTCCCCAATCTGGTAAAGGAAACAGATTTCCAGGAAGTCCAGGAAGCTCAGAGAGTCCCAAAGAAGTTGGATCCAAGAACGAATATAACAAGGCACATCATAATGACATTAGACAAGATGAAAGATAAGAAGAGAATAAAAGCAACAAGAGAAAAGAAGAGAGTTACTTACAAAGGAGTGCCCATCAGACTATCAGCTGATTTCTCAAAAGAAACCTTGCAGGCAAGAAGGGGCTAGAAAGAAGTATTCCAAGTCATGAAAGGCAAGGACCTACAAGCAAAATTACTCTATCCAGCAAAGCTATCATTTAGAATGGAAGGACAGATAAAGTGCTTCCCAGATAAGGCCAAGTTAAAGAAGTTCATCATCACCAAGCCCTTATTATATGAAATGTTAAAGAGACTTACCTAAGAAAAAGAAGATCAAAAATACGAACAATAAAATGTCAACAAACTCACAACTATCAACAGTCGAACCTAAGAAACAAAAATAAACACAAAAATGAGCTAAACAGGAACACAAAAACAACTAGAACAGGAGCAGACTCACAGAAATAGAGATCACATGAAGGGTTATCAGTAGGGGGTGGGGGGAGAATGGGGGAAAAGGTACAGGGAATAAAAAACATAAATGGTAGGTACAAAATAGACAGGGGGGAATGGGGAAGCCAAAGAATTTATATGTATGAACCATGGACATGAACTACAGTGGAGTAATGATGGTGGGGGTGCAGGGCAGAGGGGAATAAAGGGGAGGAAAAAATGAGACAACTGTAATATCATAATTAATAAAGTGTACTTTAAAAAATAATGAAAGCAATGCAAGTTAAGCCAATGATAAATTTGTTTTCCCTACCCAATTGTAAAAGCTTCCTAGTTGGTGAACATGTGAAGATGTGAGTGTACTCAGGGCGTGGGAACTCTGTGCTGTTTCCCCATACCTTGCCCTGTGCGATTCCATCTGCCCTGTTCCCCAGTCATATCCTTTTGTAATAAACTGATAAACAGCATGTTTGTATAAAAATTCTAGTAACTGATTTCAAAAGATGCAATTTCCAACCTCCAGGCATTCCAGCTCTGAGAGATTTCCTGACCTTCTATTGCAAAACCAGAATAATGTAAGACCTGGATGACTAAAACCAGGAAGATGCACAGCAGGCCATCACTTGACCAGTTTTGAGGTCTTTGTCAGAATAGACTCTGCTGGTCTGCACATAGAAAAATTTTCAACCCTCTCCTGCTGATCTCTTTGTTTTCCCTCTCCCTCCTTATAAAAACCTCTGCCTGCACTGAAATGGTCAGATGGTCTTTAAGCTCTGGCTGGTGTGGCTCAGTTGGTGGTACATCATCCCATCCAAAACCGAAAGGTCTCAGGTTCGATTCTCAGTCAGGGCACATGCATGCCTAGGTTGCATGCTTGGTCCCCAGGTTGGGGCACATATGAAAGACAATTGATTGATGTTTCTCTCCCTCTGTCTCACTCCTTTTCCCTGTCTCTAAAATCAATAATCTTGCATTGGGCGAGGATAACAACAACAAAAAAGATGATCTTTGGGATGAGAATCCCTCATCTTTTCAGGCTGCCATTCTTGAGCAAACCATTTTTCCTTACACCAAAAATCAAACAAACAAAAACAAACAACAAAAAGAAAACAAACAAAAAAAAAACACTACCTGATATCAAACTATACTATCAAGCCATAGTAATCAGAACAGCATAGTACTGATATAGAAACAGACGTATACATCAATGAAACAGAATAGAGAGCCCAGAAATAAACCTACACCCTAACAGTCAATTAATATTTAACAAATAGGTCAAAAACATACAATGGGATAAAGATAGTCTATTCAATAAATAATGTTGGGAAAATCTGACAGATACATGTAGAAAATGAAACTATGCCACCATCTTACAACATACATAAGAATAAACTCAAAATAGATTAAAGACTTAAGTGTTAGATCAAAACCATGAAAATCCCAGAAGAAAACATAAGCAGTAAAATCTCAAACATTTCCTGTAACAATATTTTTTCTGACATATCTCCTTAGGCAAGGGATACAAAAGAAAAAATAAACAAATGGGACCACGTCAAACTAAAAAATTTATGCACAGCAAAGGAAACCATCAACAACCCACTGAATGAGAGATCATATTTGCCAATGATACATCTGATAAGGAGTTAATATCTAAAATTTATGAAGAACTTTTAAAACTGAACACCAAAAAAACATACAATCCAATTAAAAAATGGGCAAAGGACCTGAAAAGATAATTCTCCAAAGAGGACATAATGATAGCCAATAAACATATGAAAAGATGCTCAATGTCACTAATCATCAGAGAAATGCAAATTAAAACCTTAATGAGATATCACACCTGTCAGAATGGCTATCATCAATAAGTCAATAAACAA
Organism: Anoura caudifer; assembly: GCA_004027475.1. Classification (NCBI taxonomy): domain Eukaryota; kingdom Metazoa; phylum Chordata; class Mammalia; order Chiroptera; family Phyllostomidae; genus Anoura; species Anoura caudifer. Next base: position 424,280 of record PVKU01000483.1, on the reverse strand, counting down.
CAAGCGCTGGTGAGGATATGGACAAAGGGAACCCCCATGCACTGTTGGTGGGAATGCAGACTGGTACAGCCACTGTAGAAAGCAGGATGGAGATACCTCAAAAAATTAAAAATGGAACAGCCTTATGATCCAGTGATCCGACAGCTGGGAATATATCTGAATAAACCTGAAATACCATTTTGAAAGAACATATGCACTCACACGTTCATTGCAACAGTACTTACAATTAGCAAGCTTTGAAAGCAGCCCAAGTGCCCATCAGTAGATGAGTGCATAAAAAAGCTGTGATATGTTTACATAATGGCATATTACTTGGTTATAAGAAAAAAGAAGTAGATCTTCCCTTTGCAACAATATGGATGGACCTGCAGAACATGAAGCCAGTCAGAGAAAGACAAATACCATATGATCTCAGTTGTCACATACAGAATCTGATGAACAAAGTGAACAAAATAGAAACAGACTCATAGATAGAGAACAGACTGGCAGCTGTCAGAGGGAAGGGAGGTTGTGGGGCTGGCTGAAAAAGGTGACGGGCTTAAGATAAAACACAACTCATAGACAACAGTGTGGTGATTACCAGAAGGAAAAGGGATTCAGAGGAGGTATTGGGTTGACCAAAAAGTGTGTTTAGCTTTTTCTGTAAAATAAAAGGCACATTTTTCATTTCCACCAATAACATTATTCACTTGGATATTTTGAGTATGTCAGCTATCTCTTGCATGATATAATGTTGATTGTTCTCAATGAATATCTGGATTTGATCATTATCAACTTCGACTGGTCTACCCCACCACAGAGCATCATCCAGCGAGATCTCCAGCACAAAACATTGTAAATCACTTTTGGCAGGTTCAATCAGTCACAACACCTTCTCCAGGAACTGCACAAATTTTTTTTTTTTTTTTTTTTGGCATTTCAGTTGTGTTTTTACCTTTTTTGAAATAATAAAGCATAATATGCCAAAAATATTGAGTATTTTCTTCCATCTTCAATATTAAAATGGCTATACAAAAACTCACCACTTTTGATGTTTTTTTCATGCATGCTGCTATGACAGATATCAAAATACAATCTAACAAAATAGTTTGTAATGAAGTTAAAGACAACTAAGCATTACTAGAGTGATCTTACAGAAAAAAACAAATGAACTTTTTGGACAACCCAATAGAAGATGGTATAGGTGGAATAAATGGTGATGGAAGGAGTCTTGACTTGGGGCAGTGAACACACACCACGATATACAAATGATGTCCCATAAAATTGTACACCTGAGACTTAGATAATTTTATTAACTAATGCCACCCCAATAAATTCCATTACAATTTTTTAATTAAAAAGATGCCTTAAAAAACAACAACACATGCAATATTAAAGGAGACCAACCAGTCTTGGCCAGGGTGTAATAAACTGGCATTCTCAAACACTGCTGGTAAAAGACATAAACTAGTAAAGCCTTTCTGTCAAATTGCCTTGTAATGTGAGCTGAGAATTTTTAATATTCATATAATGTGATCTCTCCTGGATCCAGTCTAAGGAAATAAGTGTAAATTTAAAAAGGTCTTTATGTACAATGACATTCATAATAATTCAGATGAACGACTACTGAAAACTATCTAAATACCTGACAATGAGGAAACAGTTAAATAAATTATTCAATAAATATGCATTGTGCTGCTATAGAAACTATGTTTACCCAATAGGGTAAAATGTTAGGGAAATATTCCTGTCAGATTTTTAAATGAAAAAAAAAACCAGGATACAAATTTATATTTATTATAAAATGTATCTGATCACAACTATTGAAGAAATAATCCAGTGAAAGACTAAAGAGAAACATATCAAATATACTAAATTGTTAAGGAATTTTTTTCTTTCCACTTTTTTTATTTACCATTTTTTTTTATTTTGTTTATTTATTTTTTTAGAGAGGGGAAGGAAGGGAGAAAGAGGGAGAGAAACATCAGTGTATAGTTGCCTCTCACACACCCCCTACTGGGGACCTGGACCGCAACCCAGGCATGTGGATCGAATTCCCAGGCATTCCCTGACTGGGAATCGAACCCGCAGCCCTTTGGTTCATAGGCTGGCACTGAATCCACTGAGCCACACCAGCCACAGCTATTTACCAAAATTTTTATAAGGAATACTGATTACTTTTATAATGTAGAAAAAAGGTAACTATGCTTTTTAGAAAGCAGTTAATGGTAAGGAATATAGTCAGTATTATTGTAATGACTATAATTGGTGTCAGGTGGGTGCAAGACTTATTGCAGGGGATCACTTTGTGAGTTATATAATGTCTAACTACTATGCTGTACACCTGAAACTAAGATAATATTGAATGTCAACTGTAATTGGAAATTTAAAAAAACAGTTAATAGGTTGTGTTATGTGTTAATTTGACTGATCCCAATTACTCCGGGCTCTCACTGGCACTGCTATCTGCTCAGGGGAGTGGGGTGGTATCATCTCTTTGAAGCACCAGCTCTGGAGATAAGCCTCCATTGACCTGTGGGCCTGCTGATTTGCAAGCAATGCCAGATAAGGAATTTTAAACACAAGAATACTACAGAGCCACTGGCTGGGCTGCATCAGTAGAGCCCTATCAGTGGATTTTTTGTTTTCTCTGGTCAGTGGCCCTGAAAGAAACAGAGATTACACTGTAGCTTTTGCACTCTGTCCAGGACGCCAGGCTCCACCACTTACAGAGCTGAGATGGATGACTCAGGCGGCAGAGGAATGCCTGGTTGGAGAGATAGAGGAAAGAGACACGGTGGTGAAGCAGGGAGATAAGATCTCCAAACAAAGACATTTGTTCTGGTTAACAGTTTCTAAAGTCCCAGGAACAAATAGAAACTTCTAGGAAAGAGGGAATCAAACTGGATAGAATTCCCTGGCCCGGCCCATGGGCAGAATTAGGGGCCTTCTGAATTCTTACTCCTGTTCTCATTCTTTCATTTGCTTATTATTAATTGGCACATTAACTGGCGAATTATTAATGGCTGTGCTAGCAAGAGTGTCTTCAACCACTGAGAAAGGAAATTGACTCTAAAGTAAAACCTTACAAGAGTTAGTCTGAGAATGGTGAATGGGAGAGGGAGAGAAAAAGGATCTCCAGGCTAAGGAAATGGCTAAGACCTGCAATCAAGAGAGCTAGAAAACTTTTGAGAAAGCTCCAGGCTTCTGGAATGGAAGACAGGAAGAGAAGTGTTTGCTTTCAGTTTCCCTTAGACTGAGTTATAAAAAAAGAAGAAAAAGAAGAAGAAAAATAGATTTGCTGAAGCTTCTCCTTCCTTTCAAAACTTTGCCCTTTTCCTTTGTCCCAGAATATGCTGTTATTGGCTCTCTAAAGCCTTGTGCTGTTGTTTCAAGTCTGCAGAGGAAATAAAGGGACAGAGGCAGCCCCGGGTTGAGGTCTGAGATCCACACCAAGGCTGAGGCCACCACACACAGATGGGACTCACCAGCCAGGCCAAAGGCGATTCGTGTTGCCCTTACACCACAACTGCAATCATTTTCAGTTCCAAGGGGACAATGGTGAGGGTGGGGATGTCATTAAGTCATTCTGCATATGTTGAGTGCAGAGCGGGTATGCACTGTTGTAATTCACAGCCTCATTGAGGAGGTAATACATGCAAACACGAATGGTATGTATTTATTTGATATGAGGCAATAGTGGACTGGGAGGTACCACACACTTTTATTGAGTCTTGATTATGTGTTAAATACTATGTGCAGCACTGGGGAGAAAAAGATAGAAAGAGACCCTCTCCTGAAGTAGATCATGGTCTAGTAGCTTGTGTGTGTGCGTAGTGCAAAGAGAACAAGATGGGGAATCAGTGCCGAAATGCACTTTAAAACTGCAGGCTCCATTATCTTGCAAACCTAATCGGACAGATGTATTGGTTCTCTGACCTTTTGTGCAACTCAGTGAAGGGCTGAATTGAGTGACAGATGGGTATCTCACAGCTCCTTCACGTCTTTTGATCACACTTTTCTCTTGTGAGATGAGAAAATTCACAAGAATATGATATGGTCAAAAGGATATGAAGTCAAACAGCCTTGAGTTGAATTTAGGACAACACTCATCCCACCTGTGTTCTTGGAAAGGTTACTTAACATCTCTGGGCCTTCATCTCCTCTTTTAAAACAGATAATGGTAGCTATCCATGGCAGATAATACTAGAGGCCTGCCCAGTGCTGTGTCCCCCTCTTTTTGCCACCAAAAGTTCTCCCAGTTTTGTCAGGGGGAGGAAAGTGCATAACCTAGGTGATGCCATACCCTGGAGAAAGGTGGGGGTCAGCAAACTTTTCTGTTAAAGGCCAGAGAGAAAAATTTTAGACTTTTCAGGCCACTGGGTTTTTTGTCATAGGTTTTCCATTGTAGCATGGAAACCACCATACACACTACTTACATGAATGGGTGTGGCTATGTTGCAATAGCACTTTATTTACTAAACCAGGCAGTATTCAAATTTGGTAGTTGTCTGCCCATCCGTAGTCTAAGGCCACCCTGACAATCCGATTGCCTACATTTTTCCACTTCCTTCATGACTAAAGATATCCATCTCATCCAGTTCTGGCCAATGATACCTAAGTAGAAGTCTGACATGGGGGTTTCTGGGGAAGTTTTTGCTTTCCTGTTAAAATGGGCTCTAATGTGGCTGCCCCATATACTGTTCTCCCAAGTGTACCTTGAATGTGAATGTGGTATCTGGGGCTGATGCAATCATCTTGCAATCATGAGATGACAAGTAAAAGACCATATGTCAACTTGTTAAGGATAGTGATTCAGAAAAAGAAACTAGTTTCTTTGATGTTATCACTGAGAAGCTAAATCAATACGAGCATCACCTACTACACTACTAAACCCATAATTTTTTAGACCTCTTGGGTTAGGTTTCCTGCAGGCTTATTGTGAATGTGAGGTGAGATTAATATACAAATCACATAGTAGAGGCTCACTAAATTGTCGTTCTCTTTACATTGCATTTCACAGAAAATTGGTATCATTCCTTCTCTGATCAGTAGTGTTAACATTTTGTACAAGCTTTTTTTTAAGAATAAGTTATCTAGAATGGATTATTTTTTCAGTCACCTCTGGGTTTACTGTAGAATTTCTAAGACCTCAGAAAGATGAGGAAAGGGAAAGACTAGAAAGAATATCTAGTTTAGCAGGAGCCTGAGTACGAAAAAAATCCCAGGTAATTGTCAAAAAAAATGGAAAAACAATCTCTATTAACTATTAATGAAAGTGTTCTTTTGCTTTCCCTTCCTCGGCTGCTTGCCAGGTAGTTTCCTCATGCCTGCCTGCATGACTTCCAATGAGAAGACAGGGGGCATGTAGTGTGCCTTTCACAGTGCGTGGCTCACAGCAGACCCTCAGTAGATGCCGCTCTATTTTCCCTTCCTCTCTTCTGCCTGCCTTGTACTCTCACAGTCTCAGCTTATTGAAGAATCAGTCTCAATAGGGAAGGGAGCCCCATGAAAAAGACACTGAGCCTGAAGGAGGAGGAGAGGTCAGAAAGTGATTATTCCAAGGACTAGGAGCAACAAGGAACAAGGGTTTGAAAATGTTCGGAGTCAAGCAGCTCAGAAGTGAGTTTCTCAGAAGCAGGTGTCTGGGATCTCTCTGTCCTAATGTAGTGCTCTGTGTGTGCGTGTATCTCAGCTTCAAGTACCCATGCAGAGACAGACAGTATCCAATAAATGTTTGTGAAAGTAGGGATCCATGGGTGGGTGGGAAGATGGATGGATCGATCACTAGGGATGGGAGTGGATAATATGAATGATGAGCAGCGGTGATCTGGCTGTCTCTTGGCCCAGCCTGGCTTCATGAGAACTTTTCAAAGTCTTTGTTGCAACTACTCCGTTTCTCTGTTATCTGGTGAAAGCAGCCACAGGTAATATGTAAAGGAACTCATGTGTCCCAATAAAGCCTTATCTACAAAATTAGGTAGTGGTCTGAATTTGGCCCATGGGTCCTAGTTTGCCCATCCCTGCTCTGGACTCTGTGAACCCCTGGCAGTGCCTCCTAGAGCTGCAGCAGCCGTGGTGCTGCCGGGCTGAGGACGGAGACGGACAGGCACAGAAAGAAACCTGGTTCCTTGACAGGTGTCTCTAATTGTGACACACCTGGAACCCACCATTACTCTGCGCTTCTTGTCCTGGGAGATACACAGTTTCCTCTATATTGTGTCCATTTAAGTGAGCTTTTCACTTATTCACAGCCAAGAGCATCTTAACTGCCAAACTTCCTTAAGAGGAAATACTCCCTCTGGTCCATTTCCCTCACTAGCTTGAAGTGCAACACAAATGGTCTTAAGGCTGGAAGCAGGAGAAAAAGACAGAAAGAGTAATACCTCCTTGCTGAAGATTTCCTAAAGCAAGAATTTGCTGTTGTAAATTTTAAAATCCTTTAGTAATTGCTATACTGTGAAACACCCTGAACTACCACTGATCTGTTCCAGGCGTGTTTACAGGGGGGTGTGGAGGTGATTGGGATGTGGCCCCCACCCTTTCGGAGTGGGATAACTTTACTGAGCCACTAATTTATAGTGTCTTTCATTGGTCTCTTATTGTTTCATTTGTGTGAATCTTATCTCTACTGCTTTAAAGAGCAGCTCTTTTATGGCAGGACACTTTCTGTAGGTCTTACAGAGTTGGGCACTTAACAGCATACAATGTGTGCATGATTAGCTGACTATCTGAAGGGGTCATCTCATGAATATATTACAGAAATAAGAACAATTTGGAGTCATTTTAAATAGCCCCGGGATGATTTAAGGTACCTATTGCCCCCCTGCCAAATTGCATTGAGTCTATTTGGGAATTTTTTTTAATTTAGCCAATTTTGAACTTTTATACATATTTTTATCTCTAAGGAGAATCTTTTCCCTGCAGTGGAACCTGGACGGATGGACTTGCAGCAGAGGAGCCTACCCTTTCGGCACATGGCTGTTGCAATCAACACGTATGCACAGGTTTACCGCTTCCTTCTAAGTTTAACAAGACATTTGTTATCAGCATTTGGCCTGAAACTTAAGACCTGGGGCAGTTTTCAAACACAGTTGAGTAAAATACATAAAAGTAGAAGGCAAGGAGATGAAATTAGATTGTTATGGGGAACAAGGGGAAAAAAAAAGAAAAACATGGGTCTAGTTTGGACTTGCCTTAATCACAGCCTACATGCAATGGAACGTGATAATTTCATCCTAGTTGATTTAATGGTATAATCCCTCTTTTGCCTTAGTAAATAGGCTCCAATTGCCTTTTGTACGATTTGTTGCAAGAAATGTGTAATTCTATCAGAGAGTTTGGTTAAACAAAACAGGTAGAATTTTAAAGATAGTCCTTAAAAAACAGGATTTTAAAAAAAATTGAAATTCCTAACAAACTCTAAGCACCTTTCAAACAATTACAGATTTATTTTCCTGACTGTGTAAACAATATGTACATACCATAGAAAGTACAAAGAAAAAACTAGATGTCATGCACATCTAGTTTTGAACATCTCCAAATTCAAAGATAATCACTGTAAAAATTCTGGGGCATTCCTTCTATTTCTCTCTCTCTTGCACAGAGAAAAAGATAGATCTATTTTAAGGTCCACGGTCAAGATCATATTGTGTATCATAAGCATTTTCCCAGATCATTAAGAATTTTTCACTAAGCTTTGTAGATGATCTTTTTACTTATTTTTCGGTATATTATATCCTCCTCCTCCATTTGGTTTAAAAGATAAGGCACCCAAGCATTTTAAATGATTTTTAAAATAAAATTATTCGCACTCCTACTATTTTAGTAGAACTAGTCTTGTGTTTCTCACTCTGCCCCTTACAGAGTGGGAGCTCTTTTGTGTTCTGTTATCTCTCAGCATTACCATGGGATCCCTTCCTCAGATCCCCTTCTTTGATAATGGTTCTCAACATGTGGACCCGGACCAGCAGCAGCAGCAGCAGCAGCAGCAGCAGCAGCAGCATCACTTAGGAATTTGTCAGAAGCCTAAATTCTTGGGCTTCATCCCAGACCAACTGAATCAGCCACTGTGTACGTGTGTGTGGTGCAGGGGTGGGGTGGGGGAGTTGCTGGTGAAAAGAGAAGGAGGGGGAGGAGAAGGAGGGGCAGCAATCTGTGTTGTTTTTACAAGCCATCTGAGCAGTGCTAATGCACACTACAGTTTAAAAACCGCTGTCCTATGGCATCAGCAATCTGCAGAACATCCTCTGGGAAACAATTTGCAAAACTGCCTTTCTGACATGTCTCTGTATTTCCTGGAAGGAAGGTACAAACTGCTGGCTGCCTCTGTTCCCTCAAGTGTTAGATAGGGATATTAGCTGCCTCCCAGGAAAAGAATTAAATGTAATAATCATTGAAAGTGTTTTGTAAACTATTAAGTGGGAAAGTGATAGCTAGATGTTAATTATTGCAATGGTGACCTTGAATTTGAGCTGAAAGATTTATATTACTAAACGGTGGGGAAGGCCAAGTGGAATGTGGACACAGATGGTTCTTAACTTTCACATATTCAAATTTTATGCAACCCGATTTCACACATTACACAGGCCACCCCTAAAATACCTTTCCCACACCAAATCTGGAATTTCCTCCACTTGCGGTTTCGTGAGCAGTCTGAGGAATCCCACGGCTGCGCCACCTGCCAGCCCACAGCTCTGCTTTGGCAGGATCACATCTTTTTCTACTTCACAGTTTTTGTGCATATTTTATTGCATCTTGCCATCATCACTTACAAAGAAAATAAGAAAAAAAACAGTAAAAGACACAGTCCTCAGCCATGTTTAGTTTCTGTTACATTTCTTTGGCAGTCTTAGGCTCTGGTTGTTTGTGTTTTTGCTTTACGCACATGATAGCCTCTCAAATATATCCTAGTGTACAAATTAGTGTTTCTTCCCAGGTCTCCTCTGCTTTCTGAGTTATCCCTACTTCCTCTGGCCAGTTTGTTCTCCTTGGCCCTTCCTAGTCTTGATGTCTGGTGCTTCTTAGATGCCTGGTAATCCCTAGTTGTCTGTTCATATTTTTATGATTTTAGGTGCCTGGCATGGGCTCCCTCTACAGGCCTCTCCCCTAAAAGAAAGGGCAGCTATGATCCTCTCTGAGTAGCTACGGCTTTGACCAAGACACTCCACTTCAAGGACTTGGACATGGGACAGACAGGCAGGCTGAAGACCTCTTACCCTCTCCACCCCCATGTCCTCTCCGCATGGCCAGACAGGGAGAGCTCTCCTTGGCATTGGAGGATTTCAATGAATTTTTTATCCATGCAAAGATGAGGTACACTGTTTATTCCTTCTGAGTCCACTTTGGAAGTTTCAATTTATCTTTCTCAGCCTTCCATTCCCACACATCACTCTCCCTCCCCAGGTAGGAAGTTCACATCACTTGGAGGAATAGTCTCTTGGGTTATAATCCAGGCTCTATGGCTACCGCTATTTGACCACTTGGTGGTGGTGATGTGGGCAAGTCAGGGACAGGACTGGCTTTACTATTCTGGATGCAGGTCTGTAATTAATTATCCGGATAATTAATTATCTCAGGGCCTCTGACTGCTCTTGGCCTCCTGCTGCTCAGTCCCCCTGGCTGAGCTGGCAGTTTCTTTTCATCTTTTATCTTTCTTTCTGATCCAATCTATTTTTATAGCTTCTTCTAGAACAATAGTTTCTAAGTATTGTGCCGGAACCAGCAGCACTAGCACAACTGGGAACTTGTTAGAAATACAAATTGCTTATCCATAATATAGCTGATAAGCATTTGATTATTTCTAGATTTTTGAGTATTATAAATAAAGCTGCTGTGAACATTCTTGTAGGTGTTTCTGTGGACATATCTTTTTGTTTCTACCAAGTAAATACAGAAGTAGAATTACAGGACATATCCAATCTGGTACAATCCAAAATTCTTCATAATTATGATCTGCTGATGATAGTGTTGTAGATTTATTCTTTTTATGGTTACCAGGTAAATATAATAAGTCCAAAATACTACATTGGGAACATACTTATACTAAAAAATATATATTCATTATTTATCTGGAATCCAAATCTGATTGGATGTCATGTATTGTTTATTCTTATTTTTTTGCTAAATAGGCCAACCCTAATTTCTTTTTATTATCATTGACGTTATGTTAAGGGTATTGAAGGGTGGAAAATGCAAGACTGACCTGTATGATCATTCCACCATCCTGATCCAAGATAGAAATTTAGCAAAAACTGACAGCATCGTGATCTATTTATCAGGCTGCTGTTCCTGTGTGAAGTACCCTGCCCTCGCCAGTAATTTTACACTCTCATCAGAAATTCCTCCTTCCTAACAGTAAAGCAACATCTTGTGCCTAAAAAATGTCATTTCAAGGTGGTTGAGAAAAGAATTTGAGATAAGAAATCAGTTTAAAAAAGAAATATTTTGTCTGTATTTGATGTTACTGTTTTCAACATTTCTGTTTAATTTTATTTTAATTGTTGTTCAAGTACAGTTTTCTGTCTTTTACTCCCATCTCAACCCACCCCCCAGCCCTCCCCACCTCCCTCCCATTTCCATACCCCCTATTTTGTCCATGTGTCCTTTATACTTGTTGCTCTAAACCCTTCCCCTTTTCCTCTGAAATTCCCTCCCCTCTCCCCTCTGGTCACTGTCAGCCTGTTCTCTGTTTCAGTGTCTTTGGTTATATTATGCTTGTTTGTTTGTTTTGTTGATTAGGTTCCCATTAAAGGTAAGATCATATGGTATTTGTCTTTCACCACCTGGTCAAAATTTTTAATAATCATATATATCATATAACACTAAGGTTTCTATTTTTAATCCAAGAGTAAAACATTTATAACATCTCCTAGGTACTTTATAATTTTTTTTAGCTCTTGGGGATAAAAATTCCTCACGTAATGTGTAAGGCTATTGCTTGATTTTTATATATTAAACTTTTCATATACATTTTCAGAAACTCATTAAACACAAAAATAGAATTGCTTCCAAAAAGATATAATGAACAGGAAAAAAATTCAATGTAACCATTAGGTCCTTGGGCTAGAAAAATAAATATCGAGGTGTTTTATTAGCTTTCTAGCAAGCTTAACCAATTTTCTTAGCCCGCTCTAAGTTTTTACGAGGCAAAATGTCCTAGTGTAGTTAGTTCCCTCTTAGCAGTTATGCATGTTATGAGATTATCATACATGCTGCCTATGAATATTTTGGACTGTGTCTCTCTGTCCTGTAATTTTTAAAATGTGGGCTTCTTCTACCCACAGTTTTGGTACAATTTCTTGTGGTGAGTTAGTGGCAGGATACCACCCTGGTTTTGAGGCTTCTGGCAGAACATTTTTCTTGTAGGGCTGTGGTTGCTACTAAGTTATTGCTCAGGAATCACGTCCAAGGCCTAGCCCCAGTTTGGGTTTTGCCTATGTATTAAATACTGTTAGTGGTTTTAGTTCCTTCATTGTTCCTATTTGAATAAAATGAAACAGGATTTCCGAAGGTGGTGGGACAAGTTCTGGGTCCAGTAAAGCCCAGGTTGCTTGCATAGACTGAAGTGACTTCTATTCTCTAGAGAGGCATGAAAAATTCTGCCTCAAAATGTTTTTTTCATATCTGGTAGAAACATTAATGATGATAATCAGCATTTACCATTACCAGGTGAAGCATTATTCTAAAAACTTAGCATGTACCATGTTTTGCCATGTATAATGTGCACTATTTTACCCAAATTTTTGAGGGAAAAATAAGGATGCACATTACACATGGGTATAACGATTACATACCATAGATATAATAATGGGTATGATAATCCCATGTATAATGTGCACAAAAATGTGGGTATGCATTAATCACAACAAAATATGTATTTCTTGCTTGGTATGAGTCATAATCATAAGCAGTATAATTTATCACCCCATCTATAAGCAAGATGCTTTACATACATTATTCAGTCTTCAGAACTCTCTGAGAGGGGTATTTAGAGATCAGAAAAATGAGGCACCAACAAGTTAAGAAGCATACCCAAGATTATACAGGTGGTAGGTTTAAACCCAGGCTCTCAACCCTTTTTTATGTAATGCAACTGAATCACTTCTCATACGTAAGTACTTGATCACTTAGTATCTTATTTCACTTTGACAACAACCTCCGTGGGAAGAATAGAAAGTACTATTATCTTCACCTTAAAGGGAAGGAAAATGACACATAGAGGTCAAATGGCTTGCGCAGTTAATGGTAGAGTCTGCATTAACCTGGCAGAGTCGGCCCAGAGTCCCCACTTTCTGGCCATTAATGTAATACCTTTCTGCTGTCCATCCACCCTGTGCCTGGGTGATGTTACATAGAGAGAACATAGTTTTCAATCCTTCCACTCAAAGCATACCTTAAGAGGGTCATCATCCTTGAATCCTTAGTTCTTACAGTCACTGTTTGTACCTAATCTAATCACAATGAGGATATCTTGTCAGATATCCAAGAACTCAGAGATCCTTAGTTTATGCCAGCAAACCCTGATGCTCAAAGTCGGTATCCTCAACAGTTTTACATTCCAAACCACACTTCCAATAAAAGTGGTCCTCCACAGCAAGTTCCAAAGTGAGCTCCAGGCCTGGATCCCAGGCCGCCAGTTCCATGGGAGGGTGTCATCCACAATCCCATGGAAATTTGGCAAGTTGTTCAGACAACCCATGGAGCAGTTGCTCCATCAAGCTGCCTTTGATGGCAAAGCCAGATAGGCTTCTCTGGGCACCAGCTGACCTTCTCCAGCTCACCTGTGCAGGGCTCTCTGCTTCTTTTTCCCTTCCTCTCCTGGTCACCAGCTCCCTGCACAAATGCTTCTCCTTGCCAAGAAGATACAATGACTGAAATGATCAGATAAATATGCTAATGATTTATCTTGGCAAATCAGTGTTACGTCACTTCAGGTCTCTACAAAATTTCCTCCAACTACTTCCAGTCTTATGCACATATTATCAGAATCTTAAAGCCTCAGATGCAGGTTGAGCCCAGATTCTAATTTCAAATCTCCACCGGCTCACACTTGAGACACGTCTGTCTTCCATCTCCAGCTGACCCATTCTTGTGCCCTTCCTGCTGGAATGAATGCTTCCCCACATTCATCTCCACTTTCTTCACACTCACACCAGTAGAATTTATAGCTTAATTTACAGACTTGCCCCAAGAACAAGCAAAAGGGAATTGGGTTCAGGGCCTGCCTACTGGGCAAGAGATAGCCAAAGTCCCCATTTTTTATCTTTTTTGCACATTTTCCCCTCCTTTGCCTTCCTCCTCCACTTGATAGACTTGCCTTCTAGTGGTCTCTGCTTAACTTTTTCAGCATCCAGAACTTGATCACTGCCTGGTTAAGGTTCAGCAAAAAATGTCTAAATGAGCTTTTGGCAGCAAGCAGCCAGCCTTGGACAGGGCTGCTGACTTTACTAAAGGCTCCCAGGGAGGCAGCTGGCCTAAGCTTGCCATTTGCAATTTGCTGAGCAGCCCCAGGCCCAACACGGGCACCAAATCTGAGTCTGCACTAACCTGGTAGGCACCGCTCATCCCACCATAATGACTCCCTGGGACTCTGTCGCACCCAGTTCACATGCCACCCAGGGATAGTTTGGCAGCTGTACCTTGCAGGTGGCTGGCCTCAGCCCATGCTTCAGACTTTCCTGGTAATTCTCAGGGTCTATGGGCGGTAGGCACACAGCAGCCGGCCTCAGTGTACCTTATGCCTCTTACTGAGCCACGCTGGCCCAGTGCTGGTGGCAGCCAGTCTTGGTTCCCAGCATGGCCTTTCCTATATGCCTCTGGGCCCAGCACAGGCAGCTACTAACCACAGATCCCTTTGTAGCTCCAACCACGTGACCCTAGGTTGGGCACAAGCAATGGCTGGCCTTGGCCCGCACCAGAGCCTATCCCAACACACCTAATGGCTGACTTCAGACCACAGGTATAACACCTGATTAGTTCCACAAATGGCATAGCCAAAGAGTGGTCTTAGCAGGCACCAGAGTCCTGCTGGAGCAAACCCTGCTCAGTGGGGTCAGCACCTACACACTAGCTTATATGTGTGTGTGGCCAATCCTCACAGCCAGTCAGCCTGAGGGTGAACTCTACTCTCTGATGTGCCAACAGCAATCAAGGCTTGACTACAACACGAAGGCACACACAACACACACAGGGACACTCCAGGAGCACCCAGTTCAGGTGATCAGGGAGACAGCACCACTCACTCCCCCACAGAATACCTGCTATATACAGGCCACTCTGCCATGACTGGGAGAAGTAGCAGATCTACTTAACATAGAGAAACAAACACAGAGAGGCAGCCAAAATGAGGAGGCAAAGAAACATGTCCCAAATGAAAGTATAGGAGAAAAACTCCAGAAAAATGACTAGACAAGATGAAGGCAAGCAATTTACCGATGCAGAGTTCAAAATACTGATTATAAAAATGCTTGTTGAACTTAGAGGAAGAATAGATGAACTCAATGGGAACTTCGACAAGGAGACAGTAAACATAAAAAGGACATAGAAACCGTGAAAAAGAATGAGTCAGAAATGAAGAATATAATAACTGAAAAAAATATATACTAGAAGGAATCAACATCAGATTAGATCAAGGGTGTCAAACTCATTTTCACCGGGGGCCACATCAGCCTCACAGTTGCCTTCAAAGGGTTGAATGTAATTTCAACTCCTTAACAGTTAAGGAGTAGTTACATTTATACAGTCCTAAAATTATTTCAGTCCTTTGAAGGCAACCACAAGGTTAATGTGGCCCCCGGTGAAAATGAGTTTGACACCCTTGATCTAATCTGATGTTGACTCCTTCTAGTATATATTTTTTTCAGTTATTATATTCTTCATTTCCAACTTGTTCTTTTTCATGGTTTGAAATGAGTTGACACCTTTAGATTAAATGAAGCAGAGGATTCAATCAGTGACTTGGCAGACAAGGTAGAGGAAAACACTCAATCAGAACAACAAAAAGAAAAAAGAATTTTAAAAAATTAGGACGGTTTAAGGGACCTCTAGGACAATATCAAGCATAACAACATCCACATCATAGGGGTACCACAAGGAGAAGGGAGAGAGCAAAGAATTGAGAACTTATTTGAAGCAAAAAGACGTACAAATCTAGGAAGCATAGGCAGTGCCAAACAAGACAAACCCAAAGAAGCCCCCACCAAGACACATTATAATTAAAATGCCAAAGATGAAAGACAAAGAGAGAATCTTAAAAGCACCAAGAAAAAAGTATTCAGTTATCTACAAGGGGGTTCCCACATGACTAATAACTGGTTTCTCAATAGAAACTTTGCAGGCCAGAAGGGAGTGGAAAGAAATATTCAAAGTGATGAAAATCAGGGACCTACAACCAAGAGTACTCTACCCAGCAAAGCTATCATTTAGAATCAAAGGAAAGATAAAGAACTTTCCAGAAAAGAAAAAGCTAAAGAAGTTCACCACAAACAAACCAGTATTACAAGAATGTTAAAGGAGCTTCCTTAAGAAAAAGAGCAGGGGAAGAACATAAATATGAATAATAAAATGGCAATAACTACCTATCTATTAATAATCACTTTAAATGTAAATGGATTAAAAGCTCCAATCAAAAGACATATGGT
This sequence comes from Anoura caudifer, assembly GCA_004027475.1. Taxonomy (NCBI): domain Eukaryota; kingdom Metazoa; phylum Chordata; class Mammalia; order Chiroptera; family Phyllostomidae; genus Anoura; species Anoura caudifer. Next base: position 408,660 of record PVKU01000483.1, on the reverse strand, counting down.
GGCTGAATGGATATAGAAACAAACCCAGGCACATTCTGTCTACAAGAGACCCACTTCAGACAGAAAGACATACACAGACTGAACATAAAGGGATAGAAAAAGAATTTCATGTAAATGAAAATGAAAAATAAAGCTGGGGTAGCAATACTTATATGAGACAAAATAGACTTTTAAAAAAGGCTATAATAAGAACAAAGAAGGACATTTCATAATGGTAAAGGGATCAATCCACATAAAGATATAACCCTTGTGGACATTCATGCACACAACATACATGTACCTAAGCATATGAAGCAAATATTGATGGACAGGGAAAGATTGACAGTAGTGCAGTTGTAGTAGGGGAATTTAACACCTCATTGTATTCAAGGGATAGATCTTCCGGACAGGAAATCATCACGGAAACAGCAGCCTTATATGATACATTAGACCAGAGGGATTTAATTGATATTTTTAGAGCACTTCGTCCCAAAGCAACATAATATACATTCTTTTCAAGTGGAACATTTTCTAGGATAGACCACATGTTAAGCCACAAAACAAATCTCAATAAATTTAAGAAGATTGAAATTATATCAAGCATCTTCTCCAAACCACAATGATACAAAACTGGAAATCAATTACAAGAAAAATACTGAAAAGTACAAACACATGGAGGCTAAATAACATGCTACAAAACAATGAATGGGTTAGCAATGAGATCAAGGAAGAAATTAAAAGACACCTTGAGACAAATGAAAATGAAAACACAGTGCCCCAAAACCTATGGGACACAGTGAAAGCAGTCCTAAGAGGGAAATTCATAGCAATACAGGCCTACCTCAAGAAACAAGAAAATTCTCAAATAAACAATCTTACCTTACACCTAAAGGAACTAGAAAAAGAACAGCAAACAAAGCCCAAAGTGAGTAGAAAAGGAAATAATGAAAATCAGAGCAAAAATAAACAAAATAGAGTATAAAAATAATACAAAAGATCAATTACATCAAGAGTTGGTTCTTTGAAAAGATAAACAAAATTGATAAACCTTTACCAAGACTCATCAATAAAAAAAGAGAGAGGGCCCAAATAAATAAAATCAGAAATGAAAGAGACATGATAACTGACACCACAAAAGGGTCGTAAAAAAATACTTTGAACAATTATACATCAAGAAATTGGACAATCCAGAAGAAATGCATAAATTCCTAGGAACATATACTTTTCCAAGACTGAATCAAGAAAAAAATCTAAACAGATCAGTTACTGTAACAAAATCAAATAAGTAATCAAAAAACTCCCAACAAACAAAAGTCCTGAATCAAATGGCTTCACAGGTGAATATTACCAAACGTTCAAAGAATTAACACTTATACTTTCAAACTATTAAAAAAATAATTAGAGGCCAGCATTACCCTGATTCCAAAACCATACAAAGGTATTACCAAAAAGAAAAAAAGAAAATTATAGGCCAATTATCTGATGAACATATATGCAAAAATCTTCAAGAAAATATTAGAAAACTGAATTCAGCAATACATTAAAAAGATCATACACCATGATCAAGTAGGATTTACTCCAGGGATGCAAGCCTAGGTCAATATCTGCAAATCAATTAACCATGTTACACCACATAAACAAAATGAAGGATAAAAACCATATGATCCTGTCAATAGACACAGAAAAAACATTTGACAAAATCCATCATCCATATGACCAAAAAAAACCTCTCAGGAAAGTGTGTCTAGAGGGAACATACCTCAACATAATAAAGGCCATATATGACAAACCCACAGCTGATATCATACTCAATGGGGAAAAGCTAAAAGTGTTTTCCTTAAGATCAGGAACAAGACAAGGATGTCCACTGTTGCCACTTTTATTCAAAATAGTATTGGAAGTTCTAGCCACAGCAATCAGGAAGGAAGGAAGGGAGGAAGGAAAGGAGGAAAAGCATCCAAATTGGAAAGGAAGAAGTAAAACTGTCACTATTTGCAGAAGACATGATACTATACAGAAAGAACCTTAAAGATTCCACATACACACAAAAAAACTATCAGAACTGGTAAATGAATTTAGTAAGGTAGCAGGATACAAAACTAATATTCAGAAATCGGTTGCAAATTTTTTACACCAATAATGAACGATCAGAAAGAGACATTAAGAAAACAATCCCATTGACAATTATGTCAAAAAAAAAAAAAAAAACCCTGGGAATAAATATAACCAAAGAGGTAAAAAACCTGTATTCAGAAAATTATGAGACAGTAAGGAAAGTATACATCATGCTCACAGATAGGAAGCACTAACATTGTTAAAATGTCCATGCTACCCAAAGCAATCTGTAGATTTAACGCAATCGTCATCGAAATACCCATGGCATTTTTCACAGAACTAGAACACATTTATTGGAACCACAAAAGCCTCCATATAGCTACAGTGAGACTCCCTGAGTTTGTCAGATTTAGTATGTGGCCCCTTTTTTCATCCATAGATGTATTAACTCTTTTAGGCCACTAGGGTGTAATTAGGTAAATCATTGCTTATAAAATGAGCTGTGAAATTGAGTAAGTCTCCACTCCGTTGCACTAAATGGCAGTGTAGGTGTCCATTAGATTTCACGTGACTTCTAAGACTTCTGGAAAGTAACATAAGCAAAGAGAGAACCTCATCAAGTCAGTGCCCCCTCAGCCATTTCCTATTTTATAAAAGCAGATGCTCTGGATTCATTTACTCATTCTCTCCAACATCCTTTGTACTCTGCTCAGGGCCAAAGACGAGTTAGGTGATGAGGGTACACCACATAAACACACAATAGAATTCCCTACCATAACAGTCCCAGAGCCTCAGGGGGGATTCAGGCCTCAGGCTCCATTTCTATTTCTGGTGACTTGACTTGTCTCTACATTGCTAAGCTGGAGAAGTATTGTCCCTCTCTTCCCATTTAATTCCTCACCCCCTTTGACAGTGAGGTGGAAATGAGACAGACTGGGTGCAAATTCTCCTTCCCACCTAGTATTTGTCATTTCTTAATTCGAAGTCATCTCAGTTACCTTGTCTGTAAAATTGCAGGCAATATTTAATGTCTATTTTGCCTGGGGCAGAAAGGGTAGCTATTTTAATAAATTGAACGAGATACAACAGTTGTCTAATGAGTAGTACCTATTAATATGGTAGTTCTTTGTGTTCAATCCCAGACTCATAGGGCTTGATAAATCAAAGTGAGAGTTAATGGAAGTAGAGGATCATTTTCCCTGGCTCCTTTCTCTGTATCATGCAAACCCTGTTTGTGCAAGCCTTTCTGTTCTGTCCTAAGGAGCTCAGGGTGTGTCTGCTCCTCAGCCTGGCCAACTTCTACCTGCTGAAGTTTCCTGTGCAGCCAGAGGTCAAGCAGTTGGCAAAGTCAAGTCAGCCAGCTGCTGTGAAGTGATACTTCTGAAGGAAATCCTGGATCGGTCCCGCAAGGGAGTAGCAAACTGCAGCCTGGATTAACCCAGGCTGTTCATCAGTGCACTTCAGCTGCTCGTCCACTCTCTGCTGGGCAGCTGGGCAAGAAACTCCAAGACTGCCACTCCCCGCTGCCCAGAACAGCCAGAGGGAACACTGGGAATTCCTAATCAGTGCCTGCTGTCTTTCCCAGAAAAGGGATTAAGCGTGCCCTGATGGAGCTTACTCTTTCATCAATCTGTTTGGGGGAGTGCAGTGGAAGAGAGAAGGGACCTGAGCAGTCCATTCCTCACCTCCTTAAAAATTCTTTCAAGCAGCGCCAATCCGCCATCAACACTGGCTTTGAGCAAGCAGTCTATGGCATCAAATGTGTCTGTGTGCTTGTAAAATGCCAACCTCAGAGGGTTGCGATGAATAAATGAGAGATCACACGTGAAAGCTATTACCAAACTGCCTGGGCCATGGCAATACACAATACATGCTAGTTTTCCCTTCTTAATATTTTTTTGTGAGGTAGTATTACATAATGTGCAGAAAACAAGCCCATTAGTCTCTATCAGAACTCTCATTGTAGGTGACTGAAAACTGACTCGAACTACATTAGGAAAATTTTTTAAAAAGGAATTTGTTGGTTCATGGAACTCATAGGCATGGCTAGATGAAGTTTTCAGGACTCTGTTCCTCTTTCTCTGTCTCTTAACTGCCTCTGCTTGGCTCTCATCCTTTTTGCTGTTGACTTCCTTCTCTCCTGCCGCAGACAGCATCTCCCCATGTGGGAAGGAAGACAGGCACAGGAATCATGATCCAAAGGAGGAGGCCACACTATCTCCCAGTGTCCATGAATTCAGTCTCACAGCAGGACTTTGACCCTGTGTGGGTCACATGCTCATCCCTGAAACCAGGAGTCAATGAGCTATCCAACAACCAACCAGGACCCACAGGCCAAGTGCAGTCAATGTCTCCTGCTTTGGTCCAGTACATGGGCTAATAATAAATGGTCCTGTCATTTTTAAATCAAAAAGAAGGTAATATTTTCTAACACTTAAAAATTCAAATTTCAGTGCCCATAAATTTCACTTTTATGGGACACACCACACCCATTCATTTATGTATCTCTGTCCATTTTTGGCTACAAAGGTAGAACTGAGTAATGGTGATAGGGACTATATAGCTCACAAAGCCTAAAATACTGCTATCTTATCTTTACAGAAAAATTTTGCTGACCCTACTCTAGACCAATTATGGTAAACTTGAAGACAGGACACTCTGGCCAGATGTGAGTCATGTGCCCACCCCTGTAGCTAGGAGACAGGCAAGGTAAAAAGGATAATACTGCTGTAATCACTTCATTTGAATTAGTTTATTTAATCTTTGCAGGAACCTTTGTAATCCTCACTTGATAGACAAAGAAACTAAGGCACAGAAGGTTAAGGAATCTGTCCAAAGTTATATAGCTAGTAAGTGGTAGATCTGAGATTTGAATCAGGCTGTCTGGCTCCAGAGTTCACTCTCTGACTGCTATAGGGTCTGTTCTAGCAAATTGTTGGGGGCTGGGGATGGGTAGGATGGGTGTCCTGGGGAAAGAGGGATGCTGGGGAAAATAAACAACAGATATCCATAACACTGTCAGATCAATATGAGTCTGAAAGTCTTTTACTTAATTTCTTAGGACCTTAATTCTTTCTTCAGTGTGAAATAGATAAGCTCTGCCCTTTGAGGTGGTAGTAACGATAATGGCTAACATTCATTGAGCACGAACTTGGAGCTAATACGAAGTACCTTATGTACATTGCCTCACAAAGGAAACCAAACAAAGGTTACATAGATTGCCCACAGCAGCACGGGGAAGCTGTGCCAGGGCCTCGTCAGATGCCAGGTCTGTCCACTACAGAGCACTGCCTTGCATCAGAGAGGATGAAGAGAGATAAGGTATCAGATGGACTGAGCAGAGAGCCTGACGCGTTGTAGGCACTCAATTAAGCTCAGTTTCCTTTCTTCTTCTTTGCTGACTTTGCCCATTCACATTACGGAGATTTGAGTAAGGAATCTACTGTATCCTTGAAGAGTCCTTTTGCCTTTATCTTTTATGTGAAAAAAATGTTTAAAAATCGCCGTTTAATCGGTCTTGTGAGAAAGGCAGAGCTAAAACTAGTGAAGGTTCAGAGAAGGGCACAGGGAAAACAATTTGCGGCATCCATGGGAGAAGAGTGTGCCATGAAAAGAGGAATTCCAAACCCTGGGACATTTCATTTGGAAAGGAAAGCTCCCGGAGGCATGATGTTTACAGTATAATAAGCTGACGACAGGTATAAGAAAGGCTAATCAAGACTCGGCATTTACTTTTGCCCCCCAAAAATACAAGAAACAGACGGTTGAACTCATTGTATAATAGCTGTGTCACCTTCCACTTTGGAACACTATCAAAGTGAGCTTTACCCTCCCTTCCTGCCAACTGTGGGCCAAACCACACCTTCAGTCCCTGTCAGTACACAAGACACTGCTCTCTACACGTACTGTTCAGAATCTGACGTTCTCAGGGGAAGGCACACTGGGGCCCTGCAGTCCAGCCGCTTGGCGTTGTAAATTCAACTGAAGCCCAGTAAGGTGAAGTGATTTGTCCAAATCTGCATGATAAGCTCGTGGAATACCGAGATTTAATTTGGCCCTGGGGTCAGAGAAACTAGATTAACGTCCTGGTTAGACCTAAAAGAACTTTCTAAGACTCAGCACTCCCATTTTTTCTTAATTTTTTTAAATGAAGTTATTGTGGTGCTACTGATCAATAAAACCACACTGGTGTGGTCCAAGAGTCAAATAATAAGAGTGGCCTGATTCTCAGTTCAGCGCTCTGTCCTCCTAAGTCACTCTGCTCCTTGGAATAACTGATGTAGGAAAAAAGTGCAATGCTCAATTGTTGAAGGAAAAAAGAAAGAAAGATGCTGCACCACCCCTCCCCCCTTTCCTTCCCCTCACCAACAATAAAGTACAAAGTTCAAAAGAAAGCAACTTGAAAATGGTGAATGCTGGACTCGGAGACCTTTCCTGGAGTGAAACCTGTGGTCACACACTGGCCAGGGCAATCCTTGAACAACTTGGTTGCCATCCAAGTCTGTTTTCAGTGGGGAATAAAGTTCATGTTTTGGAGGCAGTATCCTTGACTTTTTATCCTGTTATTCAAATATTTCCTAATAATCTTCGGCATTTATACACTCAAGAGACCTTGAAGGAAAAGGATGCAGGGCTCCAACTTTTTTTCCTTCCTTTTGCTAATGAATAGATGTTTTCTTTCTGACTTCACTGGCCCTATCACCCTATTTTTTTCATACCCAAATAACCCTACAAGGAGGAGGTCAAACGGCAAACAAGAAACTGTAAGTTACAAAGTTTTAGGTTGGATTTAATGCTATGAGTGCCTTGCAACATGAAAAACATCTAAATCGAGAGGAATTGAAATGTTAGCAAATACACACATAAGGCATAAATTTCTTAGGATAAATATGGGTGTTTCTGGTGCCACCTGTTGGTCGTACTGTAAGGTTGAACTACACGCAGTATTGTCGGTCATGAAAATGAAATTACGCTGTAGCAGTCACAGTGATAAATTTCAGCAGGCATGCTGAATGTTGAAAAAGGGTGACTGTTGCTTTAACATTATCTTTAATCACAGCTATTTAAACATGCAGGACCATTTTTTCCTCTGATTTTTTGCTCTGATTTGCTCACTGATTAAATGTGTAGAAAGGAATATATAATAAGGCATAATCTTTGGGATCTCTGAGATTAATGAACCACTCAATAATCAGATTCAAATGACTTTTGTGTCTCAGGATTCAGGACTGGTGTGGGTGCCCTGTCCATTCTCCAGAGCTGTTGTGAGAGGTGGCCACTACAACTCCCAGCTACACCCTTCTCTCGAGAATTGCCCTTGTCTCAGGAAGCCACTTTGACCAGGAAGCTACATACATGTGACTTCCACAGCCGGTGGCCAGTAACTGTCATGGTGGGTACAAATGGCCAGTCCTCCTAACCTTAAAGCAAGATTAACCCTGTGGGGTAATTTGTGCTCCAGAACTCCCCAAGGGATCAAGCTGAAGCTAGGCTCCTACTGAAGCCAAAATTTTGTGGAGCGCCCTTTCCCTGCCCTATCTCATTTCTCTCGTTCTTGAAACCACTCAGTAAGTCACTTAAACACAACTCGTGTCAGGCTCTGCTTCTAAGGAATCTGACCTAAGATAAGAATGGTCCTATGGAAAACTGCATCTTTCGAAAGGGGAAAGCCATGAGAGCAAAACAGCCCTTGCAAGTGGGGGTCTGTGAATGTGGTTTCCTCAGCATGCTTGGGAGTCAAACGCTGGGCAAAGCAACTTTTCTCCATAGGTAACAAAGCCCAGACTGGAGGAGAGCAGCAGCCATACCGCGTTATGAGCCCAAAGACCTGGGTGATGATATAAAATAGATGCTTGAAATGGCACTATGCCTGAGTTTTCTGAGAAATGCATTTAGCTTCAAAATAGTACATCCATGCTGGCATTAGACCTAGTGCTCCCAGGGGCAATGAAAAATAACCTGGAATTGGAGGACTTGAGGCTTTACACATTTCTACATCAGCTAGAGGAGCCAGGCCTTTGTAGTTTGTGCCAAAGGAGAACCAGGGGAAAAGAAAAAACTCTGCCAGAGGACAATTCTGGAAATCTCATAAGAATTGTTGGTTGATTCAATTGGGTTTTGATCGTAGAAGTTCCAGCTGGTCCTCTAGAAGTAGCAGTGCCAAGTAAGAAAATGGAAGCTTTGGGTCTAGTCAGACCTGGGCTTGAATTCTCCTCCACTTACTAACTCAGTTTCCTTATCTTCAAAATGGGGATCATAATATTTACCTCCCAGAGTTGTTGGGGGTGTTGTTTGGGGGATGGTGGTGGTTCAGAAGCAGAGTCAGTTCAGCACCAGGTATAAACGAGTCAGTGAATAAAGGCCAGCTATTTCTCTGCCTAGAGCTATAGCATCTACTGATCAGTCTACTCTCTGTCACTAGTAAAGGTAATATTTTTGGCTAGTACATTCATTCATTCATTTTGAATCCAACGGGAAAAAGGATGCTGTTTAATTAGGACCCTATTGGGGACCCCCAAAAGCTATTTTAATTTTTTATTAATATGCAAATTACTACAATCCTCACTTGGTAAAAAACCAACGGGACAGTTGAATATAATGTAAGGCCATCCTAAATGATTGAGCAGATTGTACCATATACAAAGGTGTCCCACTGTGGGCAAGTGGGGCTAAAATACAGCCTTGCTTCTCTCACCTAGCCATGAACCCTATGGTCAGTGTCCACCTAGAGAGGACAATTTTACTAATTCTCACAGAAAATGGGCTAGAAGGAGCCCTGACATTGTGCATGCCCTTTTGTTCAGGTTTAAGGTCCCTCTTACGGGCACAGGGGGTCATGAGTGAGGACTTGCTACAGAGAACGCCTAGGCATTGTGCTCTCTAAACCTAAATTCTCCCAACTACATGCCCTACTTTTCACAGACAAGGCCTGACAAATGCATTTTAGGCCCCAGAAATTAGCTGGCAGGGATGTCCTCAAAATATACGCAGCTCAGATATTCTGATATCACTAACACTCAAGGCAGGGTCTGAAAAATTACCAACACCATTATTTAGGGTACTAGATGGAAGACGCATTTCCTGAGCCATACACCTGATCTTGTAGATTCTGCAATCTCTAGAGGTTAAATTAAGGAATAGCTGTTGAAATAATATTAACCACTTCCTCACAGGCTTGCTGACCATAAAGAAGAGTTTCTCGGTCAAGGGTTCCCTTCATTTACAAAGTCTGCATGGGAGTCATGGTTAGGTGTTGAACATTCCTCGGAAAGGCTCTTCCTCTTGAAAGAAGCTCAAAGACACAAACAGCTGTAGACTTCCTTTCCCTTGATAACTTCCTTCTACTCCGCACCCCACTCCTCCAACATATACACAAAATTATGTCTCATAGGGATTCTCCTCATCTCTCCCTTTCTTGGTTCTGGTCTATGGTACATAGACAACCATGTCCTCCAGCAGGCAGAGGCAGATAGGTGATGGCTGTCTATTCTTAAAAGTCTTGTTTACTTTTTAGAATCACATTTAGCATTTTCTATTGCTCTTCCCAGCGTCCTGGGTTACCCAAGCCCTTCCAAGCAGCCTAATTCTGTCCTTGGTGGCAATCCTGACCATCAGGAAATGTCCACATGATAGATTAGTTATTAACTTAATGATGCCTTCAATATAGCATAGTCTTTAGATAATAGTAGTTTGTATACAAGCACATCACTCTCAACATAAGGTTTGTCAATCAAACAACCAATTGAGGTTCCCTATCACCAACAACTATGCTCTGAGGTACACATCTAGAGTGTGTCATTCACTTTGCCCACTTCCAAGTGAGCATCAAAATCTATTAAAAGATATAGTCTAAGTCCCATTCAATACATGGGCTAGAGATTAATTAAATGTGGTCTCAATCTTCAAGAAATTCAGTGTAGAAGAACGCCTATGGAAGCACTCTGTGACAGACTAAAGCGCTTAACGGACTACCATTATGAAGAAGAAAGTCTTGTTCTGTAATTTAGATGCTGAGAAGAGAACTAGTATTTACTGATCACCATTAAATTTTCACAACAAGCCTACTGGCTTAATTGCTGGGTCAGTTTTGATGCCTTCAGGTGCAAGAAATAGGAAACCCAACTAAAAGTGGCTTAAACAAGAAGAAGAATGCATTATCTCACTTAACCACAAGTCCAAACATAAGGATTACTGGGGTTGATTAATTCAGTAGCTCACTTATATCTGCAAAAACCCAGGCTGTTTCTGTTTTTCCATTCTCTCATTGTATGTATGTGTGTACGTGTGTGTGTGTGAGAGAGAGAGACAGACAGACAGACAGAGACAGACAGAGAGAGAATTACGAATTGGTATGGAGGATGACTGCAGAGTAAGTTGGCAAACTGATGGTATACTTCCAGTCTGAAGGCTGACAGTCCTGAGACCCAGAAAGAACCAACAGTTCAGTACAAACATGAAGGCAGGGAGAAAAAAACACCAACCAAAGTCCTGGCTCAAATGCAGTAGGCAGGAGGAATTTCCTCATTTCAGGTGAGGATCATTTTTATTCTATTTAGGCCTTCAACTGCTAGGATGAGGCCTATCCACATTAGGGAGGGCACTCTGCTTTCCTTGGTCTATTGATTTAAATGTTAAACTCAACCCCCCAAAAATCCTCCCAGAAATACTCAGAATAACGTTTGACCAAATATCTGGGTGTCGTGTGGCCCAGTCAAGTTGACAATAAATCCTCACACATTCATCCTCAGCATTTGGTTGCGAGAAGGCACCAACAGTTCCAGTTATCACATCATCATACAACCAAAAGCTCCAGGAAGAAGAGGTAAATCTTAGGGAAAACATCCCAAAAGATGAGCCCTTCAATTCTATGCTCCATTTCCGCTTCATCTCTTGGCTGGAATTATGTCCTATGCCCACTGCTAAACCAATCAATTGCCAAGGAAAAATTTATCCCTGTGCCCTAGGACCATGAGAGAGTTCATCTTCCTCTGAAGCATTTGACATTGATACATTGTTGTTACAAAAGAATAAAGGTTTGGATTGGGCAAGTAGGGTGGAGGGAGGCTATTTGGCTAAATAACCAATAGTATCTGCCATTATTTCTATTATCCTCATTTTAGAGCTATAGACATTGAGGTTCAGAGAGACAGAGTTGGTCACCATCACATGGCTAGTAAACTGTCAAGTTAGAATTTCCAATCAGATCTCTCTGGCTTAATTTGCTTGCTCTATTTGCAGGTCTATTTGTGGATAGACCTAACTCCACCCTGTACTGTCACCTTGGGCAAGCGCCTGAGTCTCTTCACATCTTTTCTGTCACTGATAAATAGACATAAGAATAGTCCTTCCCTTTTAGAGTATCATATTAACTTAGATAGTGTATGTAAAGCACTTTTGCTATTATTTGCTGCCCTACCATAGTATAGTACAGCTCTGGAGGGCACTATTCACCTTGAATATAAAATGAATTTATGCCCAGGAATTTCACCATAGCATCACCCTTACTAAGAGGCACCAAAATGACCTGTAGAGAACATTGGATTTAAGCACCACAACACAGGCAAGTTTTAACTCAATGCCACAACAGGTGAAGGACGGTTAACAGAATTTTCCATGCCCAGTGGTAAAGACCTTCATATATGTATCTCTCTAATTCTCACAAATGCCCTAGGATGATAAAGAAATTGTCAGTGCTTTTGTTTTTCCTATAGAGAGTTACTATGGTGGGGCTTCAATTCTAAGAAGGAAACAGAATTTCCTGATTTCCTTGCTGGAAAGACGTTGTCAGTCGGTCATTCAGCACCCTTTCCGGGGGTCTCACTGTGTCCCTCGTGTTCTGAGTGCCAAGGCTTCAGCGTGATGGAGTAAGTACTAATCTGCCAAGTCAGAAGGCCTGGGCTCTAGCCTTGCTTCGTGTGTAGCTAGTATTATCAAAGTGGAAAGTCGGTTAACATTTCCTTTTCTCTGTATCCACATTTATCTGCAAATGAAGTGATGAGGTAGACTCTTTGGTCTTTAAGACTGTTTTTCAGCTCTGACTTTCCCTGAGCCACATAATCCCAACTCTCCAGCCTCTTGGGGATGTGAGGGATGCCCTGGCTTCATCAGTAAGGATGCCTTGGCTCACCCCTCAAGGGAGGCTGAGACGGTCACAGAAGCAGAAATGAAAAAGTAATTTGATATAGCTTTTCTGAAATACAGTGTTTGGACAAGGAGGAGGGAGAAATGCAATGGATGAAGTAGAGGAGGAATTGGCAGGCGCAGCAGGACTCGTTGCTCGTGGTGTGTGAGTGGTAATGTGGGGCAATATTATTGAGAAAGAATAAGGGCCTGGTTAGACAGAACAATCTACGACCTTGCTCCCTGTACATGCAGTCCAAAGCCTCAGGTCTGATTAATGAGTCCACTGCTGTTTACCCATAACCTGGTTTCTACAGCAATCCTGGTTTCGCAGGCAAGGAAGACAATGTGATGTGGGGGAAAGAGTCCTGGAGGCCTGGGAAAGGGTGTCTAATTTTAACCCTGACTTGGATGTTATCTCCACCCATTGGGTCTTGGCTTCTTTATCTCTTAAGTGGGTTTTGCAGTAGGTGATCTGGAAGGTTCTTTCCTGCTCTCTGGTAGTCTAACAGATGCTATCACCTGCTACTGTTTCTTTGCATGTATCTGAAAATTGTTTTCTTAAACGGTTCCCCTTCTTCTCACTTTAGAATAGAAGTAAAACCCTAATATGGATTCTTGAAGGCCTAAGGAGAAAAACTAAGGTAGGGAGGCTTAAAATTTAGTCAAATTCTTAAAAATGAAAAATTGAGGGCTCTGAAGGAAAAATCACGTAAAAATGCAGGCATCTGGAAATTCCCAGGATGTGAGAAATGAGTCGTCCTTAATGTCTGTCCTGTTTGGAGGAGCAATTTAGTTACCTTAGCTGTGCATACTATAAGGACTCAATAAATACTCAATAAATAAAGTTAATCAGTTGCCAACTGGTTCACTTTAATGAGTCAGCAAGGAACAAGCTGTTACGGTTCTAACACCCTGTGATGCACTTCCCACCACAGGACACTTGCGGAGGCAGTGGAGCCGGCTACAGCTGGACACATAACCGTCAAAAGCACAGACAGTGGAGTCAGGGGAAGCTGTGTTGGATTATCGACCCTGAATTAAGCAGGGATTCCGGCATGCTTCTTAATCCCTCTGGGACTCCGTGTTCTCAACTGTAAAATGGGGAGAATAACAGCAGATATTACATGAGTGTGTTCATTTAACAAATATTGACTGAGCACCAAGGCACCAGGGATGTGTTAGTGAATAAGATCACTAAGACCCTGTTTTCGTGGAGATTCTTTTTAGGTAGAAGAAAGAGCAAATTAATAAGTAAGCACATAAATAACAAAGACAGCCACAGATATCGGTGAGTGCCATGAAGAAAATAAACAGGGCTAAGGAGAGAGTGACTGAGGGGAAGACCCCTCAGAGGACATGACATTGCGCAGAAGAACTGCCAAGGGAAGCGGGGAAGAGCGGTGTTCTGCTCAGAGCAGGCAGCAGAGAGCCTGCGGCAGGAATCAGCTGGGCGTGCTCTAGGAACAGGGGGCCGGTCAGTGCCGCTGAAGTATGGTGAGCAAGGCAGAGAATGAGAGGGTGGACGGGGTCAGGTCTTGCAGGACTTTGTAAGCCTGGTAAATTTTATCCCAACAGCAATGGGAAACTCCTGACAGGTTTTCAGCAGGAGAGGAGTATGACATGTGGAAGCTAGTTGGACAAGATCCCTTTGGTTGCTGTGTAGAGATTGTTAACAAGCAATGATGAGGCAATGAGGCCTGTTAGGAGACATTTGTCCACGTGAGGGCTGGACAGTTGGTGGTGGAGATGGAGAAAGTAATTCAGATTTAGGATGTGTTCTGGAAGGCGTGTGGGTTCAGTGAGGGGATCTACGTAAACCCCCAGCACAGAGCCTGACAAACGGGGCTCAGTTAAGTGCTTGCTAGACGATACGATCTGGGGTAGCCGGCCCATCACAATTCCGTAAGTCAAAGAGGAATCTGGCAAATACTTAAGTCATGGAACAGGTTAGCAAACTCGTTCAGCCACTCATCATTTATGTGCCACTAGGGCAAGTCATATTCAGGGCCTCAGTTTCCCCATTCACCAAATGCAGAGCAGACGAGATGAACTCTAAGGCAGCCAGCAGGGCCAACATTCTGTGAAACTTTTGTATGGGCTACGTCAGCAGGGTTTGATCAGAGAAGCAGAGTCGCTATGAGTGCGGTGGAATAAAGGATTTATAACCACCTAGTCTGTAGTATTTTGTTATAGCAACCCAAATGGACTAAGGTAGGCATAAAACAATAACAATCATTGATTTTGTGTCAGGAATCGGAAAAGGGCACAGCAAGGATGGTTCTTCTATGCCCCACAACGTCTGGGCTGAGGAGACTCACACAGCTGGGGGTAGGAACAGCTGGTACCAGAGGATCCCCTTCCAAGATGGCTTTTTCATTCGCACTTCTGGCACTCGGCCTGGGGTGGCTGCAGGGTAGGCTCGGCCCATCTGGGACGATTAGCTGGAAAGCCCACGTGTGGCCTCTCGGACATGGTGTTCTCGAGGTAGTTGGACTACCTACAAGACCGCTCAGAGCTCCACAGAAAATTTCTCAGAAAATAAGGTAGAAACTGCATGGCCTTTTATGTTGTGGCTTTGGAAGTCACCTAGTGTCACTTCCACTGTACTCTACTGGTTGAAGAAGTCACAAGCCCTCGCAGATTCAAGGGGAGGGAACAAAAACTCTGTCCTTCAGTGGAAGGAACGCTGAAGAATTTGAGGCTATGTTCACAACCACCCCCTGTAACTTTGCCTAGTCCAGTTCATACTTACCCACAGCAGGGGGCTAGATCACCCTTTGGTCGTTTTTATTCCTGTTCATTCTCACCTGCGTCAACTGATGAGGGTGCTGCTTATGAGAAGATTGTGACAGCTGCCTTTCTATCCATGCTTCCCCAAGTCTCTTGGAAGCTCATGTGCCCCTCACTGCTCAGCTCACATTCCAATTTTTCTACAACTTGCCACTTACAGATGATCTTTTGACTCGTAACTCCTTGGCTGAAGGCCCCTGCTTGCCACCTGACTTGCGGTCTATGTGATTCCCAATTGCTTCAGCTGACAATAATGAGATGAGTGGTCAAGTAGCCAGTGAACAGTGATAAGAAAATGTCTGGATTGGATTCATAAAGTAGAAAACAGGCTTTGAATCTAACAACAATTGTGGCCAAGACATTGATTCACCTTAAAAGATTTAAGAATCGATACAGTAAAATGAAAAAAGAAAAACAATTATTGGTAAACATCCAAGTTCGGAAGGAAATTGAAAGCTATCTTTAGGGGTGGCTGATGGAATAGACTTGGCCTTCATCCTGGAACCAGTTAGGCTGCATTTTGGTGGTCACCTATACCAGGTGCATAAGGAAGCCTCTCTTTTTCTGAAGAATTAGAGGATTTAGAGCCTGAACCATTCATTTATTTATTCAGCAAGTATCTACTGAGTGCCTTCTATGGATCAGGTAGTATTGTTCTTTGCTATTCAGGAGAATGATGGTGAAGAAGACACAACCTCTGACCTCAGAGCGTTATGAAGGAGACCAAATAAACAAACGAAAACAAACCCCCCCAAAACAAACTTATAATACAGGAAGGGAGCCCAAGAGAAAGCACCTAAGTGTAAACAAGCTTGTTTCATTCTTGGTTTCATGTCTTAATCTCCTCAAATGTGACTATAAGGTCCTTGAAGACAGGAACCAACTTTTATACATCTGCATGCATCCCAATACTCAGCTCAGTGACATGTCCATAATAACCCATCACTACACATTTGCTAGTGGCTTCACTGATAAATATTGAAGTGAAATGAGGTACAAAGTATGTTTGCATTATTTTTTGCCTCCTGCACAGGTTCTTGGCTGCCCATCTACATATTAAGCCATCGCCATAACAAATAAAATGTCTTATGTACCATCTAATGCTTGGTAGGAGGAACAGGGCTCTGATTCCTTGACACGTAAGAGCTCTGTGTTGACTGGATTCTTCTCTGCTGGCTAGTGGTGCAATGGATAGAGGAGGGTTTGGCTCTGCCCTTCGGAACTGTTACTTAACCTCTTTGGGCCTCAGATTCTTCCACTTCAAGCAAGGTATTGTTCCCTTCCGCTTTACCCTGTACACACGTTCTGTTTTATAGCTAGTTTGGGTGCTGCAGAAGATATAGTACCTAGACTATCTATAAACTAATGGCATGAGGCTGGCTTCTCCACATGCTTCTGTTTTCCACAGTAAATTGAGTCAATCCTATGAGGTTTTAGTCCTAGGGAATTTCCCCCTCAAAAACTAAACAGGTTAATAATGAACCACTTTCTTGTGTTTTCTATGAAGACAGCTCTTTGTAAGTTCTAAATGTTCTGTCCTGATTCAAAGAAGCTGGTTTCTTCATGAGTGGTTGGAATAAGACTTTTCTTGGAAGCTGCTGAATATGGATTAGTTGGATTGTTTCACAGGAAAAAAAAAAATGCGGGCTCTGGGGTGACTACTTCAGCACTTAATTGGGTTAGCAAAAAACTGCAAATGAGAGGTTTTCCTTGGGAAGGAAAGGATGTTTACAGCACACCTCCCACACCCCCCTAGGTGGTGGATTTTAACCTAAACGCTAGTCTTTAAGTGCAGCCTTTAATTTAGGAACCATTACAAGAATCTATTAGAGCAGAAAATGTCAGGTTGAAAAATTAACACATCACAGGAGTTAATTAGAATCCAGCCTCTCATTAGATGCAAATGGAGAGCCCTCCAACTGCCCACCAGCCCCCTGAAGTCATGTTTGTTGCAGCTCCAAAGTGTGCTGCGTGTGCCTTTATGATTCAGAGTGGATGGAGGAAGCTGGCCAGAGCCACTAGGGACCCACGGCCTGCCCTTTAGGTTAATGGAAGGTCCCTATCTTCTGCTCCTCTCCTAAATGCTCTGCATGTCACAGGGTGGATAGCCCTCTGCCTGAAGTGTTTTCTGCAACAAAGACAAGCATGCCATGCCTGTCACCAGGAGCAGACTGGTGACTGTGTAAACCACTCTGTGAGAGGGAAGCTGAGGGGCTCCAGGCCATTCAGACTTAGCTCTAAGTTGTGGTCTTTGTTTTCTTTCCACATTCAGACTGAAATGTGATTCCCCTGGCTTTCTTTTTTGGAAAATACCTGAGATCAGTTCCATGCAGGGAAAGAAAAGCTGTTGACAGGAAAAGCTTCTGACGGGGAAGGGGGCTTCTTCTTCAAGTGTTCTAAAAGGAGACAGTTACTTCAAGCAAGATGAGGTATGTCAGGGATGCCAGGGCCAGGTATGAGACCCAGACATCTTCAACTGTAGAGAAGACTGGGTGTCAAGAGTTTCCTCTGTGAGAGCAGTACCAGGCACTGCACACAGACTTCTGGGCTAGGCAGACATGCATCCGAGCCCTTCTCTGTCACTTACTGTGTGATCTTAGGCAAACTGCTTAACCTCCCAGAACATGAGTTTTCTCAAGCTGTTGTGCAAAATAAGAGATCATATGCATAACCTGGCACAACATAATCTAAATTGTTATTGATTTGATAATATAGTATTCCTTTACCCAACACTAATGGTGGTCCCTCTGTGTACCCGGCCCTTGACTTCATGGAGGTCACTGTTTAATAAATCATGAGAGGTCACTGTTTAATACACTATGTACACAAAGATATTTAGAACAAACCCAACCCTCCTACCCTCCCTGGGAGGGAGAAGTGACAATTGTACACTAACTCTGCTTTGGTGAGTGGCTTAGAATCCTGCGGTCATCTTCCTTTGAGCAGCCCTCTAGACTTAGCTACCTTTAGTTTGCCCCAAATTCTCTTTGTCCGTTTATTACATTGAGTTACAGTTGTCTGTTTAAGGTTTGTATACTCCTGTGAGTTACTAGAGGGTAGGGATCATCTATCTATTCATTTGATTCATACATCTAATCGTTATTCATCTCTGTAGGCCAACGGTCTTGTGCATTATTACTCAGCACAGGCATACAGAAGATTCACCCCTACTGCGGAGTATGTAGATTTTCAGCTGGAAAATTTTCTGCAGAAACAACTCTTTCCCCATTTTTGAAAGGCCTCCTTTGGCCCCTTGGCTTGATTGATCTGTCATTTTCTAACTATCACTTTTGTTCCAGCCTCAGTTTCTTCATCTCTTTAACAGGCTAGTGGAGTCTTCTTCCCAGGAGATGATGATGATGGCTGGCGACAATGCAGCTTCTGTGTGCCCAACGCAATTCCAGTGCAGTGCTAAATACCAGAAAAATGTCCATTCCATCATCTCCCTCAGCCAAGACTATCTGCCAATATAAGAAAACTAAAAATACAAAACAGAATATGAGCACCACAGCAGTGGTAAGACATCTTCCCAACTTATATCCAGCCTTTGCCATATGCCAGATGTAGCTGAAATGGGGAGATACCAACACGCACAGAAAAGTGATCCCTGTCACCAGCCCCAGAAAAACAGCGGCAAGCGTTGGACAAGATCTCACAGAGTAGAAAGCCCTCCACCCAGACCCTTGGACCTGGGATGCCAGAGATGTCTTTTGGCACCATGCTGGGAAGCAGGAGGCTGTCCCACAACAATAACCAAGGTATCTGGCACTTAACTAGATGCTGTGCTAGACACTGAGCCAAACGATTTAGAGGAATTATCTCATTTAACTTGTAGAAAAACTGTGTGTAGTAGACACGAACTTTCTCATTTCACACAGATGGCCAGTTTGGGGCAGGGACTCACCAATGCTTTGACCACAGTAAAGCACCAAGCAAATGTTTTAGGAATCCACCTGCTGAGGGTTTCATTGACCCACTGGAGATCTGAAAGGGCGAACTAGTCCAGAGCCCCGACCGGGGGTGGGGGCCGGGGGCGCCGGGAATGAGAGAGGGGTTAAGTTGGATCGAAACACGGGTCGCAGGATCCCCAGACCTCCAGGACACTACGCAAAAGCAGAATACGTTAGAAAGAGCTGCAGGCTGCAGGGAGGGATGCCTGGGAGGCTGGAGGAGGGGGGCCCAGTTGGTTGTGCGCCTTCTCGCCCACCCCCAGCTCCTCTTGCGCAGGTCGAACCTCTCCCCGCCCGCCCTCTCACTCTCCCAACCTTATTTAGAAACCGTGTCCCCGAGACAGGAAGGGCGTCGGGCTGAGAAGCACGGAGCGTCCCGGCCTCATTTCCTTTCGAATCCCCCTGTGGAATTTCATTTCATACGGTGAGGAAATCGGAGCGCGAGACCCTAGGCTGGTCGGCTGCTCCGGGGCGCCTCCCCCACTCGCGGCTGGAGGCCCGCAGCTCCCGGGCGCAGGTCCGCCGAGCCTGGTGGGGGTGGGGGAGGGGGCAGGGAGAGGGGGCCGGGCTCCAAACCAAGCAAGTTGGGAGTGGAAATAGCTGCGAGCTCGGGTTGTACCAGGCACCGTGCTAAGCGTTTTACGTATTATCGCTAATCCTCCCAAGTCTCCTTACGGATCAGGAAAAAGATGCCTAGAGGTTGAGCAATTTGCTCAAGGTCACACGGCCGGGATTTAAAGCCACAGTCTTCGTAAATCCAGATCCCCTGTGCTTTGTATACGTTTCTCTGCCCGACGGGAAGGTGGCCACGGGCCGAGGTGACAGCTGGAAGAAGGAAAGGAAAGGGAGCCGACTCATCTGGGAGCACTTTTCACCTGGGAGAGGAGGGGGCAGGCTGGCCGGGCCGGAGTGACTGGCTCCATCCCCGCCGGGCCCCCGAACGCGCCGAACCTGGTGGGAGGAAAAGTGAGAGCAGGGAGGCAGGGCGGGGCGCTCTGGGCCGGGAGGGAAGGAGAGAGGGGCGGCGGAGGGCGGCGGGCGGGCGAGGCCTGACCCCTCCACCCGCAGAGCGGCCACGCCCCCCACTGCCCACAGCGCCCAGCCATTGGAGTGGCACGCTGTCCGTCCCGCCCCGCTACCGCCCAGCGAACCTCTAGCGCCGGGGAGGGCTTGGGCTGTGAGAGCGTCGCGGCGCTGTGTGCTGGCGGGCTTCGTGTAGACCAGGGTGCGGACGCTGCCAGCGCTGGGTTGGGGGCGCACCGCCTGCAGCCATGGCCCTCGCAGTGTGTCTCTCAGCCTCGGCCCGGGGAGTCTAATATCCCACACAGTTGCAGGCAGCTGCTGGAGAGCCTACCGCTGCACCCTCGTCGCCCTTGGCGCCTTAT
The DNA here is from genome assembly GCA_004027475.1 of Anoura caudifer. NCBI lineage: Eukaryota > Metazoa > Chordata > Mammalia > Chiroptera > Phyllostomidae > Anoura > Anoura caudifer. The sequence goes on along the minus strand of PVKU01000483.1, from coordinate 388,379 downwards.
CACACTCCCTGCCCTGGAGCTGGGAGCAGCGCGGGGTGCCGGCGAACCCCGTGCAAACTGGGGGTGTCTGCTGGAGCTGCCCCCGCTGCCGCCGCCGCTGCTGCCCCGGGCTCGGGCCATGGCCTGGTGGGGAGCACGGCCGGGCGTCCTGGGGGCGCCCGGGGGCGTCGGTCTCAGTCTGCGGCTCCTGCTGGTATTGCTACTGCTCTTGGGGTCGGTTTGGGGCTTTGGGGACGAGGAGGAGCGTCGCTGCGACCCCATCCGCATCTCCATGTGCCAGAACCTGGGCTACAACGTGACCAAGATGCCCAACCTTGTGGGACATGAGCTGCAGACGGACGCGGAGCTGCAGCTGACAACTTTCACGCCGCTCATCCAGTACGGCTGCTCCAGCCAGCTGCAGGTGGGCGCCCCCACCCCCCACCCCTGGCGAGACCTTTGGGCAGGGACACACCAAACTAACTCCGTGGAACCCTTACCGAGTCGAGACTCCTACCCGCTTCCTAGGCTGAAGGGTATAACTGTCCTAAAAAAGTGATTTTCATCCCCACCCCCACTTTTCTGTCCCTTCTCAGGGACTGGAAGCCAAAACGTTGTGTAAGTCATCTGGCCTGCGAAAGAACCCACTCTTACACCCCGCCCTTCCGTTTTTCTCCCCTACCCACCGGTGTCTGGCCAAGCCCCTAACCCCAGTGGAGCTGAGGGTTATCTTTGCCAAGGATTCTGGCCGCCGCTGTTCAGTGGGCGAGTCCCCAGCGGGGCAGCCAGCTGCAGCTAAGACTTGGAAGGCGAGATAAGGAGCTGGGAACTTCTCTCTCACCGACCTCATTTTTACCCCATGTTTTTGGGTGGTTTATTAAATGATACACCACTGCCCTGTTTTCTGCGGAATGGCCCCTCGTCGTGTCGCCCGTCTGATTTTAGAGGTCATGCAGGAAGGAATGATTGGATTGGCTTGAGTTCTTTCTTATCCTCAGGGTTGAGGGCAGGTTTAGTACTTCGAGGCAGAGAAAACACAGCTTGGAAAAAAAAAGTGATGGTATGGTTAAGCTCTGAGAAGGTAGTTTGTATATTAGAAGATATTGTTATTGTTGTTTTTGCAGTCATTGAAAGTTTTTAAGCTTATGTATGATACAGAAAATATTCATCCTACAATAGTAAGTGAAGAAATAATTTGCATATACAAGCTGATTTCAATCTTAGAAAAACAACCACCAATTCATTGGAAAAGAAAAAGAATTGAAAGAAAATTTTAAAAAGTGTTAACACTGGTTGTTTTGTTTGGTGAGGCTATGAATAATTTTTGGAAATTTAGAAGAGAAATTGGGGAAAAAATAGGAGGTAGTTGTCCAGGGTAAAAGCTTTAAAAAATCTGTGGTTCTGGTTGTAACTTCTGAGAGATAAGAAACAAGCAGACAGCTTATTTACTAGGTGTATGGTTTATACAGGTCATTTTAAAAGTTGGATTGTGGTTTCAGAAAGATGGTTGGGATTAGACCCGTTGCTGGTGAAATGTCCCTTTGGAAGTTTCAGAACTTCAGAACTAGGTTATAAAAGCTTTAAAAATGATCCTCTAGCTCTGGGTTTGGAAACAGCACATATCCTGACATCAGTGGCAATTTTGTTGGAGAAACAGCTTTTGCAGGGATATATATTTTTAATTACATGTATCCTGGGGAAGCAGCCAAGCTGTTTTGAAGGACAGGACTGGATCCCTTTACATGCTGGAAAATAGTTACTTGTAACTCTAGACCTCATAGACAACATCTGTAAGGAGCCAAGCAGACTGTTTATCAATGCTGGAGGAATTGAGGACAGCAACTGCACTCTCCCCTGCTGGTATTGCAGTGTCAGGGACTTAACATTTATATTTTCCTATTGTGCTTCATTTTTATTCAGTGTGGAAACCTGGCCAAACAAACCCTGGGTGACTGGAGACCTCAACCAGCATCCCATTGTTGGAACTAACTGTATCTTAATAAGGACAGTTTCTGTTTCAATATGAGGCTGATTAAAAAGTAATTTTAGGGGGTAAAGTAGAGCAAAGAGAAAATTTTCACAAGAGAAAAGCTCGGTCTACTTTTTATACCTTTATTTTTTATGGTGATAAAGAAATTGGAATGAAAATAAATCACCCATCACCAAAATGAGTCCTATAATGTCTGTTCGCCTCTTTCAAACAGTAGCTGAAAGGGGAGGGAGGCTCCAAGTCAGTCTTTTAGGTTTATTTTTTAAGTGTTGTACAAGAAAGGATTATGTAATTCTTTGGGTCCGTTTTATACATTTATTTATTTATTTATGTTCTCCTGGAAGGGGTTACTAGACCCAAAAGAAGAAAGTGTGTAAGTGATAGGTTATTAGGCACCCTTGTCTGAGGTCAGTGTAAATGGTCAGACTCCCTATAGGCAGGTTTTAAAAGTAGTTATGAACTTTGCCTGGAAGCATTCACAACTCAGCTTTGTGCAGGCATTTGGTCATATTTCCAAATCACTGTTTTCTTTGTTCATTTCATTACTTTTCCAGTTCTTCCTTTGTTCCGTGTATGTGCCAATGTGCACAGAGAAGATCAACATCCCCATCGGCCCATGCGGCGGCATGTGTCTTTCGGTCAAGAGACGCTGTGAACCTGTCCTGAAGGAATTTGGATTTGCCTGGCCGGAGAGCCTGAACTGCAGCAAATTCCCACCGCAGAATGACCACAACCACATGTGCATGGAAGGGCCAGGTGATGAGGAGGTGCCGTTGCCTCACAAAACCCCCATCCAGCCTGGGGAAGAGTGCCATTCCGTGGGAACCAATTCCGATCAGTATATCTGGGTGAAAAGGAGCCTGAACTGTGTTCTCAAGTGTGGCTATGATGCTGGCTTATACAGCCGCTCAGCCAAGGAGTTCACTGACATCTGGATGGCGGTGTGGGCCAGCCTGTGCTTCATCTCCACCGCATTCACCGTGCTCACCTTCTTGATTGATTCTTCCCGGTTTTCCTACCCTGAGCGCCCCATCATATTTCTCAGTATGTGCTATAATATTTATAGCATTGCTTATATTGTCAGGCTGACTGTAGGCCGGGAAAGGATATCCTGCGATTTTGAAGAGGCAGCAGAACCTGTTCTCATCCAAGAAGGACTTAAGAACACAGGATGTGCAATCATTTTCTTGCTGATGTACTTTTTTGGAATGGCCAGTTCCATCTGGTGGGTTATTCTGACACTCACTTGGTTTTTGGCAGCCGGACTCAAATGGGGTCATGAAGCCATTGAAATGCACAGCTCTTATTTCCACATTGCAGCCTGGGCCATCCCTGCAGTGAAAACTATTGTCATCTTGATTATGAGACTGGTGGATGCAGATGAACTCACTGGCCTGTGCTATGTTGGGAACCAAAACCTGGATGCTCTCACGGGCTTTGTGGTGGCTCCCCTCTTCACTTACTTGGTGATCGGAACTTTGTTCATTGCTGCAGGGTTGGTGGCCTTGTTCAAAATTCGGTCAAATCTTCAAAAGGATGGGACAAAGACAGACAAGTTGGAAAGGCTGATGGTCAAGATTGGGGTCTTCTCAGTCCTCTACACAGTTCCTGCAACCTGTGTGATTGCCTGTTATTTCTATGAAATCTCCAACTGGGCGCTTTTCCGGTATTCCGCAGATGACTCCAATATGGCGGTTGAAATGTTGAAAATTTTTATGTCCTTGCTGGTGGGCATCACTTCAGGCATGTGGATTTGGTCTGCCAAAACTCTTCACACTTGGCAGAAGTGTTCCAACAGATTGGTGAATTCTGGGAAGGTAAAGAGAGAAAAAAGAGGGAATGGCTGGGTAAAGCCTGGGAAAGGCAATGAAACTGTGGTATAAAGCTAGCCAGCCTCCACGCTTCACAGATTTTGAAGGAAAATACCAGCATTTCTGTGCAAAGGCTACTAAAAGTTTCATGCAGTGAATCTCAGTTTGAACAAACTAGCCACCCTAAAGTGACCCCCATAACCCACCCCCCTCTCCCTCTCCACCTCAGCATCATAAAACTCATGATTTTGCTGCAGACTTTGGAATAATCCAAAATGGAAAAGCCAGTTAGAGGCTTTCAAAGCTGTGAAAAATCATAACATTTGATCACTTTAGCAGGTCGCAACTTGGAGCAAGGAGGTCCTGCCTAGATTCCAGGAGGTCCAGGGCGATGCTGCTTTTCCCTGAGGGGTGGGATTTGAGCTGTGAGGAGGTAACTTGCAGGGAGGAAGATTAACTTTTTTTTTTAACTCTTTAAAATTTAAAACACTAACTGGGTCTTTCAGATAGCAAAGCAATCTATAAACACTGGAAATGCTGGGTTCAGAGATGTGTTACAAGAGTTTTATAGTTGGCTGATCTAACATAAACATTTTCTGTGGTGCATTGTCTGCTGTTTAGAACTTGTGGATTGCTCTCCCAAGAGGTGGTGTCAGAATCTTTCAGTGCCTTTGTCATAAAACAGAATTGTTTGAACAAACAAAAGTACTGTACAAACACACATAAGGTATCCAGTGCATTTTTCTTCTCTCTTTTCCTCTTAAATTTCAACATGTCTGTTCGAGGCTGCTGCTGTTTCTTTCATTTTACATTAATAACTCAAAATAGGTATTTTTATAGGAATTTTTGCACTGCAGCATGCCTAATGAGGGGGGAAAGAAGGGTGATTCACTTTCTGACAATCACTTAGTTCAGAGGAAAATGAGATTTATCCAATCGACTTACCTTACCAACCCCAGAGACCTATTGCATTGAGCGATGAGGACTTAATATATTTTACTTCGTGTGATTGCATCTATGCAGACGCCAGTCTGGAAGAGCTGAAATGTTAAGTTTCTTGGCAACTTTGCATTCGCACAGATTAACTGTATAATTTGTGTGTGTCAATTACAATTAAAAGCACATTCTTGGACCATGACATAATAGTATACTCAACTGACTTTCAAACTGTGGTCAACTTGCATTCTCAGAATGATAGTGCCTTTTTTTTTTTTTTCTTTTAGCATAAGAATGTTATCAGAAGAGTCTGGTCTGCTTACCACAATGGAGACTTTTTCAGTTTTGTAGAGGGAACCAAGGACAGCTAATCCAACTACTTGGTGCATAATTGTTTCCCGGTAATTGGCAAAGCCTCCTTATAAGATTTCATTGGAGGCAGTGTGGCCTGGAGTATTTATATGGTGCTTAATGAATCTCCAGAATGCCAGCCAGGAGCTGATTGGTTTGTAGGGAATAAAGTGTAGACCATATGAAATTAACTGCAAACTCTAACAGCACAGGTCTTAATTGCCTTTTGCGGAGGTTTCCAGAGCTTTTAAAATTTATGCTTTATGTTCTTTACAAGGGGGTACCCCCTAGCAGCCTCTCAAAAGTTGTAGTTCTTTTAAAATGGTAACTGGCCTTTCCTTAACCTACCTTAGGCCTTCCAATCACCAGATCTCTGGGACAAATTGTGGACGCTGTCACAGGTTGCTCTCCTTGTAACTCTTACCTGCCTTTGCTTTAACAACTACTTTGCAATGACTCCTTTATTTATTTATCCATGCCCCAGCCCCTTTTTAAAAACAGGTAAGAAAGTTCTTTCATCACATTTTTTAGTGAGAAAACATCTCCAGGGACTCAAAATTCCAAAAAGTGTGACTTTTTGTTTGTTCGAGTTTGATGCCCATAGTTTGACACTTTCCTTCTTTCTGCTTTTGTGTGGTCCTTGAGCTGTCTGAGATGCAGATGCATGTAAGGTCCATGGCAGGTTCTGGAAGGAAAAGTCTTGGAGCTTTGGGGACAGCCCCTAAGTGGGCACGTGGGGCCCCTGCTGTGTGTGCCACTGAGCCTGAGTACCTTGGCTGGCCTCCGGGGTCAGGGCTTCAGGAGCATGAGAAAGGATCCTCAGAAGGACCAGTTGAACTCCATCTGAGATTACATTGCCTATGAAATGTACAGTGTGAACTCCCGTGCTGCTTGTAGACAGTTCCCAGAGCTGGCCAGGGCTCTGGAGCATGCACCCGGGGGCAGAGTCTGCCCTTACTCACGCTCTGCTCTAGTGTCTTGGGAGTTGTGCAGAGCCTGTGGCCCAGGCAAGGGAAAGACCGTGCCGCTGGGCACTACTAGGGTTTGTAATACAATTTTCTTTGTAATGTTTGGGGATTGTGTGACCAAGGCAGCACCTAAGCAGAGGGCCAGGCACATAGTAGGCGCTCAGTATTTGTAAATGGTGAAATAATAATACTAACAATACGAGTACTTGAGTGAACTAAGTTCTGGAGCTGGTGCCCTGACAACATTTTGGGTTTTAACATGTCTCCCCTACAAATCTCCTACCTTCTCAGGGGAAAGTGTATTTGGTCAGAAGTGACTGTGGGCGCAGGCCCATTCGTCGCCTTAGCAGTGCCACAGGGTTATAGGCCTTTCCCTCCACATTCCAGGCAATGGGGAGTGTTCACGGTTTCAGGAAAGGAGCTTGTGGCTGAGTCAGTTACCAATTACCCTGAAGTGACTCCATCACCTCCTAGGTGGGTTTTGTTGGTTTTTTTTTTTTTAAAAAAGGTCAACGTTGCTTAAGTGCTGACAGTGGTGGGTAAAGCGCTGTGTTGGGCTCTGTAGCGGATGTCATAAACCATAAGCTCTGTTCTCCCTGACCTGGACTGGGATGCCCCTGGGCCTACGGAACTTTGCTGTTTGTTTTGCGAAGGTGCGTGTGTCTCTGAATTGCCGTCTCTTTCACTGTCTCCATCCCTTAAACCTCTTCCTGGTCTTATACCATCTTTAACGCATCTCTGATCCCTTCCCAGAATTCCCTGCAATCAATGACAGGGGTCCTGACAGAAGGCATCAGCTCTGTCTCACAATGTGGGAATCCCGTAGGAAGGCTATGAAGATTGGCTGTAAGGACGTGAGCTCCCACATTGAATGTGGCTTTGGGGCAGGCAATTCCGAGCTTGGGGTGTTCCATGTGACTTGCACAGGTAAACTTGTGGACAGTATCTTGCTAGGAAAAAGGTTTGGGTTTTTTTGTCCTCTGAAGTCTAGAGTAAGTAGGTATGCTTGTAGCTTCCTGCACAGGGCCTTGGCTTCCAGAGATTTTATTCAGCAGAGCCCAAGGACACATCTGTCCAGCCTCCTCTCTGGCAAACTCCTTTCTCCTTCATGAAGGCCCCCCCATCTCAGGGCCGGGGGACATGTGGTAGGGTGGAAGTGGCCAGAACCATCTGGTTGAACTACTTGGTAGACTCATATCCTTTTTCCTCTATGGAGACCTGTGTCCTGGTCTCTGAGACTGCTTCTGAGCTGGCAGCTTGCTCAGGGACCTGAAACTGGAGCAGGTGTGACACCTTTCATTTCCCTGAGATGCTCTCTGACTTTCCTTTCCCGAGTCACTCTCTCACCGGCACCCCCAAACCCACAATGAGGGAAACAGCCTGTCTCCATTTCTGAACTGTGACTTCACCAGCACCCCCAGCTCTGTCCTCTCTGGCCCCCCTCAGCCTCCTGGACACTGAATCCAGTGCTTACTGTGTTGGGATCAAGCTGGAACCTGAGGACTCAAAGAGGAACTCAGCCCTGGAAGGCACACTCAGTTGCAAGTGATTTTACCGGGATGGTACAGTCTTTGGCCTCTGTGACTTTGGTGAGGTGACCTCAGCAGTAGTTAGGGAAGAGAGCCACTCAGCACATCTGCATCCTCAAGTTCTTTCTTCGAGTGAGGAGATTGGGGAAGAGTTGCTGTGTCAGCCGATTATGTTAAGTCACTAGACTCGGACAGTTTGGTTTTTTTTTCCTCCTTTACTGTATTTGGGTTCAGAGTCCCTGGCTGGGTTTGTATCATGTCTGGCAAAGGACCCAGGTTATCATTTTTCCTCTGGGCCTAGGCCATATAGATCTTGGAAACTCCTAGGAGAGTACTTTGCTCCTACCTAGGATCAGATACCAGAGGCTTAAATAATGTATTTTGCTTCGCGGTGGCCTGGTCAGAGCTTTCTGCAGCTGCTTCTTGCCACGCACATGTGCAGTAGTGGCACGCTGGGCATTACCAGGAGGGAGGTGAACCCAGGATTTCCCCAACAGGATTTGCCCCTTGGTAAGCCAGTTGCCCTAAAGTTCCTTGTTTCTGTTCCAGTTTACCTATTTCCCTTCTTTGCACCAGCAAATTCTCAGTATTCACCCAGGCAATTTGTAGTGGGCCTGTTTGGGATCCTGTATGAGCTTTGTCCTTTAAATTTTGTAGCCCCCTGATCCCCTATGATATTCAATACGTGACCACTGTCATCCCAGAAGGCTTCTGAGAAGAGGGGCAAGGGCAGCTCTGCGCCGGGACAGCCAGGTCTATTTTCTTTCCCAAATGTGCACCTATCCACACCCTGCTGATGGGCCCGGGGCCCTGACTTGGCTGTGGGCTTTGGGAGGGGCGGGCTGCTTTCTATTCTCTCACCGTGGGGCATATAGGTGGTTCTAAATTCTTTCTACCTCACAGAGACATTGTAAGACTTTAAAAGGTCTGCAGATGAAGGCCCCTTGAGCTCTTTGTAGGAAGGGTGGAATAAAAAGTAGCAGTGATCTGTGAAGAGATGAAACGTGACTCGACCTGTTCATGCCTCGGTCAAGCCAGTGCTCTATGGCCTCTTTCTGGACCCCTGTGCCACCCTGCAGCTCCAGCCACCGTGAGGCCACCCTGGGGACTTTCAGATGTTCGACATAGAGGTACCAGGCAAATCCCCGCTACACGTGCCCTAAACGAATTGCTGAACGTTGAAGGAAATGGACCCTGCTCTTAAGGATGTATAAATGTATGTCTGCATTGATGTCTGTACTGTAAATTTCTAATTTATCGCTGTGTAAAAAAAAAAAATAAACTTTGCTATTTAATTTTTGTATTAAAGAAAAATAAACTTTTGTTTATTATCTTGTGCGTGGTTGGAATATTCCTGAAGGTGTATAATAGCCCTGGGAAGCACGCATACCCAGCAGTAGAAACAGAATTCTACTTGCAGGGCAGATGGAGAGCCTCCTTCTGAGAGCTTCTTTGTTTCTTTTTGCTGGTGCTGTTTTTCCCCTTTGGGTTTCTCCTGGGTCAGCAAACCCCCAAAGTCCCAGGTCAACAGAATCTATCATGACTGTGGTCATCACTGACACTCAGGTGGTCACGTGATACTTTGGACAGAACTGTAATTCTCAAGTTGTCATGCATGACACCTCTTATTGGTGTTTCCAGTGTGTGTGAAAATTCTTTATACGCCTTCCAAGTCCCTTTGACTTCATCTGGTGGGCTTAAAATTTTTTTCCCTTTCACTGCTAGAATTTCAGTCCTCTTACAAAAGGGAAAGGGACTTTCCACTTTTAAACTGCAGATTTAACTTTTTTTTTTTCTGGCTATACAGTGCCATGGGGCATGGGGCATGTCACATCAGTCAACCAAGAAAATGTCATTTTTAGCAGAAAAATTTTATAAGTGGGGTGTCCCCGTACTGAGAAAAACCATCAGACAAAGCAAATTCAAAGCCATTATCAGGCCATTGTCGTGGGCCACACAGAGACAGGAGGGAGGGGAGTCACCGCCACTGGAGATGTCTGCTGATGCCCCAGAGGAGAACAGCGCCCCCTTGGTTTGCCTTTCCATTGCTTTCTGCCCCTTAGTTTCACCTGAATACCACCCTGATCTGGTGTGAGGATCTGCACTACTATTCTGTCTCTGCAGATTGCTATTGTACTTTTATCTCAAAGCATAAATGAAGGGAAACATGTAATTTCAATTATTTTCCCTGTAAGGCTGCATTTCTCATTTTATTGCCTACTCATTAAGTAGTTATGAAGTGAAGGAAAAGTCAACACAATCTGAAATGAATTTATAATAATCCCTTGCACTTGTAAAAGTGCTTTCCATATAGAAAATACGTTTCAAGCGTTATTTTATTCTCACGGCATTTATCCTAGGCTTTGCTCTGCTTTAGAGAGGAGGACTGAAACTTTGAGAGTGCCGGGGATCGTACCAGGAGGTAGCAGGTTGAACGGCCAGGTCTTCTCATGCGTTGCCCAGGGTTTTGTTTTTGTTTTGCTTTACACTTCACTGTGAGTTGAATTGTGTCCTCCCAAAAGACATGTCGAAGTCCTGACCACCATGCCTGTGAACGTGAACTTACTCAGAAATAGGGTTTTTACAGATACGATCAATTTAAGATGAGCTCATACTAGATAAGGGTGGGCCTTAATCCCATGACTGATGTCCTTGTAATAAGAGGGAAATTTGGACACAGGCACAGGGAGGAAAGAGCCTGTGAAGGCAGAGGCAGCGATCAGAGTGATGTAGCTGTAGGCCAGGCAAGAAACACAAGGATTGCCTGCAACCACCTGAAGCTAGGAGAGGGGCCTCCAATAGAAGCCAGCCTTAGCAAAACCTTGATTTCAGGCTTCTAGCCTCTTTTCCTCTGATTTCTTAAATTACTGCAAATATTGTAGTTCATTGGAAATCGGTAAATGTTTTAGCAGACAACTCTCTCAATAACAAGACCTGGCCATGAGCTTTCATTTTTTTAAGGATTATCTAGCATAATCGCTCTGGTAAGTTTCTTTATCTGTAAACTGAGCACCTCTAGAATAAACCCCATGATCCCTGACACTCAACTGATTTGAGCCAGCTCGGCTGGTCTCCTGCCCACTCACCCCAGGGGGAGTGCTGGTGCAGGGCCCGGGCCTTGACTGGAATGCGGCCCAAGGGTTTTTAGCATTTCTGTTCTGAGAACTGATTTTTTTTCTCTTTCCCATTTTAGCTTTCACATGCAATCATAATTTTAAAGTTGAACTGACTCTTGACTAAAAGGTCAGCCTTGGCCTCCTGTCTTCCGAGGTTCTGTGAACAGAAATAAACCACACTCAGAGAAGGGCGTTGCCCTCTCCTTAGTTTGCAGCTGGGGTGTAGGACTGGGACCATCTTGCTAAACATTTTGAAAGTGTTGGACCTGCAAAGGCTTGGTCCAAAAAGGCTTTCAAAATAGACCTTGGCCCCACCTGAAATTCCTAGAATCACTCTGTCCTCTTCTTCTGTCTCATCCTTAGGCTAAGAGAAACCATGGACTCATCTGTCCACACAACAAAGAATTCCAACTTCTCAAACTCCTAAGGAGAGAGGATTTTAAAAAGTTTTACATTTCACATTAATTGCCTGATTTTCATCAGCCTTCCACATGGTTTCCCATAATCACCCAATCCTAGTTTCAACCAAGAACCTGCTTAATCTCTTGGCTAGCCCACCTTATCACTGCCTTTCTTTTTAAGAGATTAAATGATTGGCTATCTAAATATTCTAAAATGCCTGAGGGTTAACAGCATTTCACTTGTTATGAGGTAAATGGTTAGAATATAAAGCAATGAGATGGAATCGATAAGTCACATAGGAAATCTAGTTCCATTGTTTTCCTCCCATTCCCTTGCCTTTTCAGATGTGCTTCCCTTGGCCTGGAAGCCCCTTCCCTCTTTCTTCAACTAGGTTGTGTCTATTCTTCCTTCAAGATTGAAGTCTCAGGTCCTCTTTCCTGAGAAGATGTCCCTGACCCTCCCACTTGCCATGTCCTGCCTCCTTTTCCTTCTTGCTACTGGTAAGCTTACGCCTCTGTGTTTTCAACTCTGGGAGCCTTCATTGCATAGTTTGGAATGATCCATTCATAGGTCCATCCCCTGAGAATCCCTCTGAGCACCAAAGGTGCCCACCTGTATGCCCCCTGGACATAAGCTTCAGGAATGTCTTCGGAAGAAAGAAAGGTAGGTTAGGAGGGAGGGAGGTTTTTGCCTTGTTAAGCGGGGGAATTGATGGGCTTCGGTGACAAACGTGGCCAGCAGAGGGAAGTAACCAAAGGTGACAACAACTAGAGCCATTACAGAGGCAGGACTTTCTGGAAACAAGATTGGACAATAGCCTCAGAGCAAATTCCCTGGCCTGAAAGATGGATTTCAGGATGATCAACATAACAATAAGCTGTGTTGCTTATTGTTATGTTATCCCCTCCTCCCCAACAGTATTTGCTGGGGACCTACTGCAGGTGGAGTACTGGAGTGGGCTGGGGAAGGGAGAGAGGGTTGGCTGTAAAAAACTGGGCAAGACAAGGTCCAACTCAGAGTCCAAAAGTTCAGATGACAAAACAGAGAAAGAATCCAGCTGTTATTAACAAGCCCAAACCTCCAAACATGGAAAAACAGATCCTCTACTGCTAGTAAATATTTGTTAAATAGCTGAATGAGGGTCCATCTTGTGACAGCCACTGTCCTGGGCGGGGCGGGGGTGGGTGCACTGTAGAGGACACCAAGGTAATGAGGAAGATTCCTTCTGCAGGAATCTTCCCCTGCAGAAGTCCAGGGCAGCAAACCACGTGTCCCTCCTGCCCCCGCCCCCTCCCCCCCGCCCTGCCCACCACCTGCACTGTCCCTACCCCATAAAGGATCAGCACTGCTGGTCCTATCACATGTATCTGTAATTGCTTCCTAACATAAGTTCCAGGGCCTTGTTGGTTTACCTTGGACAGAACAGCTTCTGAGTACTGAGTACAATAGAAAAACATTTCCTAAACAGTTGTCGTCTCACCATTTGACCCCTGCAAGGACACGTCTGCCTCAATGGGTAAATGTGTAGTGAGGACGTGGGGAAGAGGGAAAAGGGAGGAGAGACCATGACTCTTTAAAGTCTTGATTTGCTCACTAAGACCATCCTCTGAATTCAATATGCAGCAAATTAAAATGAAAGTTTATTCATGTTCTGTCATTGGAGGCATTTAATTATCAGACCAACTAAGTGCCCCCAATGTTAGCACACATGTCGATTTATAACATTTGCACAGGGTAGGTGGTTTGTGTAGGTGTGCCTGCTTTGTATGCTCTGGGCCTCATTCTCTTGCTTCTCTCCTGTCATAATTCTGTACATCTACAGAGACTGCTCCGCAGACGTTAAACAAAGTTATGTGGTCAGATTTCATGTCCTCAGTTACCCAGAGTGAAAAGAATAAATGTGTGATCAACTGGACTGAGAATTGCCTGTGGGGAGTCGCAGGGCAGTGAGTCGTTCAGTGTAACTGGAGCCTGAGATTCTTGGAGTGGGAGAGAAGGTGGGCCAAGGCCAAGTTATGGAAGGCCTTGAAGGTTGTACTCACCTGTACTGAGCACAGGGGAGCCAGACAAAGTTTGAGGGCAAGGAAGGCTCTCATCCCTGTTGGTGTCTTACAGGGCTCGCCCTGGCCATGGCCTGTGGCTGGAGAGAAGGCAAGCTGGCGGCAAGGCAGGCAGACCAGTTTGGATGCAACAACACCAAGGCCTGAAGGAAGCTGGTGGCAGAAAGATGGAAAGGAGAGAGCAATTTTCAGAGAAACCCCAACAAACCGTGTCCTCCATGGCACTGTTCAATGAGCTGAATCTTTGCTTTCTAAACTACCAGTGTTTCAGAGGCAAGGAGCGTTGTGTTTGCTCTATACACCCGATACAGCTCACTCCCTACATTGCAAGCAGAGATAAATAACAACCTCATCACCACAGGGCAGAAGCAGATTGCAACCCTAGCCAAGCACCCCTGGAGAGCTAGGGTTTCCCCAAGTGAGACTCTTTCCTCACAGTCCTCAGATCAGCATGACACCATTTGTTGGTGGCTGGAAGGGACAGGGTCCTAGAGAGGAGAGCACGGTGGTTAGTTGTTTATGTAGTGCTCAGGGGCCCTATCACCTCTTTCTGACTGAGTTTGTTTCCTAGCAAGACATACTTCCTGGAATAGCTGATACAAATTCCGTAGTAAGGGCTTAATTGAGTGCAAACTTAATCTGTCACATCTCCCATCTAGATTTCATTTCTTGACACAGTTTTCTTTGCCAGCTACTGTTTGTTATCAGTAAAAGTCTGGACTGCCTAACCGGACCCACGGAAAAAGGTATCATGGGCACACACATTTTTCCTAGTCCTCTTCCTTTTAAATCAGAAATTCTGTATAACATTTTCCATAAGTGAAAGAGAGAACCACTTCCTAGCTTTTTTGGTCTCCCTGCCCCCCCCCTTTTTTTTTTAAACAACAGGCCTTCCTTTTGGATTTACATCAGCATTTAGCTAACTTCCTGAACACTTCACCCATTTCCTGAACTTATTCTGAGGAAGGAAAAACATCCTCCTTCAGAAATAAATGCAAATAATCGCAGAGATTATTTTTATTAAATAAATGGTGTAAATGCAATGGAATTTCCTGTACAATATGTGTTTACTATGGATATTTCAACAAAAATCTATTTGTTGTAATATTGTTGATCTTATTTGCTGGTAGTCTGAGGAATTCTAACCGTTATGTAGCTGCTCAAGAGATGAGTTCCGAACATTTGCAATTTTTACTTTTAATCATATTGTTAACTGAAAAACCTGAACACAAGGAGGAATTGCGTTCTTCAGGTCAGCAGTTTTGGAGCTTTTTTTTTTTTTTTGATGAGTTTCTTGTGACACCTACTGGTGAATAAGGGAAAAACATATTCAGGGCCCAGTGGTGACTCCCTAGAGTGTAGCAGTAATAATTAGAATTTTTTACTTTGCATTTGCTTAAGAGAAGACACAGCCCTTCCGAGCGTTTCTTAATTCCCATAGGGCCTAGACTTCCGGAGGAGTAGTGACGTGGAAAGAGCAGCCCTTCCGTGTTTCTGGACATGTGCTCTTTTCTTGCTTGATTAATATGTCCTCAGAGCCAGCCCACCACCCAAGGCTAAGTGGGTTTAATTTTAAGAATGAATGAAAAATGTGAGACTTCGTGGAGAAAACCCATCAGTATATCAAGCTGGGATCAGTTTTTTAATTTTTTAGAAAAATTTTAATGGAAGTTATTTCTCTGTATTTGTGAGAAGGACTCCTCCCATTTAGCCATCTTAGTGGAGAAGAATGGTACTTTGCTGGTAAATAAATCTCACTGACGTCTTAGAGATATATTTTAGGCCGATGGCCTGTCATTTCTGAATACTTTACAAGACCCTTCTTCTGTTCTCTAGTGTTTGGCTGCGGCTGATAGAGATCTCAGAGAGTCGGCTTGCTCTCCTCCTCATGCCCACCCCCACCCGGCAGAAGGCCATCCGGGACAGATGGATATCTGGCCTCCTTGCACCATCCTCAGGAAGAGATTCCCTAATCCATCACTCAGGCTGACATTCTTCCTTAGGTTCAAACCCCTTAGTGTGATATCCAAGGCCTCCAGTCTCTGACCCCCTCTCCAGACTTCCAGCCTCACCTCCCACCAGTTCCTCAGACACAGCCTGTGTTGTAGCCAATCCCAACCACTCCAGTTCCCTGTGTGCCTCCTGCTGCCTCACCCTGCTCTGCCTTTGCACGTGCTTGTCTCCTCAGCCAGACGAGTGTTTCCCTCATGGTCCTGCGCTCATTTTTCAAGACCCTGTGTAAATGTTTCCTCTCCTGGATCCATGTATGATGCAGCCAAGCGGAGCTGCCCTCCTCTCTGTCACCTCCCAGCCTGGCTCGGACATGTATAATTGCACACTCCTCACGACATTCTATTGTGTCTCTCCTCTAGACATGTGAGCTTTTCAAGGACAAGAACTTGTGCCTAACACCCTGACTTGTCCACATGCTCCACGAATGTTCACTGACATCCTGATCCCAGCCATTGGTGGTGTTAGGTGTCCCACCTGGCTACAGTGTTTTGATAGGAGCGAGTTAGGAGTGGAGGCAACTAGAGGAAGGGTGGAGTTCCCCATCAGGAGAGTAGGTCTTTGAAAATGCACAGAACCATTTATTATCCTATGTAACTTCAGCCTTCACTCCCTGAGGAGTAAGATAATTTGACAAAAATAATCTCTTAAATTGCAATCTGGGTCTAACATTGTGGAAGTCTGTAACTGAGGGAGCTGTGGTCTGAAATAGGGCTTTTAAAAATCAGGGGTCCATACAGGGAGTCTGTAACTGTGTGCAAAATATTTTATGTACACGTGTCTTTTTTTCTGGGGAGATAATCCATCCTTTTACAGGTGGGTCCATGATCTCAAAAGATTAGATAGCGCTGATTAAGAATCACTGGTCAAAAGAACAATCACAATCTCTACTGGGTCAACAGGAGTTGACAGGTTCTTGAGAGCTACAGGAGGGAGGCCTATAAACCAGCAGATGCAAAGCCCTTGTTGCTTTTTCTCCACTGCCTTTTGTCAGGGCACACCTACCGGCCTGGTCTGCATTTAAAAAGAGAGGCTGAGTGGTTTTAGCTTTGTTCCATTTGTGCTGCTTTAATGTCCTCCCCCTCAGGTTATACATGTAAGGTGAGGGTGCGGTGGGAACCCTTGTCAGCAGATGATTATGTACCTCTCTGCAGGTAAGGTGTTCCTACTCGGGGGAAGCCATCTCAGTGCCCACAAGTTCTGCCCAGGTGGTCCACGCTGAACCTTCTGGGGATCATCAGGAAACCTGTACTTGAAGCCCACCCACTGCAAACTTCTGCCACTGTGGTCTGGGCCTGCCAGTTGTTGGGATGCTTTTGCTCCACAGTGGGAGACGCCATCTGCAAAGGGAATTGTGGCTGGCGGGGTGTGCCGCCGGGGCAGTCATCCAGGGCCCCATCCTTAGAAAGGTGTTTTGCTTTGTTTAATGTTGCTGTCCTGAAATTCTTAATCACTTTTGAACAAAGGGCCCCATAATTTTACTTTTCAATTGGTCCTGCAAATTCAGTTGCCAGTCCTGAGTAGCTACACATACCTGAAGCAGCACTGAGCAGCAGAAAGCGCATGAGCTTTGCAGTTGACGGTTGGGGATTCAAATCCCAGTTCTGCAACTGCCTAGCTATGTGAGCTTGAGTAGATTCCTTAACCTCTCTGAGCTTCGGTGTTCTTACATCAAAAATGGTGATTATAATATCGAACTTTTACAACTGTCGGTGCAATTAAACAGCATGTGATAAAGTAATTGGTACTTGTTCATAATGATGACAATGACTGGAAAATAACTAGTCAAGAAAATATGAAGTGTATTAGCATGAAAAGCAGATCATCACATAAAAAGCCATACATACAAGTCTCTTAGGGTGGGGAAAAATCCTAAAGAAAAGCTTCTAGGTCAGTTCTACCTTTGTCCTTCCACAGCACTTGGCACATAGTGCCATAAGAGCACCTAAAAATATTATTGTTATTTCCCTTTAATACTCATATTTTCCCCCATTAAACCTTGAGATCCCCTGAAACCAAGGACTGGGTCTATCCTTTAAGAAAAATTTTCAGTTCCTAGCATAAGGCCTGTCACAAAATAGATGCTTAATAAGTCTTTGCTGAAAGAATAAACTAGTTCATTATTTTATTTTCTAGTTGAGAAAGCTGAGGCTTGGAGAAATTAGGTGAGCTGTTCAACTCAGAACGATTGTCCTTGGCAAAGCCAGGACTGGAGTCCCCTGTTTGCTTTGAAGGGATTGCCTAGCGGCCCCATGTGGACCCAGCCCTTGGAGCTATTAAACACAGTCTTTATATCTCCCGGAGTTGCAATTATCAGATTACCTGGGAAATGTCTAAGCCTTTTATGTACTCGGATATTTGTTTATGTGGAGTGAACTGTCAGAGGGGAAGCTCAGCCATTGGAGCTGCAAGGCACTGCGGGACCATCCCAAACTGGTGGAGAAAGCAATCCATCAGGTCACCTTTCCGAGCTCAGTCCTGCACCCGCTCCCCTTTCTCCTCCCCCAGATCCTCCCATGCATGGGATTATCTTCTGTGATGCTGATGTCCTGCACGTGATTGATCACCCACCACTATCTTGGGGACCTGAGAGTGACCTTCTGGATGCATTTGTAAGGAACCAGCTTGGAAACAAAAACAAAAACTTGAAGGCATCCTCTGGTCAGCCTGAGATAAGGGGGCCTCAGAGTCTTTTTTCATTAGCTTGGCAAAACAGTCCAAACAATAAAAAAATCCATAAGAAAATATTCTGCTTCCAGGGACTTAAAAGAGACTTTCATTTCACCCACCCCATCAACATGATACCATCCCTATGTAACAAAACAAATGTGTCTGTGAGAGGGGAGGAAGGGCAGAAAGCAGAGAAGGAAAGGAGATTAATAGAGAAAGGGAGGAGAGGGGAGGGAGGAGAGGTGGCAAGCAGGGGAAAAGATGAAGGAATAAACAAAGACGGAGAGAAACAGAATGTAGTTGGAAAGAGATGTGGGGCTAATATTTACTTGAATAATGCCAGGAGGCTAACTCGAATCATCAGGACAAATCAACCCAAGTCACCTTGGTAAGCTCAGCAGGTGTGATGATTCCCCGCTGGGAAGGGAACAGTGGGGCGCAGTGGAGAGGCTTGGGTTTGAGTTTTGGCTCCAATGACAATTTGTTAATGTGAACATGGACACGTCATTTCAAGCCCTTGGCCTCAGTTTTCTCATCCAGAAGTGGGGAAAAGAGACAAAATGAGACATACGAAAGTAATTTGGAGAAATAGAGTGTAACACAAGCAAACACAGTCTCAAATTTACACTCGGGCTGGAGCCATGCCACTTAAATTGAAACAGGCTTTGACGCACCTCCAGCTCTGCCGTTCAGGGGCTCGGTAACGTTCCTACCTCATGTTTTTAAAATAAATACATACATAATTCAGTGATCTCGTCACATCATTATGCCCAGGTGAACTCATTCCACCTCACAGATGCAAATCCGAAATGATATAAGAAGAAAAAAGACACGTGGTTTTCCCACCCCTCCCCATTGGGCGGGAAGTGGACATCTGGTTAGGAATGCCACCTGCACCAGATGCCAGTTCTGCCACTGGTGTGCTGTGTGGCCATTTCTCAGCATCACCCACCCTCATTCTTTCCATTTCTGATGTGGAAACCCCTCCCTCCTGTTGTGGAAATACCTCCCTCCCTGTGTTCTTACCTCAAGAGCCAGTGCTTGGCGCAGCTCCTGGGGTCTGGGAGAGCCTCTGCCTGAGTCGACTATGGCCGTATCCTCAGTCCTAGCTGGGAAATACATAGTCCTTTCCCGTTGCCCTTCCTCTTTTTCACTCTTCTTACCCCATCCCCATCCCCATTTGTTCAGGTGCCTTTCCATTGCTCCCAAACTAAAGCCTTGGACTTGAGTGTCTGAGCTACAGTAATTCTGCCATGTATAACGCACACTTTTTTGCCCAAATTTTTAAGGGAAAAATAAGGATGCTCATTATACATGGGCACAATGATTGCACACCATGATGTATGTTAATCCTGTGTATAATATGCACAAAACATGGGTGCACATTATACCCAGGAGGTACTTACTGCATGAGAGCACTTCTGAGGTTTCAGATAGGAAGTGAAGCCACTCCTTTATGACTGGGTGTCTGTCCTGGGTGTCAGCAATGATGACAGACTCTAGGTAAGTTATTAGAAAAGAGAATTTATTGGAGGGATATTGGAGCATAGAGAGAATTAGACTAAGAAATGGGGGCGGGAGAATTAGGGGGAGGTCCTTGTGCTAGGAAGGAAGCAGGAGAGTGAACAGGTCTGGATTTGAGCTTTGAGGGGGATGATAATTTGTTGTCATTTCAATTCCTAGACCTCAGTTTTCCCATCCAGAAGTGGAGTCAGAGGGCAAGGCCAAAGTTGAGTCACAGCAACGTTGCCTTGGCAGCAGCAACTGGGTCAGCAGGCTAGTTCTGCTGCTTTTGAGCAAATGACTTCCAGCTGCCTCCCCAGATAACCACCAACCACATCACGTCCTTCTATTGCTCCCTGGAGACTCCCAGTTCCAGGGAAGACCATCGGGTGGGTGAAGCTCAAGTCAGTTGCCCATACTCAGATTGTGCCAGGGCTGAGGGGTGTGTGTGTGTGTGTGTGTGTGTGTGTGTGTGTGTGTGAGAGAGAGAGAGAGAGAGAGAGACCCTGTCGACTTATGATGTGGAAGGTGGGTTCTACATCACACCAAGACAAACCAACTCTTAAAATAGAAAGAGGGATTGGATGACAGATACTGATAATGAAATTATTACAAATGTCCACTGCAGCTCAGAATGAGATCTTCAATTGCTTCTGGAGCTCATGGTATCTAAGACCTTGCCTTGTGCAGGGATGTCTTCTATTTATGGGCAAAGAGTGAGTCCAAGTACAGCAGCGAGATGTTTAGTGTTCATTGGTGTGGAAGGATCCAGCTGTGTCTGCTCAAGGAACATGGTTGGGGGTGGGGGAATTGACATTAAATTAAAGGAAAATAATTAGGAATTTATTATCTATGAAAAAACACATGAAAACATGAAGTGAAACGGTGAGCGACTGGCTACTCAGCTGGCTCCCGGCGGACTTCCGCGCAGCTGTTGCTCGGAACCTGTGAGCGCTCAGGCCAACGTCCGAGCAGCCCACCGGTGTTCCCCACGCACTCTCGGCTCCAGCTCACTCTCCCAAACTCTGGGTGGCCGTGTCACTGATCATTATGGTCCCTGCCTCAGGAACTGACAGTCTGCTTCCTTTCTTCTGTACCCTTCAAACACTAATTATTCAAAAAAAATAAATTCAAGACTCAAGCCCAGCAGCTGAATGTGTTTTTTGTTTGGGAAAGCCCAGTTTTCAGCAGAAAACCATTCCTGGTCAAAGCGGCTCCTGGCCCCCTCCTCCACTGCTTTTTTTCTTTTACCCCAAGATCAAGTGTTCTGATGAATCTCAGCAGCCATTGGATCCATTTCCTGCCAAATGGTGACAAACCAACCAGGAGATCGTGATTAATCACCCCAAGCCCTTCATCACACACAAACAGGACTGCCTCGGGGCAATTCCAATGGTCCCCACTTACCTCCAACATTCGACGGGGAATAAGTTAAACTAAATCCTTACTTTCATATGGGGCTTCGCAGTTCGTACGGAGCTTTATGGTTTGCACGGAGCTTTGTAGTTTGCCCTCTTATATACATGATTTCATTTCATCCCCATGACAGGCCCGCAGGAACGTCACCTTTCTCCTGGACTATTGTAAATGCTTCCTATCTTTCTCAATGTGCATTCTTTCTTTTCTCATTTTTTATTGATGTATATTTAATATACAATGAAAAGCACAAGTCTTGGTTGTTCACTTTATGAATTTTGGTGGTTGTACCAGTGTAACTGCCCTATACAGCAAGATATAAAACGTTTCTAATACCCCAGAACACGACTTCATTTTTCTTTCTAAATTTCCCTTCCCCCGCCCGCACCCTGGCAGGCAATCAGTTTCTGAGTTCTACCACTGTAGATCACTCTTTCTGTACATGATTTCATGTCAGAGCAATGAAATCATACAGCATATACATTTCTGTGTCATGCTTTCCCCTCATGGGTTTAAGAATCATCCATGTTGTGTGTGTCAGAAATGCGTCCCTTTTTATTGCTCAGTAGAAATCCATTGCATAAATACACCATAATTTGCTTATGAATTTATCTTTTGGTTGAAATTTGTGGGTTTCTGGGGGCATAATTTTTGCTATTACAAATACAGCTGCTATAAAAATTCTTGTACAAATATTTTTGTGAACATATGTTTTCATTTAGCTTGAATAAATACCTAAGAATGAAACAGCTGGGTCATAGGGTAGGTGTATGTTTAACTTTGTAAGAAACCACCAAATAGTTCTCCAAAGCAGTTTATCAGATACGAGTTGTCAACATCTACTCCTGCTTCCTCCAGTCATTTCTCCTCATAGGCTCCCGAGCAAGCTATTCAAAACATAACCTTGATTCCATCACTTTTCTGCTTAAACCCGTTTAATGGCTTCCGATTGTCCTTAGGATAAAGTCCAAATTTTGTAACAGCCTGCACAATTGCCCCCCCTCGCCCCCGCATTGTATTCAGCTACCTCTTTCCCCTCTCTCCTTATGCCCTTGTATCTTCATCGCAGTCACAGGATGGGTACGTGCTTCTTCCCCAGGGCTTTTGGACATGTGCTCCCTTTTCCTGGACAGCCCTTCCTCATCCTTGTGCCACGCTTGCCCACTTACCCATCAAGTTTCAATTTAAAAGTTACTTCTTCAGGGTCCTCCTCTGCAGACCACATCAGGTCCCCTGTTACTGGTTCTTGTAGCACCCTGGACTTTTCCTTCTTCATATTCATGGCAGTTGTTATTTTTTTTAGTGATATATATTCATTTCAACTTTTGATTAGGTTATAAATTCACATGATCCAATAATTCTCAAAAGATATATAGTGACAAGTTTTATTCCCATCCCTGTTCCTATGTGCAAGTGTAGGTTTCCCAACCACATTTTTTACCGAGATCCCCTTATATAGTTTTTAAAAAATATTTCTAGATTCAAAATATTTCCTGTACAATATTTTGCATACACATACTATATCAATTTTAGTACTGCTATTATATTATTTTATCGTGTTAGTGTATAATTAATTCTATTTGTGTTACTATACCATCATTAGTGTTATGTTAATACACTCCCTCACTTTGCTTTTCCCACGCACCGGTATGTCTTGGTTGGCAATTTACCATTCCAGAACTTAGCGAGCATCCTTATTCTCTGTCACTGATGCCCCGTGTTTTAATCAGTGGCTTATCCAGGCCTGTTGACTATTTCAGCGATTCTTAATCTTTTGGTATTATAAACAATGCTACAGGTATAATACTCACTTGTGTGAATTTTTATGAGCATGAGAACATCTGAAAGATGATTTCTTAGAAATGAACTGTTGCTATAAAGGGTATATGAGTTTGTATTTTAACAAATTTTGGCAAAATGCCTTCCATGGGGTTGTACGCCTTTGTATTCCCACATGTAATGTACAAGTGTACCTGTTTCCCCTTGGCCTCACCCATATGTGTGGCAGAACATTTGGACATTTGGCAGTCTAAGAGCAGAAAAATATTACCTCAGAGTAGTTCGTTTTACTTTTAATTTCTTACTTAAGAAACTAAGCGTATGGTAGGATTTTGTATTGTTAGTCACTTAGCACGGTGCTGGCATGTAGTAGATATCCAATCTATCTATTATATAATAGTAAACATATGTATTATGCATATCAATGCATAACATGATGTGTCATATGCTATTTATGTATTTCTTATGTATTAATGTATAAGCACATGTGTTATATATTTATACATATTTGTTAAGTGGATTAAAAACTGAATGATTAAAGAGGTTAAGGCAAGTGATTTTGGACACACAGCTTTATTATAAGTGAAGCCTTTCTGTCATCAAGTACAGCGTACTTTCCGTTAGTCTCTGCATCCCCACAGTTCTTGGGGGTCCAGGAAGAGAAAGGAAAGGAGATGTCGCTGACAAGTGGAAGGTAAAATCTTAGCCTTGCCCTGGTCAGTGTGGCTCGGTTGGTTGGAGCATCATCCCATGGACCGAAAGGTCACAGGTTGGATCCCTGGTCAGGACACAATACCCAGGTTTTGGGTTCAATTGCTGGGCAGGGCATGTATGAGAGGGCAGCCAATAGATGTTTCTCTCTCACATTGATCTTTCTCTCTCTTCTTTCTCTTCCTCTCTCACTCTCCCCTTTTCTTCTGCCTCTAAAAGCAACGAAAAATAAAAATGTCCTTGGGTGAGGATAAAAAGGAAAAAAAATCTTAGTCTTGCTTTCAGTGTTACTGTTGAAATAATTTATATGACACCAGGCATTCTATTCAAAGCCAACTGAAGAACACCCAGCTTAGGGTTAGCTTCTGGGGTCTTATAACTGTGTACGTGGTTACAAACATGACCTTGAAGGTCAGTCAGACCTGGGTATGAATCTCAGCTCTGATATTGGCTGAGACCATCTTCTCCCTAAGATGCAGCTAGATGACAACACCTAGCTATAATAGAAACCTGGAGGCTTCTGCTTAGCCTCAATTCTCTTCTTCCAATAACTCTCTTCTCTGTTCATACTGGATGACTCCAGGCTCCTGGCAGAGATGATTAAATCCAAGGTGGACTAGCCCAATTTGGGCCAGTCAGAATCTCAAAGCAAGTTGAGAAAGAACCCAGAGTCTTTGTTAATCCTTGACCTGGGAAATAAGATGAGACAACTACTGGCTAGCCTTATGTGACTTGCATGTTGGAGTTTGAGGAGGCCCAATGAGCACCACCCCCCTTCTCTGCCTTGCTTCAGAGTGAATCGAGGGTGGAGGAGGGTACGAGGAAGAGCAGTCTGTAGGCTTTTTATAAACATGGCTTAGTGTGGCCTTGCAGAACCCCAGTGAGACAGACGCTGCATAGGCAGCTGGAACAGCTGGCAGCTGCCTCACGTAGATAGTGAAGGGAGATTGGGGACTTTCTGAGGGGCTCCATCAAAGAAAGGGAGGAAAAAGGGCTGAGCTATGAGTGCCTGGCCCTTTTCCCAAATTCATCCATCAAAGGCTGGGAATGTAACCCTAATGGGGTCCTTGTACTTGGAAATAAGGAAGGTCACTCGCACATGGAGATGCGGAGAGAAGCAGGGCTGACAGACAGTTCTCACGGAGAAGTAGCTCCAGTTGTCTGGGTTCTGATTTCCCAGCTTCTGCTTCTCGTCCCTCTTCAGAAGTCCAGCCATGTTTCTTGCCCTTAAATTCTCTCAGATACATGGCATTCTTCATAATAATGTGCCCCCGTGATTTACTTCTTGCATGTGGGTCCTGTTACTGGTAACCACCAACCCTTTATTAGGACTCCAAGTCACACAATTGTGAGGTTTAATAGAGAAGGGAATACAGGGCCCTGGTCCGGTGGAATCAATATATGTTTAGTTTCACCTATTTATTTTTTGACAGGGGAAGGGATATGGCAAAGCTCTGAGCCTCAGCCAGTCAGCTCACTTTCAGTTTGAACATGACACCAAAAGAAACTCCAAAGTCTTGAAATTTCTACTTGAAGGTCAAACATCCATTGAAAAAGTAGTATATCTGCTGTGAAAACGTCGTTGAAGACACGTCTGCCAGAGGCTGGGAAGGCAGCGTGGGATAGTAGCTGGAGCCAGACACACTTGGGTAATAATTCAGGCTCCAACATGCACTAGCTGGGAAGCCTTACAAAAACCATCACCTCGGCGAGCCTGAATTTTCTCAACCACGGAAGAAAAGCCCACTTCGTATGGTTGTTGGAAATACTAAATGTGCTCCTGGCACACAGTGGGTGCTCATGAATGGTAGGTAAGGGTTATCACAATGTTCCCTATACCCCCCCAAAGGCCCTCCTTTCTAGTAGTAAGAGCTACCTGCCTGATTATATTTCCCTTTTACCTGCAGTTCAGAATCAAATTGAACGCTTAGTCATGGCAACCCAGTTACCATTAAAGGCACCATATTATAAACTCTGTTCCCTGACTCTTGATTTTTTACTTCCGAAGCTTATCAGGCAATGGGATGAAGCTTATCAGCCTTACCAGGCACGGGCATGTGTACATGTGTGTGCTCATACACGCACAAGTTTCAGTTAAACAGTTATTTTTCAAGGGAATTCCCACTTGGGTAACTCCCTGCCAAAAGAAAATGTAAATCACTTTTCAGTCCAGCATCCAGGGGCTCTGAAAACTAGCCCAAGAGAAATTTAATCTTGGTCTACATAACAGAAACCGGGCAGTCGGCCAGCAAACTTTTGTTTTGTGTTTTAAGAAAAATGGAGAGAAATGCAACATGCTCTTTGTCAAGTGATATCTATGGAGATTAAGCACAGCCCCACTGGGCTAAGAGCTCACCCCAGGAAAGCACCCGGGTTTTTAGGTGGGTTGAGCTAAAGAAGGGCCTTTGGGGGGGGGGCGGTCAGCTCCCATGGGTGACTTGAAGGCTGCAGAAAATGCTGAGGAATGAAACACTGAGCCTCAGCATCCTGGATGTTGGCTCTCAAAGTGTCATAGATCAGAAGCTGCCAAGGGTGGAGCGGGGGTGGGGAAGCAGGGTGTGGGGCAGGAGGGAGTGGGGCCAGAGCGCAGCGGGAAGGGAGTTGGAGCCTCCCCCCGGGGCTGTGGGAGTCCTCGGACCACTTAAAACTGTGGTGTTGTCTTTGCTATTCTCCAACTCAAGGTTATTGAACTAGTTTTCTCATTATCATATAATTACTATAACAATACTTGAAGGTAGATTTTATTACTTTTCTTTTCCAGTTGAGCAAGCAGACTCAGAGGGCAATGAAATTGCCTCCATTATACCTGGCTGGGTACAGCCAACAACACTTGAACCCGAGTCCAAGAACCTTCAGGCCCAGTCACTGCATTTTCCAGTTTGGCTCCAAAGCAAGGGCAGTATCTTACTTATTCATCATTGTTTTTCTTATCCTTCCCCTCCTGCTCCCAGCTTTCCAAAATTTAGTCGAGTTTGGGGGGCTTAAAAAAGTCAAATATGACCTCACCATTTTTTCTTTCTTTAGCAGGCCCTGGAAGTGGCTGTAGAAACTGGCAAAATAAGTGTACTTTGAGGCCAGAGGCCCTTTTCTCCCCTTCCGAGCACATTCCCTTTTCCTCTCCGGTCTCTGGGAGAGGAATTTTGCCCCTGGGAGCTGTCTCAGGTGCCGACTGCTCCCCTGACCTCTCCGTGCCTCCCTAACACATTCCTGCATCTAAATCAGAGCTGGTCAATGTTTCACTGCCCCGCAGCCCTCCCGGTCCTATCTTCTGAAGCGGGTGAACAATTAACCTCCAGCAGTTCTTGATCTTCTCTCCAGCACTTTACTGCTGGGTGTCAATGATCTACCAAACCTGACAGGCCACCGGGGCTCCTCTGGTGTTCCTCTTGCGTACATTTTTACAGCGATTCTGATGATATATAATTCTTCCAAGGAAATTCATTTTAGGGACAACTGAGCCAAAGCACCCACAGCAACTTCCTTTCTGTTGGAAATTCTTACAGAGAACCAGAGAAGAGGGGCAAAGTTCTCTTAACTTGTGCAGCTTTTCCCTTTTTACTTTTCCAAAATGAGGTGCATCATTCTTCTCTTTTAAATGTGTTTGGCAAATTAAATGACAACGTATATAGAACTTTTTAGCTCATAGCAGCAACTAAGACACTGTAGCCTAACGTTTATAAAGCCATCGAAACACCTGATAGAGCTTCACATCTTTTTTCACAAGTGAGGAGGCCCCAAGAAAGGCGTCTTGGACAAGTTCAGTGATCCTCCAGCAGTTGGTGGTCTTTGGCTAGTTGAGCTCTGTCTAGTAGAAGTACAATATATGAGCTATGCATGTCATTTTAAAAAGTGCTAGGAATTGCACAAAAGAACACAGAAACAAGCAAAATCAACTTTAATAACATTTTATTTAACCCAATATATACAGTACATTAATGATCATTTCATGTAATCCATATAAAAATTATCATTGAAATAATTTACTTTTTTGTACTAAATCTTCACTTTGTGGTATGTATTTCGCACGTATAGCACAATTAACTGAGACTAGCCACAGGTCAAGTGTTTAAAGTGGCTTGTGGCTACCGTATTGGACAGTGCAGGTCATGTTCAATTCAAGTCGGCAAACATTTTGTGCACTTGCTATTAAATGCAGAGATCTGAAGGTGAACAAACACAGCAGGCGACTAGGTTGACAGCCCTGGGAACCACAAACCATAACCCAAGGTAGGGTCCCTCCCCTTCTAGGCTGCTGAACTATACTCATCCATGTGTGGTTGAGCAAGTCAAGTGAAAAAAAAATCTCTAGGGAAAATATCTACATCTATAGGGACTTTTCCTCTGCTCAGTTATCAGGGCATAGAAAAATACTTATTTTCACTGAGTTACTATGTCTTACACATTGTGTTCTGCACCCAACAGGTTTTGTCTGATTTATTTCTCATAGTAACTGTGTAGGAGCATTATTTTGCCCATTTTACAGAAGAGAAAAATGTGGGCTTGACAGGTAATTTGTAATTCTTAAGTAATCTGTCCAAGGGTCATACAGTTTATCAGAGGTAGACTGAGCCTCAGTCTCATAATGTGAGCATATGCAATTTGGTTAATGTCATTTATAAGCATTCCCAAAGTTTCCTGAATAAAGGGACCGGAGGTTTATTTTAATAACAACTTTCCAATCTCAGTAACCAATGATCCCCTTGTTGATGGTTCTTGCTGCAAAGGAAGAGCTGAGGATGTTCCGTTTCTCAGTTCCTCAGCTGCTGGGAGCCACTCCATGCCTTGGAGGCCTCATGTTGAAATGGATCTCAGCCTCAAGTTCACCTCAAGGAGGGTTTACCTCGTTTCTTTCAACTGAGCATGCTGTGCACAACTTCCCTCGGCAGGGCTGCTGAGGGGCCGGGCCGCGAGTGGCTTCCCTTCTCCATTACCTGGGCCACTGCTTCTGCTCCTGCCCACTTGGCAATTGTGGATGCTGGTAAAAATAAATATAAATAAATAAATAAATAAATGCACCCAGAACATGAATACCTACCAAACTGGAACATGACCTGCTGTGGCTTCAGTGTTTCCTGAAAGAATATCGACTGCCATAAGGGTCACAGATGAAGAAGTTTGGGAACCTGGAGTAATCAAGGAGAATGAAGTGTTCCGAATGAGATCATTGGTGTGATTTCATGGGGGCAACTCCTACTAGGGGAGAATAGACAGTATGTGTGTGTCTATGTGTGTGGGAACCAGTCCCTAGAAAAGGGTGGGGCTGGGTGAGGGCTGGTAAATTGATTGAGCAAAAAAGAAAAAAACAACAACTCATGGACATGAACAACAGTGTGGGGATTGCCGGTTGAAGGAGGGCTCAGGGGGAAATGGTGATGGACGGAGACTTGACTTGGGGTGGTGAGCACACAGTACCATGTACAGGTGATGTGTTGTGGAATTGTGCACCTGAAACCTGTATGATTTTGTTAACCAGTGTCACCCCAATATATTCGACAAAAAGGAAAAAAAGGAACAATTCAAAATTAGATCACATCCTAAAACGCAGAGCATGTGACACTCCATGAGGCTTGCCTGGCTCAACGTGAACTGGATTGACTCAAGCATTTAAAAAAATAAAATAAAGCCACAGGTTTATTCTGCCATTTGAAACAATTTGATTCTTTATATTTCATTCAGTCAACAAATACTTTTTGAGTATCTGCTAGGCACTGCACTAATCATTACACACACAAGTATGAAGAAGGTAAAGACGGAGCTCCCCACACAGGGCTCTCTCCAGCAGGAGGCAGGCCTCTAAACAACATCCATGCCGGGGAAGGCCACCCCACCCTCCGGCAGAATTCCAGGTGAGACCCTAACACCTGAGAAGACTGGACTTCAAAAGTGAGGACTTCAGAAACACTTCAAAGACCTTTACTTTACAGATGAAGAAACTGAGGCCCAGAGAGTTCACATGATTTGGTTAAGATCATGCAGCAAGTTAGTGGCGGAGCAATTATGAGAATTCAAGTGCCTTAACCTTGGAACCAACAGAACCACCTTCCCCCGCTGCTCCTCGGGAGGCACGTGGAGGCAGGATCAAGCTGTCTCTGCTGCCATCCAGTGAAGACAATGGCTCTAGGCTGGATATAGAATATAGGAAAAATGGAGAAAGAAAAAAAAGGGGGTAAACAAATTTGGTAGCTGATACATAACATTTAAAATCATGCGTGTGAATGAGATTCTGTAGGTGGAAAAACAAAAAGGAAGTCTAGGATTAAGCACCAAAGATCACGGACACTTCGTGCGCAGGGCAGAGTGGGAGGAGCCGACACGGGGCTGAGGGGGAGCAGCCGGTGGACTAGGACACACCTAGGAGGTTGGGCTTCCTGGAAACCAAGTGAGAAACGTGCTTCAAGAAGGGAAGAGTGCCTCACTGTGGCAAATGCCACTGAGAAGGAAAGTAAGGCAATGACAACAAAAAAGGCTCATTTGGACATGGTATTATGATGACATTGGTTAGTCACAGTGGGGTGGCAGCTAAGGCAGGGTGGGGTGAAATTTGAATACGTGGGGAAGTGAGGATGGAGTGTGAAGCTTGTTCCTTCATTAAGTTTGGCCACCAAAGGTAGCCAGAGGTAGCAGAGAAATGGGGTGATATCCAGAAGGAGATGGGTTTGGGTCAAGACAGTTTTCCTTTTCTGTAAAATAATATTGAATGTCAACTGTCATTGAAAAATAGAAATAAAATAAATTAGGAACTTAAGGGAGCTTTGGTTTTTGGTTTTCAGATAGGGCACTTCGGCTGCGTTCATGTGTCCGTACTCACCCTGTTCCTCCTGGAATGCCTCATCTGACAAACTTCTACTCGTTCTGTAAGATCCTAATTTAAGGGCTCTGTCCTCTATCAAAAGGCCTCTTTCCAGGCCCAGTTAGATGTCCTTCTTGGGGCCCCGTGCCATTCATTCTGTGCACGTATTGTTTGCCTTAAGGCTTATTTTACCGTGTGTGAGGGAAGGCTTTCCTGTCTTCCTTCTCACCGCACAAGAACAGGGCAGGGTAGGGACCATGTCTTCTCAAGGTGTATCGTTGGCACGTGTAGGTGCTCAGAACCTGGCACTAGGAAGGTGCTCATTAACTATTGGATGAATGAATGAGTAAATAAATGAATGTACTATAAGTTTGAAGGCAGGTCGAGTGGCAACTTTATTTTATGAATAGGAAAACAGGCGTAGGGCAATTTGGAGTTCCATTATGTCGCAGAATCAGGAGGAGGCCTGGGAAACCATACAAGCTCCTGTCCTACCCACTGCGCTGTTCCCAGGTCCCGCTCTGGAGCATCACAGCCAATCTAAGACACCTGGGGCCGAAAACCTGCACGCAGGTCACATCAAACCTGGAACTTCCCCACAGGCCATCAAGCAGGGTCTGTGGTCTATACATTTACTTTGATTTTTGCAGCATCTGCAGCTGGGAAACAGCTTGTGAACAAAAGTAAAAGCACTTTTCTGAATCTCACAAGGTGTGAAACTGATGGGGGAGGTGGGTGAGGAAGGGAGACTTGGCTCCTTAGGCTGTACACTGGAAAAAATTCCGAAGCTCTCTTAAGGGGCACCACAAGGTGTCGCTGTTGATCCTCAGTTAAACGAAAAATTATTTGGACTGGGACTTAAGAAACACTTAAAAAGACCTATATTTTGCAAATGAAGAAACTGAGGTACAGAGAGGTCACATGATTTGGTTAAGATCACGTAGCAAGTTAGTGGCAGAGCAATTATGAGAATTCAAGTCCCTTAACCTTGGGACCAAAATGACCACCTTCCCCCACTGCTCCTACGGCAGCACTTGGAGACAGGATCAAGCTGTCTCTGCTTTCATTCAGTGAAGACAATGGCTCTTGATTGGACGTAGAATAGAGAAAAAATAAAGAAAGAAAAAAGAATAGAAAAAAACCCTCGGCGTTCATTTTCACATGTGCCTTATTCAAAAGTGCCTTATTCAAAGTGTTCTGTTTAGATGCCATTGCCCTCAATGGGAGTGTGGTGCCTGGGGCCTTCATCCACGGTGCAGGCTGAATAGCTGAATAGAAAGGTATCAGGTAATGGATTTCATCCTTTTTATGGCTTCAAGTTAAAAAAGGTCTGGTTCCCAAGGAAAACAAGAAGCCGAGTTGCTTCAGCAGAGAATTGGCTGAAACCTAAGTAGGAACCAGATTAAAACAAAAACATTTGCTGGATAGAAGGACGAGGATAAGTTTCTGGGCCCTGCTGTTCGGGGAACCGGGAGCTGCTGGGCAGGAGATCCTTTGAGAGCCGGTGACCCCGAGACCGGCTGTTTGTTCCCGTGCCTGGAAGGAACCAGGCAGCAAAGGGAGGGACTCTGCCCTACCCCCACCAGGTGTCTCATGGGGTGTCCCCTGTCCTCCTTCGTCTGATTCCACCCTGCCTTTCTGAGCCCGTGGTGGCTTCTAGTAGAGTGTCCTCTTCCTGCCTCCCAGGTAACATTTATTTTTAACCAAAGGAGCTTTATTGTTTTCTTAAGTAATATCAATATAGGCTCATTACGAAAATTCAGGTGCCAAGTAACTGAAAGAAAAAATAGAAAGATCTGCAATCGCCCCATTCATAAAGAATCACTGCTGACACAGGGTTAGGAAGTCAGCCTGTGGGGCTCCTGCCCTGGGTTTCCAGCCGTGACCCGACCACACCGACTGCACACTAGCTGGGGGAGACAGGCAATTGGTTTTCAAAAAGGAGCAAAATACATAGATGGTGGTACGTTCTCTGAAGGCAAGTAAACCAGAGAAGCAGATGGAGATTTAAGTGGTGGTGAAATAGTGAAGTAGGGTATTTTTAAAGTGTGGGAAGGGGAAAAATTCCCCTTTCCCTCCTCTGATTTCTATGACTGGCTGACTAATCAAACGAATAGGAGGCAGATTGCTGAGAGAAAATGATATCCAATATCACGCACATGGGAACCTCATATACGTGAGAGTCAGAGACCCCGCATGCACGAGAGGCTCAGGGGGGGGGGATTGAGGTATGTGAGGCATCCTGGGCTAGGGTGGGCTAAGGAGGCTTGGGGGCTTCAAAGGTCAATCATTGCAAGATGATAAGAAGAACAAACATATAGTAAATAGAAGTTTGCCCTGCCCTAAAGATAGGTCAAAAAATGATCTCTTGATAATCTCTTATTATGGGCAAGGCCTTTAATTCAAATTCTTCTAGGTAGTTAAAGGGTGAGGGCAGAAGTTTCTCCTGAGCCTGAAGCTAAAATTGCCTTTAGTTCAGAGTAATCTCAACACCACCGAGGCACGTCTGGTCGTGGCTCAGTTTGGACCCCCACAAAAGTGATGTTTGAACCTGAGGTGGATGAGGCAGCAAACCATGTGGACATCTGAGAGGAGACTCCTTCCCTTCCATTTCCTGGGCCTATATAATAATGTAAGTATAACATAAGCAATATATGATTACATCCCTAATGTTAAAAACTTCAAATAACACAGAACTGTATGGGTAGCATCCCTCTTACCACCCTCCTATCACCTTCTTCTTCCTCCAAGTAAACCCTCTGACAATGCTGTCCCTTCCTGAACTTTGCATTTACATTCATTTCTGCATATACCACCCACACATCTAGTTTTATTTTATTTCCTACACAAATGAGATCATCCTTTGTGAAGATGACTCCTTTTTATTTTCAATGGACAAGATCTTCTTAATGTTTCTTAAACTTCAGAGCTATGTGAGACCTATGGGCCTCATTACTAATATGAAATAGCCACATTTCAGGGCTAAGTGTAGGTGGATATTTCACTTCTGCCCCTGGGCCATTAATCTAGTATTCAGTGCACTATGTTGGAATAATTTATTTCTGCCCCTGTCTCTTCTACTGTCACAGCGAATTCTTTGCGGTCAAAGATTACGTCTTCTCATTCTCAAATTTCCAGTGCCTGGTACAATGCCTAACACGTGGTGGGTGTTCGGTAAATGAATGGGCGATTAATCACACTTTCATGTTGCCATAGCAGGCTCCCGGCGTTGGATGGGCTATTAGCTGAGATCACTGTTATGGTCTGTCCTAATGGGAGTGGACCTCTCCTCCAGTGCAAAGCCTGTCCCTGTCGGATGCAGCCACTGTGGGACGCCAGCCAGGGCGACTGTGATCAGATTCTTTAAATCAAATAGTCCAATGTTAGCATTAGAATTAAAAGGTCAATTAACAAGAGCTACTTTTCACTCTTTTTGTTGAAAGAAAATGAATGCTTAATCAGTAGACAAATGTGCTAAGGACTTTACAAAATGCTTCTTTCAAGGCACAAACACAACTGAACAAGATTGATGTTATTATGCAGATGAGGAAAGCAGGAATCAAAGAGGTTAAAATGGATATTATGTGGGTCTATTCATGTACCCACCATCCAGATTTCTCTCTCTTAGTATTTCCCCATATTGGTTTTAGATTTTTTTTCTCTGAGGATAAAGCGCCACGTGTAAATATGCCCTGGAGGGCTCTGTTCACAAATTTAATTGCCAACACTGGATAGGACATTCAATACAACTTTGCCACTTAGTCAGCAGACATGAGCTGAGCTTCAGCCATATGATTATAGAGAGGAATAAAGCACAGTCCCAGTCCCCAAAGGGGCTTGCTTTCTAAGGAGAGAGGGGTGATATAAAAGCTTTTATGGTTGAGAAATTGAGGTTCCTCCAAGGGACAAAGCCAGACTCAGAGCGCAGGGACCAAGGGAGAGCCTCACAGCACATCTCTGCCCAGCGGTAGCAGAGTGGCCCCTGAGCAGACGTGTCTCCTCGCCGAGGGGGACCAGCTACGAGGGAGAGCTGGTCTGACACAATCAGGCAGGATCCATGAGAAACACACATGGGTGTTTTTTCTCTCTCCACCAAATTTTGCTGCAAAGAATAAAATTCTTTTCTGGTGACATATACTTCCTGTCAGGATGAGGCACACCCAAGCAGTCAACACCACCAGAACTGAAGAAATCTCCTTCTAATTCTTCTAGGTGCACATTTTGGGTCCTGCTAGATGGTTGCCATTTTCCCAGGGGCTGAGCCAGAGGTGGATTTGAGGGACAGCAAATCAGAACAAGACACTAATAAGTGTAATAACCACAGTACCATTAAAACATCCAGCATTTATTACCTCCAATTAAATTTCCAGGTTCTGTAAAAGCAATTCATTCTCACAGAAGAATGACAAAAATTTGTGGGGGTTTTTCTTTTGGTAAAAATGAAACGAAACTCCTATAATCTCTCAACTACTGTTAACATTTTGATGTATATATTTTCTTTTTGAAAATCATATTTACATGTACTTTATATATCCTGTTCTGTTCACGTGACTTTATATGGTAAACATTTCCCCATTAATTATGTCCTTTACAACATAATTATAAATGATTACATAATATTCTGTTATGCAGTTGCTCTATGATTTACTGGGTCAATCTATTGTTGAACATTCAGATTTTCTCCCATCTTTTGGGTGTTACATTATTACAACTCTAAGCAAATACTTGCCTCATTAGAAGACACTGCTGGTCTCCTTTGTTACATTATCTCATTTCCTCATCATAAGCCTCCAGAATAGGCATCATCAGTGTTTTAGAAATGAAGGGACTGGAATTCAAAGAGGGCAAGGAGTGGTCGGTCCCAAGGTCAAAGCCAGGTCTCTGTCACTCTGAGCCAGCCCCACCCGTCATTACACCCTGGGTGTGCTTGGCTCTCTCTGCGCCCTGCTGAGTTTTCTGTCTTCACTGATGGAAGAGTTTTCTTGTACTCTCCTTTGTCCAAAATCTTAATCTTGGTCTCACTCCTTTCACGTTCCCATGGATACCCAGGTCCCTCAGTAAGATTCAAGCCTTTCCAACTAAACACTCTGCATTTGAAAGTTCCCAGGCAGCTGGGCTGATGAAATTGATGGCTCCCAACTGCTGGGCCACATGTTCTCTCCCTTTCTTTCTCGGCTGTTCTGGGAAAGATGGACTGCAAGGTTAATCACGTCTCCACGCAGTAAAACTGAATCCTGATACACTCACTGAAACCTTCATGGTATCTGTGACCCACTTGGTTCCCATTTATTTATATTCTCAACAGTTTCCAAGATCTGAGGATCCCTCAGCACCTCAGCACATTATAAACAGGATACGAAATTTAAGAAAAGTCAAGGTCAAACTTCTCTTTTGAATTTCAGTCTTGTGTATTCAGTAATCTAATTGACACCTTTACTCAGATGTTTTGAAACTAAACTACATCTAATCAGAGTATGTTTACCTTGATGTTTTCCTCCCCAATCTGTCTGTGGCAGGCGTCGCTGGCTGTCTCACCAGGAGCCATGCCCCGCCTCCTCTTTGGTTACCAGAGCTTTGATTTCACTCAGGGACAATGTGCCCAGACCAGGGGTGGAACCGGGATTGGGGTGAGCCCATGGTAGCAATCTCAGCTCTGCCACCCGGTACTCACGTTCTTAGTCTCCAGCAAGGGGCAGTTAGTGAGATTTTTAAAAGTCTGTTAGAGCCCTGACTGGTGTGGCTCCATTGGTTGGGCATCGTCCTGCAAAGCAAAAAGTCTCCAATTTGATTTCCCATCAGGACGCACCCCTGGGTTGTGGGTCGGTCCCAGTCAGTGTGCACATGAGAGGCAAACAATCAATGCTTCCCTCACACTTCGGTGTTTCTCTCCCTCTCTTTCACCCTCCCTTCCCCTCTCTCTAAAAATAAATAAATAAAATCTTTTTTAAAAGATGAAAGAAGTCTGTAGAGAATTTCTAGGTACAACTTGTTCTTAAGAGAAGAGAGAGGCTGTATTAGGTATTTCTTGTGCAGAATTTCAAGTCATCCTGGCCTCATTTTTTACTCTAGAACCTCCGTGGTGATCAGTTACTTGCAAGATTCTAACAGCCCTTCACTAGTGCAACTTCAGCCGGCAGCTGAGGGCCCCTTCCTTTCTGCACTGGGCATCCCCCTCTTCCCGGCCACCACCCCAGTCTAGGACGCCATCGTCTCTCACCTGAACTACTGTAGTGGTTTCCTCATTGATCTCCACCTCCTGCCCCTTCTCCAGTATATTCCCTACATCACACTTGAGTGATCTTTTAAACATATAACATGAACCATGCTAATCTCTGCTCAAATCTTCCAAGGATTTTGCATTATGTCTGGAGTAAAACTCAAACTTCTTCCCATGGCTTACATGATCTGGCTACTTGTCCCTGTCCCAGCTTTTGCTTCTCCCGATTGTCTCCGTGCTCACGCAGCGTCCCAGGTCGTCCACATCCGGGCCCTCACAGCGCAGATTCCTGTGCCCGGTACCGGTCCCCTAACACCCCCTACAGCTAAATCCTTTTCATCAGCCAGGTCAGTTTAAAACTCTACCTTCTTAGAGAGGCCTTCCTTCTCACCCAGGATTAAGTAATCCCTCATTTTTCTTTATTACTACACATTGTTTTTGTTTGTTTGTTTCTTTTTTTAATCCTCACCCAAGGATATGTTTATTGATTTTAGAGAGACAGGAAGGGAGGGTGAAAGAGGATAGAAACACTGATGTGAAAGAGAAATACCGGTTGGTTGCTCCTCGTACGCACCCTGACTGAGGATAGCCCTGAGCTGGAATCAAACCCAGGACCTTTTGGTCCACGGGATGACGCCCAACCAACTGAGCCACACCGGCTAGGGCATCCTGGTTGTTTTCTTCATAGCATTTATGGTAAGTTGCAATTACAATTTATTTGTTTGTTGCTCATGCTTTAATTGCTTGTTTCCCTGATTCGGTTAGAATTTTTTTAGAACAAAGACAAGGTTTTTATTCTCTACTATGTATCCTGATCCTTCTACAATACCTGTATACTCAATAAATATTTGTTGATTAAATGAATAAATTGTGATAATAACAATATTGGTTGCCATTTAATGTGTTTCTTCTTTGTGTGTTCAAATCCTGGCTCTGCCACATAGTAGCTCTGTGTGCTGAGGTAAGTATCTCAACCCCCTGGTGCATCAGTTTTCTTATATTAAGTGCCGATAATAATAGTCCCTAGTAGAGTTGTAAGAATGATGAAATTATTTGTTATATGTGAAGAACTGAGGACATACTTGGCAAATAGTAAGAATTATATCAATGCTTAGATGCTGTTGTTGTTGTTATTATTATTATATTTACCAGGACACTGAGGCTCAGGATGATTAGCGCCACATCGCTAGTGATTGGCAGCCTGGGACCCCAAGCAACTGAAAGTGTGAATTAACAAAGATGCCTCTGCTTTAGTGGAAGTAAAATTATAAAATATTTTGAGGAGAAAGTTATTGATGGACACTATTGAAAGTGTCTGACACATTATAATCTTTTGATCAATTGATTGCTTCTCAATGCTTTTGAAAACATGACCAGATGGCACTTTTATTTCAAGGACATTCACTTAAAAATGGGAACAAAAATGGCTTAATATAATTACACTTTAAATAATTATATGGTGCATGCTTATGAAATTTGCCTGGAAAAAAGGATGAGGGAAAAGCAGAAATGCTTTGAAGGCATCTACAGATGCAGAACAGCATGCGCTTCCTCAGTTTCCATTCACTTTTTAAGCCCCTCCCCTCTGGCTTCTCCAGCCTCGTTGAAACTGCTCTCCCAAAGGCCACCGATGCTGACTGACATCAGTCACATTTCCATCTGATGGACCCAATGGGAGCCTTCTGGACTCAGCTTGCCAGATTAATTGGAGGCATCTGACGTTACTAACCAACAATGTTCCTTTTTGCAACGCTCTGCTCTCAGGGCCACCTCCAGGACTTTGCTGCTTCTCCTCCTCCTCTGGCTCTTGCTGACCGGTCAGCCTGCCTCTTCCCAGGTTCAGCTCCTGGGTCACTTCCCTTCTCTCAATTCCCATCTCTCCTGGGAAAATCAGACCCAAGACCATCACATCAACTCTCACCACAACTTACTCTCTAACCAGAAACTCTTGACATTTTAGTCTAAACTCAATTGCTGGTCATTTTCCTAAACAGTGGGAGTTTTGGAGTCTGGAGCTGTCAAATATGAACTCTTGTTCATCGGATGCAGCTGCTACTAAGCCCCACCACCGTTTTCCCGGGCATTCTACCATAACATCCTGCTGGCTCCCTGTCCTCAGCCTCACCCTCATCTGTCCTCAGCACTCCTGTCAGCTGCTTTCTAAAACTGGAAATTTGATATCAGACACCCACTTCTGAAAATGGCAGAGTAGTTCCTACAAGACCATCCGTCCTACAAAGAGCAGCCATAAACTATAGGAAAAATAAATGAAAGCCAACTACCTGAAGGCACTGGAGGGGAACAAAAAGCAGACGGATAGTGGACAAGAGTCAGCACTTTGAAGAATGAAAAGTTGTGTGTTTTACATTCTTTATGGATTTTTGCAGGAGGGGAAACCCCAGCCGGTACTGAGCAAGGCAGCTAAGTTCAGATGGAAGCGTGCATCCTCACTGGATGGAAGAGCGAGCGTTAACCAGGGCATCTGTCAGCTGGGGAGGGGAATCCAAGGAAGGTGCAGCATCAGAGTTCATCATATAATGGTCCATATCGGTCACTTTTGGGTGCTGTTACTTCTGAATTGATTTGTTATTTTTATTTCCTATTATAATAGTAATGCATAGGACATTTAGAAGATGTAGAAGATCAAAGGGGAGAGAATTAGTCCTTATTCAATAATTATTCACTGAGTACAAATCATGTTCAGGGACTAACTTTGGTTCTGGGAACATAGCATTGAAAAAAAACAATCCTTGCTTCACTCTGTAGTGGAGTCACACGAGAGGAAAGTAAACAAACAGATATGTAAATATAACACTGGAGGTGAGGATTTCGAGAAAATAAAAGTCATTGTGGCCAGACAGCACAGGGCAAGAGAGGGAATATGCAGAATGCTGCAGTAGGCACTCACAGGAAATCTCTTTTTTAATTGAATAAACTGTAGCTTGTTCTAGATACTTCAGAAATTACCTTCGAGTAGCAAATGTTAAAGATATCAATACTTTGCATTTAGACACCATAGTTTTACTTAAGTATTTGATATATATATATTTTTTACCTATAAAATACTATGTAAGTACAAACTGGGGTTTTGTGGCTGGATCTGTCTACGAAGACAAACAATTTTTGTTCAGTTTTTCAAAAACCTGACTTGACTCAATGTTGTGGTGTCCCTGAGATGGAGTGCAATTTACTTCTATGTCATTGGAGAAAGCGCACGGTATTACTACAATCAGAGAGAAGCTGTAATGAAAATTGATCTTCCATCATCGATCATCTCCCTTCGGTCTAATGGGACACTGCCATCACCCCCTGCTGGAACAGTGTTCTACAAAACCCTGCACCGTCACGCAATTTCTGCGGATCTTCCAGGAGCAACCTGAGCTCAGGCAACACTAATTACTATTCCATCTCTCCATTTACCTCTAAGTATTCATGTATTTAAACGATCTTTTATTTCCCGTGGGTTGTATAGAAGTTCTCTTGGAGACTAATTTGAAATCATTGAATTTTTAAAACTATTTTTAGCTGAATGTGCATTTCTCTTCTGAAGAAGGCCGTCTTCAAATTCTGTTTTGAAAAGGCATCTGTGAAGAGCGCAGCGTGTGGTGCATTGTGCATCGTGTCCTTTAGCTAATGTTAACTAAAAGGTTCATTGGATTTCTTTAAGCTTATCTTTTAAATTAATTAAACTAGTTCATTAAGCCAACCAGCTAGTCAGCATTTTCAGTGGTTGAATAGGGTAAAGGCACTTGAGGATTCAAACGCATGAGACAGAGAGCAGACAATCCTTAGGCGGGGAGTGCAAGGACAAACCTTTGCTCGAGTTTTGGACACAAGGGCACGGCACTGGGAGTGGCTACTGCAGACCCGTTCTGCAGGGAGTGCTGGGGTGCCGCCTGCCCCCCCACCTGTTCCCCCCCTGACCAGGATGAACAGAAGGGCTCCTCTCCTGCCAGTGCCTGCGCAGGTGCTCCGGCCACACCGCCCTGTTGTCCAGGATCTGGGCTGCACTCCGTGCCAGCCTGTCCTCCTCGCTCTGATTCTAACTAGCTCTGTTGCTTGGGTAAAGTCACTTCCTCTCTCTGGGCCTGTGTTTCCCTCTGATGAAGGATGGGGTTAGACTGGGTGAGAGCAAGGCGGCTTCAGACTGACATATGGTGGCCCTCTCCCCTGCTCACTCCCATTCCCACAACTCCAAGGTGGTTCCCCCAAATTAAGCCTCACGCTCCTGGGCTGGGGGTCAGCAAAGTGTCATCAGGGTCCTGTGGGAGAGAGAGCAATGTCTTCAGGAACCTCAGCCTGCCTGCTTCTTCCTGAAACACGGGCCCTGTGGACTGCTGGCTGAGCTGTTCAGCAAGGAAGTTGACAGTGGGTGGCCCATTTCAGGCCGCATATTGGAAGGCTTGGAACACAAGCACAAGGCCAGGCAGGCCATGGCTGGCCTAGAAATGGCCTTAGACACAGGAGTGCCGGCTGGAGAGCTGGTCCAGACACTGAACCGTGCGTGTCCCGGGGAAGCCATGTACTCCGTCCGATGCTGCTCCCTCCTCCTGGGATGCAGATACAGGCCTCAATGAGAACCACCTGCAGGGTTGTTTGAAGACCAAAGCTAGGAAACCAAATCAACAAGCATCTTTGAAAAACAAACAAGCAAAGAAGATAATATAAACCATGGTATGTGTGTGAGTTGCTTGGGGACCTTGTTAAAAAGCAAAATTTGATTCAGCAGTTCTGGGGTAGGGCCCCAGATTCCGCATTTCTAACAAGCTCCAGGGTGAGGCCATGCACCCATAAACAAGGCTATAAACCATTAAAATCTTTAAAACTGAAAAAAAAAATTAAATCATTCAAACACCACTATCCTAACACTACTTTTGCTTCTGATATGTTTCACTTAACATTGTATCTTAAATATTTGCTATGTTCCAACAAATGATTCAGGTTGCAAAAGTTCTGTAATTATTATTTTTAAATAGGGATGACATAACGTTACTTATTCACTGTTAGGCATGAAGTCACCCCTGCTGTCGGACCGTGAGTCCCCAGGGGCCGGCTGCAGAGGGAGCAGCGTGCTCCGGGGCCAGCTGGAGGGCAATCCCGATTCCTCCTGTTCTTCCACAGGATCGGTCAGCAGGAGTAAACTGGCTTAGAACTATGAACAAGGAATGCTTCTTATTTTTGGTGTATCATTTTGGTGTATCTAAAGACCAACAAAGTAATATGAACATATTTTGTTTATTAAAAATACATATTTTCCTTGCATGTGTTGGTGGGACTGTAAAATGGTACAGCCACTACAGAAAGCAATATGGAGTTCTCTCAAAAAATTAAAAATAAAACTACCTAAGGCTAAGTTTTCAAAACCAGGAAGCCTCTAATCAGAAGTCTCCTGGGAAAGCTAGTCCCTCAGAGACCTTGTCGTACAGACACTTTGAGTAAATGCCAAAAGGTCAGAATTTAAAGTTGATATTTGAAAGCGAAGCAGCCACAGTTCCAGAGAAACTCGGACCCCGCGGATCCTGGTTCACGCGGTGTGCTCTTTTCCAGTGTCGTCCTGAGGAGCCCAGCTGTTCCCACCACTAAAGGCATCTTCCAGTCATTCCTTTGGTTTTCCACTGATTATACAACATTATCATAAAGGCATTGCGTGTCAAGCCGTGGTCATTTATAAAACCCAGGACCCCTCCAGGGAAAGGGCGTCAGAGAAACTCATGACTCATGTCTGTCTCCCTCCACTGAACCAGGACTGGCAGCGCCTTCAAGGCAGAAAGTGGGTGCTGCTCAACCCGGTTTATCCGGAGCCCAGAGCGGCGCTGAGCACAGAGCAGCTCAGCAGCCCAGGGACTGAGTGCACAGACATGACTCACCGATGGAGGAGCCTGTGTCTAAGTGATTTGTGGAGTTTCCTCTCCCTGAAGTGAAGTTGCCCCTCCAAACATGCCTTTAAGAAGATGCAGTACTTCTAACCGAACACACCTGTGCTCAGCCCCATGGAGACACGCCCTACAACCCCCGGAGCACTCTCTCTTTACTCCCCGCTTCTGCTGTTTAAACTCAGCCTGTCTCCTGACCTTTGGCAACATCTCCCAGCTGGGGTCTTCCCTGCCTTTGGACAAGGTGTTTGTACTCAATTTTCTACTTCCTAAGAACGATAACACAGATGATATCATTCCCATCCTTGGCTGACTTGGATAAGTCTTCATTCAAAGCGTCAGCCCCTTCAGGTCCACCCACCTCCCTCGGCCAAGTCCTCTGTGAGATGACAGAGTGAACCCCCTAGAAACTGGCTGAGCTGGTGAGCTGCCAGGAGACAACAGGTTACAAACATGATGTCAGAAGCCCAGCTATTAAACTGCAGCCAGACCCAAATAGCTAAGGCAAAAAGGTGGGCAGGGGGGGAGGGGGAGGGTTAGTAAGTACGTGATGTCGCTGCCTATGTGGTTTGTTTTTTTTTCCCCCTGGAAAGACAATAAAGAAAGCAGACCAAGACAAAATAACATTAAGGCACCGATTGGTGCTTATAGTTTCTGATCTCAACTAATTCCAAACTGCTTCTCTCAACCACTTTATGCTTTCAAGCCTAAGTTGGAAATTTCTTTCCTTCTTTCCAAGGATAAAAGGTGTATATAGTAGTAGTTAAGAGCTTGGACTGTGGAGTCTGGGACACCAGTGTAGAAAGTCTGAGTCTGCCTCTGAAGAGTGTGGGCAGGCTGCATAAACTCTTCAAGCCTCGGTCTCCTTATTGCCGAGACATGGGAAACAGACGTGCGGAGAACAGTTGCTCACTGGGGTGGCTGGGCCGCGCCTCCCTGGACTAGTGGTGTTCCCCAGTTCAGATGTCCTCAGGCAGCCCTTCCCTCTGTCACTCCGTTCAGCTCCAGCATCTCCCACATATATCCGTTTCTCCTCTTCTCTCTTTACCTGCATTCTGATCTGTTATATGGATTAGAACAGACATGAGATGTCTGGTATCAGTTTGTACAGTCACAGTTAAAAAGTGTAAAGTATGTGCTAGCCACCAAAGTATAAACAAACAAGAATCCTCCCAGCTTCTGTTTCACCAGCTACACGCCAGGCAGCTCCTGCACTCACCGCAGTGCTTCACACGCACCCCTGCCTGCGTGGCCAGGCTGAGCCTCTCGGACATGCCCACGGGTCATCACAAGCCAGGCAGATGCACCTCCGCCACACCAAGGTGCTCCTCAACCGCTGTCAGTTTCAGTGGATCATCTTTTGAAATATTTTTAGACTGATTAAAATGCTTACTTCTAGATCCATGGGTAAACTATTTTCATTCTACCTCCCTCAAGGCCTTGATGTGAGGATTACTAGAAAGTGTGAAAAACACTTGGTGGATGATCTGGCACAGTCACGGCAAACAGTCATCATTTAGATGCTCTGAAATCAGACCGTTCCAATGGGTAGCTTTTTGCTTCTGAAGACCTCTTCTCTTTTCTTTTCTTTTCTCTCCTCTCCTCTCCTCTTCTCTTTTGTCCTCACCCAAGGATATATTTATTGATTTTTTAGGAAGGAGAGAGAGAGAAACATCAATGTGAGAGAGAAATGTGGATCGGTTGCCCCCACCCCCCTACACACCCCGACGGGGAATCAAACCCACAATGTTTCAGTGTACAGGATGGTGCTCCAACCAACTGAGCGACTGGGCCACCGCCTGAAGGCCTTTCCTAACAGTTTCAGAGAACAACCAATTTGGCTGGTGTGAGTAGATAAACAGTAGCAGATAGACTGCAATGTACATGTCAGCTTGTTAATGGCTGGTGGCTCCTGAGCACCCGGAAGGTGGAGAAGCTTTCTGTAGCTGCATGCAGGGCCAGCAGGAGAGAGTTCTGTGATCATTTAGCACATCTGCCGTGGGTGTGGGTTGAAGGACTGACAGCACGCATGCTGTGCACTTGCTCTCCTTGATGCTGTTATAAACATGTAGGACTGAAGGTCAGAAAACCCGAATTCTAGTCCTGCTCCCCCCAGACACAGAACATCCAGCAAATGACCTAACTCCAGACCACTACCCCCATCTGCACCGCCTTCATTCTGTATCCCGGTAATCATAAGCTCCTCTCCCCACACATTCTGTGTTGTATTACCTTGGCTCAGTTAAGGATTATTTTTCTTTTTTCTAGTTACAAAAAACATTGTGAACAAAGTGCCTTATAATATATATTTATGTGGTATGGTATGTATTTTTCTCAAAGTTCCCAATCACTTTTCACACCAGTGACCCTTTATCTTAGTTCCTTGGCTGGAAGGAGAAGACAGTCGGCCAACCCACCACTTGCTTCTAGTATCATCGGTGTTAGGGACTTTTAATGAACTGACATTCTGCTGTGAGGTGATTTTGGTCAGAAGTCACCTACACTCTCCCAGGCTGTTGGAGTGGATAGGCTGGTAGTTGACTTCAAGTCAGCCATTCACT
Organism: Anoura caudifer; assembly: GCA_004027475.1. Lineage (NCBI taxonomy): Eukaryota > Metazoa > Chordata > Mammalia > Chiroptera > Phyllostomidae > Anoura > Anoura caudifer. Next base: position 343,707 of record PVKU01000483.1, on the reverse strand, counting down.
GACTCTCCAAGCATTTGTCACTCACTGTGCTGAGCCAGGGGCTGTGCTACATTCTTGGTACACAGCGCACACAAAATAGATGAGGTCAGCACCCCAATCTATCAGGGGAGGGGTGACGCATGTTAAACAAATAACACCACGCATTTTAGTGCCAGCAGGGAAAGGACTAAGCTACGGTGAGTGTATAATGGGGTGAGCCTAATTTGGACCGGGGCCTGGGAAAGGCCCCTTTAAGAAAGGAACCATGATGCTGAGATGGGGAGTGTGCACTGGGCAGCCAGAGTCCAGGGCAGTGACTGCCGGTGGAGGGAGTAACCTGCATCAGCTGGGAGCTGCTGTCATAGAACAGGGTCACTTACAAGCCGTCTGAAGGCAAGTATGGCCGAGGTGTGGTCATGCGGAGCAGTGACACGAGGTGGCTCAGAGGCAGACTGTGCAGGGCCTTGTAGCACCTGGCAGAGTGCGGGTTTCATCCTGGGTGGACTGTGAAGTCACAGAAGGGTCACAGAAGGGTCAGCAGGGATGCAGTGGAATACGCTTACATTAACAAAAACCTGTGAATTCCACGTGGATCAGATGTACATTTAAGAAAAGCACAGCTCGGTACAGGGTCTGAGTCATTCTGGACCTGGCTCACCTGCACTGTATCTTGGGCAACTTGCTTTTTCAAACTCTGTGATGAGATGGGTCACCCATGTGGCCACAACCTGGGCACACATGCATTTTAGCTTCTCTTCCTGCCTCCCCCACCAAGCATCCTGCCTGGGAGGCAGAATGCAGCTCCTAGACCCTGAAACCGAACACAAGGTGTCTGCCACCGCATCCGAAAAAGGCTTTGAGGAGGAAACAATAAATCAAGTTGTAAGATCTCACCAACGTAAAGAACAGGGCTTCAGTCTTGCGCTGATTCTCAGTGAACGGAGTCCGTTTGGCTGCAAGTGTCTCAGGAAACATGTCCTTAGGGCCCATTGATCTAGAAACATCTCTATTTTCAAAGTGGTGTTTAGTTAGCTCCTTCCCTTTTCTAACTCAATTTCCTACTTTTCTCCCTCACAGACCATGCATTCTTTGGTTATCTGATTTGCCTTTGTAATTTTTTTCTTTAAGACAAGTAAAACCATCTTGAAAAACCCTGACGTTTTAGTGTCACTTGTCATTAGTTTCCCCTCCAAATCTCTTCTTGGCAGCCCCCCTTGGGGTCATCTTTTTTCCTTGACTTGTCACAGTTAGCTCGATTCTCCTCCCTCTGCCCCCCAGAGGCCGCACTCGGGGCCTGGGGAGGGAACTCATTCTGGCAGGACCAGAGAGTGTTGCAGCCGACAGCGGTTGAAGGGCAAGGGACACATGCCTCATGCCTCCCAAGTTGACAATGTAAGCACAGGGCAGCTCAGCTGGGATCTCTGGGGCGTCCTTTGTCCGCTGGGTGTGTCTGTAGTGAAGTGATGGCCCTGCACGTGTGTGACCTCGTGGTCAGGACACCCGGGTTTCCTTCCTTACCACTTCCTAGATGACAGCCTGGGTCACAAGAAGTGAGCGTGGAAGAGTTCCTGCTGCCACCAGACAATGCGCCCAAAGGCTCCTGGGCACTGGCGGAGGTGAGTGCTGTCCTCTGCACCGAGAGGCGAGGAAACGGAGTGCGGAGCAGCTGAGCTCTAGTCCCTCAGTCTGTTAGCGGGCAGCGAGGGGCTGTGCGTGATGAAGCATGCGCGAGCCATGTTTACACTGTGGCGCTTCCGTGAGGACACATGGCATGTCAAGGCCCGAGAGGGCCTCAGTGAACACATTGCAGGCGTCTCTGGAATGGGGCTTGGCTCTCAGCCATTTCTGGGAAGTTGTCCCAGTGATATAAAATGTGTGCTCTGCCTGGGGACAACCGCCCCCGCCCATTTCTCCCCGTCCCCCCACTGCCCGCCCCTACTCTGCGGTTTCCCCACGTGACCCACTCTCGAGCCCTCACCCCTCCCCTCCCGTGCAGTGCCCTCTGCAGGGAAAGCCCCTGCTGGCCTCATCCCCCTCTTCTGAGGAGCTCAGTTCCCTTCTGCTGGTCTCAACACATATGTCATGTTTTGGGGTGACACACTTGTCTCCCACAGAAGACTTAGCCCCGCCCCCCCGGGACAGGGACCCATGAAGCAGCAACAGCAGAGGGGCAAAGATCTCAAAGGTGAGCTCTACTTGATCCAACCCCAGCTATTGTGGACAGGGGGCCAGAGGTGTGGTCAGGAAGGAATCCCCAGAGGGACTCTTTCCTTGTGACTGTGTTCAATGGAAAACTGAGCCCTGTGGGACTCTGAGCTCCAATGTAATAGACGTATGTGTACGTGGCACCCTCATAATATCAATCTGGCTTTAATGAGTCACGGCAGCTTTCTGAAATCTTTTGTATACCATCCTTCAAGAAAGAAAATGCAGAAGAATAATTCAGTTGCTCCATCTGGTTCAGTTTGGGGGCCGTCTTCATTATTATCTTTGTTAACATCCGTGGACAGAGAGGTGAAAACCCTTCTCCTCCTCCTCACTGCACTGTTGACATTATAAACATTGCCCTAAATCATAACCAGTAGGTTCCCGTTGAAATGAAAGGTCTGCCCTGGGGTTTAAATTCCTGACTTACTGTGTAAGATGAGCCCCAATTAAAGTCTTCTAATAAAAAACAACAGAGATTTGGTGTTACAAAATTTCAAATAATCTGTGGGGAGCCCTACTTATAACTCTGCAACACTCACCGCAGCCTGATCTGAAGCGCAGGGCAAGCTGACCGCTCCCCCAACTCCGGGGGTGCTCCCCGAGGCCCAGGTCTTCGCTTCACTGATGTGGATATCCGGTACATGTGCGAGCCCAGAAGGGGCTGTCGGTAGATGCTATTTGAACAGAAAGAAGAGGATGTGCTAAGAGGCAAAGATCAAGGCAAAGCCATCTGGCCTTTTTCTATTTCTGCCTGTGATGATACTGGTGATGGTGATGGTGATGATGATGATGATGATGATGATGATGAGGGTGATGACAATGGTGACGACAGCAAGAGTTCCCATTGACCGAGTTGTTCATTATGTGGCAGCACCGTGTCAAGCACCTTACATGCAATATCCCTTTTAACTCATATAATTCTGTGAGGTCTCCATTTTCCCATTAAGTAGAGGAGGGCCCATGACTATTAGCTAAAGTGACCAAGGTAGGCTGACTTTGTCGTGATGTTTCTAAGATCTCAGCTCAGGTCCTTCTGCATGGTTTTAACCACTGTGCTATCTTCCCAAATGAGCCAACATTTCCTGTATTTTTTAATGCAAATAGTTGGGTTAAATATGAGAAAACAATTCATATGTTCTTTTTCAGTTAGTTTGCAAAGCAACCCCCTGGGACTTAAATTGGGTAAATGATAGCATGTGTAAGAGGGTGTTTGTTAACCCTGAAGGGTTAAGGAGAATTAAAAGTTTTCCATGTAACAACTTGAGGCAGGAAAGTGTTAGCATGTTTCGAGGAATTTCCCTTCTCTGGGAAGCTGGGTTTCTGCCAAGGCTGCAGGATAGATGCTGCATTTGTAGCAGATGAATTTGATCCGATAGGATATCTTCTCAATCCCTGTGTAAGATTAGTCTGAGTAGGAATCGCTTGGTAACAATTTGGAATGGAGTGTGGTAGAAAAACAGCTTTGTCTGGGTTGAGCCTAGAAATGGGTGACAGATGTTAATGACGAGCAACTGAACAGATGTTTGGGGGAGAACTGCAGAAAGGGCTTCTGTCACTCAGGATCTAAACCTTAACCTTCCTGGCCGGTACTGAAAGGGGAGCTTGTTTATGGAAGTGTTCTTGCAAAACTGTTTGGCAGATTATGACAAAGATGAATGACCAGATACTACAATTTAAATTTGAAAAGAAGGTAAATGGGGGTCCTTGTTTATGTGCAGGCGTATATGTGTTTTCTTTGACAAAGGTCAATGCTTTATTAAAGAATAGGAAGGCTAAGTCATTCCGCCCCATCTTCCTCATTTTTCTACCGTCAACAGGAAGGAATGGGCAGTATTTGATACCACACCTAGAATCTCAACATAATTTTTAAACATGCCACCACTTATAATCATTCTGAAATACCTGCCCTATAGTTACAATTTGAAAAAGAAAGGTTTTCTACAAACTTAATTGCTGTGTTTTAATTGGGGTCTCTGAAAATTACTTAACATTTTAAGGAATCTGAAAAGACCCCTTGTCCAAAGTCAGTAGGAAGCCGAGGTGGAGTTCAGAAGCCGTGCAGCTGCTACCAGAAGCCCATCCCCACCACAGCCATGTCACGGAAGACCAACTGTTGGTTGTGGTATATGAATCATTGTGATACCTCCCAATAATTTGCCTGAAACAACTGACGGACTGAGCAGAGGCATCTATTCATTTATCTTTGTATATAGCCCATAATTGTCACAAATATGACTTACCTTCTGCTAACTGTAGCTGTGTCTACATAACAATACCAGACATTTGGTTTGAAAAGATGAATGCAGTAAAAACCCAAATACTCTGTTTAGTGTTAAATGATAGTGAATGCCACTGAATTTATGACAAACACCATGTACAAATTGCCTTATGTGTCACCATAACCCAGCAAGGTGGATTTATTGACCCCATATAATAGATGACAAAGTAGAGACCCAGAGAGGTTAAGTGACTTGCCCAAGGTCACATATTCTAGTAAGCAGCAGGACCAGCATTTGTCTTTGGTATTCAAAATTCCTCTTGTGTTCTAATATCCTAGACCATTCTGGGTAGAACAGACATTTAACTCTTCTATTGTGTTTTATGTGTTAGCAGTACATGAAAAATGGAGTCTGATTGCAAGTCCTGATTTGCAAACTCAGGACCTGAAGTCTCACCTCCCCCCGCCCCCCGCCCAGATCATAACCAGTTTTATTGTAAAAGAACCCGACACACATTTATCAGTCCTAGAGCCTTAATAGCTGCCCGACAAGTCACTCACAAACAGAAACAAGCACCATGAACACGGGAAGCACACCCATTCCTTCCATGTCAGCAACTGGTCACCTCCGAGCCACAGTGCTCACACTACGAGGGTCTGTGAACAGTCATTTTTGGTCATCCGTCGCGAGTGAGAAATGGTAAGAGTATACTATTCAAAGAGGACTACTAACTCTCGGTGCTCTTCAGAGGGGAAACAGCAGACTCCTTGTTTTGCTCCGTATTGAAGAGAAACCAATAGGGGGAAGGTGGTAAATACGAAAGATGTCAGCTCTGGTCATGGCAGTGCAGGAGAAGCTGCGAGGAAAAGATAAATGAGGTACTTAGAGCTTACAGGAGAAATAAGACATGGACAGAAATAGCGATGATGGGGAAAAAAACCCAACATACATCAAGGGGTAGGGGAATTTAGGGGGAGAGAGATTTTTAGTCACGGTGATGAGGTCAGGCTGCATGGAGAAGGTGGCATTCATCCTGCGAGCTTCCAAATTCAAGAAGCCCGGGAAAGGTTAGTCCTTCCTTTCTCCAGTCTGACTTTCCCTTCCTACCCCTGGCCTGCCTTTCCTTCTGTCCATTGCCAAACTTCTCAAAAGATCATCCAGATGTTCTGTCTTCATTTCTTTATTATTTACTAAGTCTTAAACCCAGGCTCCTGGTTTAGCCTGCTAAGACTATTAATTATCCTCTAATATCTGTTCTGTGGGGTTTTGTTTTGTTTTATTTTAGGAAGAGAGGCGTCAGTTTTGAGCCAGGCATGTGGCCGTATGGAATAAAACCTCCATCTGCCAGCTTGCCTTGCAGCAAGGAATGGACATAAGACTTAAGTTCTGGCCAACAGAATACAATCAGAAGTGATACATGCAACCTCTAGGTTATACCCTTAAAGAGAAAGGGGATGACATTCCTCTTTCCCCTCTTCCTGTTGATAAGAATGTGGTTGTGGCATTGATGGGCCCTCTTGGCCTATGCAGAAGAAAGTGTCTTCCTAGGGTTGGAGGGGGAATAAATAAGGTGAAAGGAGCTGGTCCCCTCGCACTGGGAGCTGCCACGGTAGTTCTAGAATACTTCACACTCATTATGATATGAAAGTGTCAGAAAAAATTGAAGGAATTTGAAATGAGCAATTATTACATCCATAGGTGTCCTGAGGATCTTGCCCAGGCTGATGATCTCTACCAGTCCTGTCTCTGAACTATTTCACAAGTCCACAGGCTTAGGTAACTGATAGAGGTGCAAATGAGTCTTTCTTTCCCACATGCAAACAAATTCTGTCCAGTGGGGTACAATGATTCCCCTCTTCTTTGCTCCTGCACTCCTGCCTCATGGAAAAAGCCAGATTTATGTCTATGTGTAAATTCATTTCAGCATCCCTGATTGGCCTATATAAGTGTGATACTTTGAATTCTCCATTGAACTGAAAGTAACATCTTATTGGTTTATTCATTAGTTAGTGAGTTACAATCTTTGGAATGTATTTGTTTATATTGGTATGAGACTTGAGACTTTACCTCTTACTAAAAATTATTCTTTAACAAGGGGAATGATTTTGACCTTGTTTAAACCGCTGCTACCTCAGGCCTCTGTTAGAATGATCAAACCCCAGCCCTCACTAGTAGCTCCTACTGCTCTAGTCATTTCCTTCAGAGTCTATATTAACTCTATTTTCTCTTTTGAAGTGGCCACTGACTAGCAGTGTCCGCATCATTATGGATGAAATAAAACATACACACAGACTACCGAGTCTGGTGGAGGAAAAAGGACGACAGCATGGCTTTTCTCTCAAGGGGAGCAAAAGCCAAGACCTCTGCCTTGACAGTCCTTTATTCTAAAAAATCTTCACATTACAAGATGGTTCTCCTTCACCATCCCCAGGTTGCAACAAAGGAGCCAATGCCCCTAATCACATCACAGAAGAAGGATATTAGCAAATGAAAAGGCAAAAGTGGTTGAGCCAGTTACACTGGTCCCTGCAAGGTTTAGCATAGATTTTAGGAAGTTACAACAAGCATTTGCAGGTGAGGGAATTTTCAGCAAAAAGCAAGACTCAAAGCAGCCTAGATATATTGCAAATCTGATTACCCATGAGAGATCCTATCTGTGGGCGTGGGTCCTGTGCATCTCCAAGTTGGGAGCTGGATCCACGCCACGCAGAAGGGTCTACCACACTCTTTTCATTTGCATTTACTTAATGAGGATCCAGCATTGACTCAGTCACCAAATCCAAATATCTTTTCTCTGTCAACATTCATCCTCAGTCAGACACAAAGTAGAACTGTCTTTTTTTTCCAACTATGATGACAATTGATGGGTCATGAAATCAGTTTAGTGGGTCACAACTAGTATCACTAGAAAATAACAAAGTGCATCCCACATAGTAAGGATACTTTGTGAAGCTTTGTCCCGAAATACATAATGAGTACATGTATGAGTTTCCTGGGGCTGCCCTAATAAATTACCACCAACCAGGTGGCTTAGAAACAACGGAAACCTACCCTCTCACAGCTCCAGGCGCTGAAAGTCTGAAACGCAGGTGTTCGGGCCCGGCTGTCTCGAAAGCTGCGGGGGAGAAGCCTCCCCCGACGCGTTCAGCTTCTGGAGGCTCTGGGGCCCCTTAGCTGACACTCGCATGACTTCCATCTCTACTTCCGTCTTTACTTCGCCTTCTTGGTGGGCTCTGTTCTCATCTTAAAGGGGCACACTCCCTGGGTTTAGGGTCCACCGTAAGCCAGTGTGGTATCATCCCAATCTTACATAAACCACACTTGCAAAGGCCCTATTTCCAAGTAAGCTGGTGTTCCAAGGTTCAAGGTGAACTTGAATTTTGGGGGCATTATATACATAAATGTGTATTTTTGACCACTATGTAGACCGTTTTTCTTGTCATGGGAAGAGGTCTCAAAAGTTTAAAGGACAGGACTAGAAGGCCCCACAAACACTTCCATTCTGATTCCAGAGAAGCTTAATTCTGCTGGTCAACCCTCCCCTTTTGGAATAATAGTAGTAATCGTTAATTAAATAGTAATCATGGTAATGATACTAGTAATCATGGTAATAATTAATAGCAATCATAGTATACCATTTCAACCTCATAATACCTGAGAAGGAGGGTTTCCGTAATATCCCTTTCTTAAAGACAGCCAGACAATGAAGGAGCCTGAGTTCCGTGCAAACCCATGTTTCTGCGCTACGTCACATTTCTTTGGAACTTTCGGCTCCCTTGGCTTTTACATTATTGCATTGATCTGAGTGTCTCTGACCTGGCTTCATTTTCGGGCCTGTTTTTCCTTCCTCCTCTCTCCTAACACTGTCACCCCATCAAGCCCTGTCTATGGCCTGTTCCCACCCAACCTCACTTGCTTCCTTGTTTTCTACTAATAGGCATGGCAAAGGTTGAACCCGGTCTGTAGGCAGAACGGAAGCAGCCAGCGTCAGAGAGCAAAGCTTGGAGGGAGGTGAAAGAGAGGGGGTGACTGATAAAACGTGGTTCCAGAGAGATGACCAAGTGCCCAGGAGGAGGAATGCCCCTTAGCTAGTAGGACAGACACCTCTTCCTCCAAGACACTTGGTCATTGTCACAGGGCAGGGGGAGGCAGCAGCAGAAAGCAGGGAGCTCCTGAAACCGGGAGAGGTTCTTGGGTTTCTGGCCATGAGCCTCGGTGTGGAAGGCCAGGCCTTGCCACGCGCAGAAGGCACTCTGTTTTACGGATCAGCCCAGAAAAACAGAAAGTAGCACAGGGCGTTTAGCGGAAACAAAACTCCAGTGCCCAGGAGCCTTCCTCTTTGTCACCTCATTAGCTGAGGTGACAACTCCCAGAGCCTCAGAGAACTGGTCAGGGATCCAGGGCAGCTGTGCTCCTCAGCCTGGAAGCCCCGTCCTTGTCGCAGCCTCAGGAGTACACACACCTTGTCCAGGTGACTAATGGCTGTCCTGTGGCCCATGGGGAAGACTCAAGCTTCAACAGCTTCTTCCTTCCAATCAGGACCTTCCATACAAGAATGCATTGTTGAGGGGGCAATAAAACCATCAGCATACGGCTCTGGCTTCTTTCCACCTTATTAGGCCTGAGGTAATTATCCAGGTAATTCAGGAAAAATAAACGGCATTGCCTGAATTACTCAGATAATTACCTCAATGTTCCAGTTCAGTCTGGTGGGGGAGGGCCAGTTATAAATGTCTCACAGGCCTCAAATAGCCTGATAACTGAAAACAGGCGAGTAATTTAGAAGCCAGGGAGAAACCGTGGAAGGGGCTGAGCTCAAATAATTAGAGAACCTGGGCGTTTTAGACCAAGCCCTGCTGCGTACGGCCTGCGTACTGGTTGGCTACTTCCTTTACTGAGCCTACGGCCTTTCTGAGGATGGCAAACTATAGATTGCTAGCCAGTACACTTTATTTATTATTAATAATGGGTGTTTTGGCAGTTTTATTGACAACTGGTATACACTTTCATTCTGGAATAAAATTGGATTAAAAAATATGCTTTATGCAAAAGTATGAGATTCCAGGGCAATGCTTCCCAACTTTACCACCCATTAGACTCATCTGGGGTGCTTTTCAAAAATAGAGGATTTCCCAGGCCCTGTGCCAGAGCAATTAAATTTGGATCTCAGGGGCGGGGCCCTTGACACTGGCATTTTAAAAAAGTTTTCCCGATGATTCTCATGGGCAGAACCCCTGTGTGTCAGAGGAAGACTCACAGGGGGAGGGAGACTCCTGTCACCAGAGGGTCATACCCGGGTTTTAACACGTCTGATGCATTAGCTTCGAGTGACAGGCGGAGCCCTCTGGCGGTTCCCCAGAGTTCACGCAGAAGGGGCCCAACTGCCCTGACCGCTGGGGCTCAGGGCCCTGGTGTGACAGGCACAGGAGGCGCTGACTGAGCCTTGGTGCTGACCCACCACTGCCGTGTGAAAAGCAGTGAGGGGCAGTGCCCACTCCCCACACCGATTTTGTTTGAGTAACCAGTGGCCACTTAACTAACCGCAGCTGGTTATGAACAGAGATAGGCTGAACGTGTCATTTCTACTTCCTTTTAATGCCCAAAAACGTCCCCTCCCAAAACTTAAGTTGGCTGCCTCCACCATGAGTGACCGGGCCTGTCCCTGGTGCATCCGCACATCACATCGACATTCAGTAAAAGTAACGAGACCGTAACTGCTGGGAGACATGACTTCATCTTGGCAGCACGTGTTTCCAAGTGCAGAGCTGCCATCTGTGAGGCTGTACTGGGAACTGGGAGGCTCTTTCTTCTGAAGCAGCTCGGGTGGATCCCCTGCTTCAAAACATCTGGATGGTGACTGCTATCAGCATGGAGCTACCTTCCTGCTTTGGTTTCAAATGGCCCAGTGTCAGAGCCTGAGGATACAATTCCTGTGGTCTAGACACAACGCGGCTGCTGGGGCTTGCAGACGGGGCTGTCCTTCAAGTCTTGCGGGGACAGGGCTCAGAAATGATGGAGCGATCCATCAGGAATGGTCAACAAGCTCTCCAAATACAGTGGAACATCTGTTTCCTGCGTGCAGCTCCGCTGAACCTCGGCTGCCTTCCCCTGCACATGAGGCTCCTGCTGGGGTTTTATGACAAGCAAATTCAAAGGACCATTTCTTTTGCCCCATGGCAAGCTTTTCAAAGGGTGAAGAGCTTGGATTTACAGTGATTTCCCCCAGTTGTTGAAATATGGAAAACACCAAGTGCCCCTGGTCTACTACAAAACAATCCAGGGATTATTCCTCGTGGAAGGCTCTCCACCCCCGGAGAAAAGTGGATGTTAGCATATATCCTTCCTTCCTCCTTAGAAAACAGTCTAGCCTTTAAAAATTCTCCTTGACTGCAGACAGCCCTGGTACCCCCAGGCCCTGTTCCAATGTCACCTCCCAGAGTCCTCCTGGGCAGAACCGACCACGCCTTCTGTGGCAGCTCAGTCTTTTCACTCACCCAGCGCAGGGGCGTCCTGTAGTACTTAGTTCTTTGCTCTATGTGCCTGCATCCTTCCCACTCCCAGGACACTGGACGTGAGCTCCTTGAAGACAGGGATCATGTAGGCAACATCATTACATTATAACAATAAAGACCATATGAGGAATTGAATTTGATTTGTAGTTCAATTTTTTTTTAACAGTGGGTGTCAGGGATATTTAACTTTTTTTAGGTGCTTCCATAACGGTGTGTTCCAAGCCCTTGCAGGGGATGCTTCCTGAACCTTCTCCCCCACTCCCCCACATTGGCCTCCGGGGCTGTGAAACGTTTCTCCTGACACAGTCTTCGTTTTTCCCCAGGACCTTCATGTTTTGGTTGTTCCTCACTGTTTTCCGGTCCCACTTCTGGTTGTTTCACACCTTGGGCATAGCTGCACTTCACTGTAGCTCTTGACCAACCTGGATGGTCCTGAATTTGGGGACAACAACCCAGTCTCCACCTGCCACGAGCCCTCCTGTGAATGCTGCCTTGGAGACAGGCTCCAGACAGGTAATTTGAAAGGAAACAGGAGGGCCTTAAGGGTGGCCGTCCCTGGACTTGAAATCCATCTTGAATTTTACTACAGGGTGATCTTGGGTGAGTTATTTAACCTTTCTAAAGTTCAATTTCTTCATCTGTAAAATGGGGACAACAATAGTACCTACCTTTTTAGGTAGGTGGCTAATAATAATGAATCCCATTGTTTGAATATGTGCTCTCCGTCAGGCCGTAGGCAAAGCACTTCATGTGGTAACTTCACGGAATCTTCATAATAGGATTGTTACGGATTGGACTCTCCAAGAAACAGATTCTGACATGAAGATCAGCAAGCAGGAAGTTAATTATGGAGTGCTGAGGGGAGGGAAGGAAGCAGGTTTGGGCAGAGGGAGAAGCCGGGCTGCAGTCCAGTCTTGACAAAGGCCTCAGCCAATCCTGCAGGACAGTTTGAATCCCAGGGGTGGGGCCCTGAGTGCCTTGGAATGCTGGAGTTGCCTGCAACGACCCATCCCCATCGCTGGAAGGAAGCTGTCCCCCTCCCATAAGGAGTGTGACTGAGATGAGGCAGCTCTTTCCAGCTGAGGGCAATTTTTGGAAAGTTGTCACTGTGGGATGACACTGTTGAGAGCACCTAGCACGCAGATTTAATAACATGTAAAACTATGAGCACAATGCATGTCAAAAAGTAAGCACTCAGTAAATGTTAGCTGCTAACATCATCAGCATTATTCACCACCAGGTATCACATACCTGCCCTGATCTACGAGGTATTGTCAGACAATTTTTCTAGTCCTTAATAAAATAATGATTTTTAAAAGGTGCTTTCCAGTTCAAAATTTTTTAATTAAAGATATAACCACAGCTTTCTTTCCCTGCTACCAGCTAGTTCACTGATCAGGCTTCAGGCTTCAGAGTCTGTACGCAGAAAAAGGAAGTTGGTTCATGAAAATATTTCCTTCCGTTATTCATCTATTAAAGAGCAACTATATTATTGATAACCCTATAAGAAACAGGACAGGAGATGCTGATACAGGTGGGATAATTTGGAAAAGACTTTTAGTCACGGTGGTTTTTCTTCTCTTGTAAAAAATCCACCACCTCTGCAGATCCAAGGCTCAGATGATGTTTATCCGCTAAGCTGGAAAGTTCTGGCCATCCGAGCCCGCCCTCTGCTGGTTCGATGGAGCATAGCATGTCCTGTGAAAAACAGTTGGTGGGGAGGAGGAACATTAGACTCTTGGGCTTTTCATATTTCATAATTTCTTGGTACTCCTCTCCTGGGGCTCCAACACTCCTTCCTAGGGCTGCACCACATGTGTATGTGTGTCTCTGTCTGTGTCCAGAGAGAGAAAAAGAGGTGAGGGAGGAAAGATGAGGGAGAAGGGTAGATGCAGGAGAGGAGAAAGGGAGAGAGAAATTGATGAATAGATCTGACAGCAAACTGGAGGAGGCCTTAAGGAGAAGGGGGCTTTGTGCCAGGACTTCAGGATGCAGGTGGTTTTATCACGGAGAAGTTGTGGGAAAGGGTGGTGAGAATGAGGTGAGCAAAGGCACAGAATCTTGCTAGTGCATGTGCAAACATCTCCGCTGGGGGAAGGGGGATGGTGAGCCGCCCTGGCTCTGCAGGTGCCGAGTCGCTGGTGGACTGAGTCTTCTCCTCTAAGGTACCAATGACCGTGGGTGTGTTGCTCACTCCTATGTGACCAGAACCCAATGCAGTACCTGGCATATAGAGGGTGCTCAGTAAGTATTGAAGAGCTTACTAAAAATTAACAGATGAGTGAACTTTACACAAATGAATCTGGTAGTAGGGCAATATTTCTTAAATGTGCAGGGAATTCTCTATGCAGTTATGAGAGCCCAGTCTCTCCTAATTTCTCCATCCTTGCATGCACTGCCCCCAACTCCTGTACCTTATGGTTATTCCCACTGACCACAGTTCCCAGATCTGTGGTCACAGCTCCCCAAAGGGATTGTGGTCACTTCACTCACAGTACCCTGGTCATATGCTTCTGTGGATGGCGTGGCTGCAACACTGGGGACCCTCTATGGGGCTGCCCTGCCTGCTCAAATGGGGGCTATGGGATAATTTGACACTTTTGAGGGACTAGATCTCACTCTTTTGGGGCTCTGTTTTCAAATACAAAAGAAATACATAGAAAACATCAGGCCAGTTCTCAAACCTTCCAGCTCATTTCAGACCTAGGAGGTGAGGAGAGAAGGCTTTTCTTCTGTTTCAGCGACAGGGGGCCTGGCTTCCTGTTGTCCTCATCTGCAAAATGGAAGAGGTGGCTCCAGGTGACCAATTTCCCAGCCATGACGGTCGTTGTTCAACACCATGTGGACTTCTCTGAGAAGCGCTAATAACTGCAACTCAGAGGACTATGTGTAAACCATTGGCTTTTCCCATTTGTTCCATGCATGGAAAAGAAGTTTACCATCAGCCATCTTCTTGGACCAACCCCTGTTTCCACTACATGGGGCAACAACTTGGGGAGGAGGAGGTACCTGAGCTGTCAGCACTGTCTGCAAGGTCCTCAGTGAGACCACACCCAGGAATTGCCACCTGAGCAGAAACCGCCAACTGCATGAGGGTAGACCTGCCAACTGATAACCAGAGAGTCTGACTATATCCTGAGACTTGCAGAACAGCTCCCCACCTCCCTCCTGCTGCTCTGCTCGCCTGTCTTCCAGTTGAAGAAACGCTATCGTGGCATTCCCACAAGGCCCAGGTAGGGAGCCATCCTGCCTCAAGTCAGGCGGAGTTAGCGTCTCGGTCACCACACTCACAGAAGTTGCTTAACAACATCAGCCTGATGATGATGACGGCCCATTAAGTATTAACTTAGTCCTATGCAGGCATTGTCTCCAAGCCACACAGTAACACTAGGAGTTAAGTACTATAGTTATTACTACAAGAGAGCACTGAAGCGCAGAGAAGTCAAGTAAAGTGACTTGCCCAAGACCATGTAAACCGTGAAGCTGGAAATCAAATCTTACATCTGCCTTGCTCCAACGCCCATGGCCTCCCCCCTGCACCATGGTAAGCAGCAGGGCCAGCTTCAAAGTAAAAATGTGTCCGCTGAGCTCCTGCTGCTTCCTTCGCGTGGTACATGGAATAATGCACCACCAAACACTGCCATGTCGGATCCCTGGAACCTGGGATGTCTTACCTCACATGGAAAAAGGGACCTTGCAGGTGTGATATGTTAAGGATGTTGAAATGGGAAGATTATCCCAGATTGAGTGGGCCCTACATAATCACAAGAGTTCCTTGTAAGAGGGAGGGGGAGGGTCACGGCGAAAGAGGCACGTGATCGTGGAGGAGACTCGGAGAGGCTGGAGGATGCTGTGCCGCTGGCTTTGAAGAGGCAACCCAGGGCCGTGAGCCCAGGAGTGAGGCCAACTCCAACAAGCTGGGAAAGTAAGGGAATGGATTTTTTTTGCTAGAGCTTCCACACATAACACAGTGGTACGCAAGCCTTCATTTGGTCTGTAAGACCCAGTTTTGTACTTTTGGCCTCCAAAACTATAAGTAACTAAATTTGTGCTGCATAAACCACTGAGCGTGTGGACATTTGTTACAGCAGTGATCAGAAACTAACACACCCTGGAACTAACACACACCAGAAACTAACGATCACTAATTCAGATGACAACAGGTGGCTTGATGGTCGCTGCTGGGCAGGAGCCACCATGAGAGCTGACGACTGTGAGAAGCAGCCCGAGAGACCGGTGTCGCTGGCCAGAATGGGCGGCCCCACCTGGGGTCCTTCGCAGGCGCAGCGGCATGCGGTCTCCGCTGGGTCACAGCGTCAGCCCTCCGCTGCCCAGCCTTCAGGAACCTCCGGTGTTGGACTTGGCTCCTCCCGTGACCCTGCCTCTCCCGGCCTGGAGCAAGCCCACTGCAGCTGCCGGATGTCCAGCACTGGCCCGTCCGCCCCCTCCTTTCCACCTTTGCCAGCTCCTGTGTCAGGCCAGGAGCACCAGTCTTCGGAGAATAATGCCAGCTAAAACAATCACTGTCGCGGTCTGTGCAGCATGTGTGACAGCTGCGATCACAGACTCAAGGCCGATTTTTCGTGTCTCAGCCTTGGCGGGGTCATTCGCACAGTGAGGGTGGGAACACACACCTCACGGAGCTCTGGTGGGGGAAGCTTAGCTGATTTACACAAAATTTGCTGCACAGTGGGAGACGCCGGGTCAATTCTCCCAAACGCCCGTCATCGTTGCTGTGATTACACATTTTAAACGTGAGTCATGGACGTGAGCTCCAGAGTGGTCTCAGGTTTAGTGCCCATGCAGGTATTTGGAGAGCTCGTGACTCCTTCACGCCAGGCATTGTGCTGCGATACAGAACCACAGTGCTAGCTTGCTCCATAATACAGAATTGAATTTGGATTTTTTCTACCCACAGCTGGTGGCTTTATCTTTCTTCTCTTTATGTCAATCATTAGAAAGTCCAAATCTTTTAACTAGCTGGGGGTGGTTGTTGTAGTATTTGAAGTCTGTGAAGGGATTTTGTGGTCGAGAGCACAGGTCTAGGAACATCTGAAAAATGGAGAATAAAGAGAGACAGGACTTCATGAGCAGGCATTGGAGATGCTGTAGGACTCTAAGTTCTGAAAGTTGGGGTTCTGCCACATGAGGGATGCCCCTGTGACCTCAAATAGTCCAGGTTCCCGAAGGGTCTCCTTTCTGAAGCAGTGGACATTGAGGGCTGATTTGCCCAGACCCATTCAGCTTCCTGGCCCCCACCCTGACTCCAGCTACCTTGCTCAGGAAGCATCCCACCTGGCTCTGTGAGCACCGGGTGCACCTCCTGCATCCTGCTGGGTGCCTCAAGGGCCCTAGGGTGTTTGAGGTCCAGGCTCTCTCCTCTGGAAACTCCTGATCTGGTGAGGGGAAAGGTTATAAGAAAGGAACAGAGACACAAAGCATCAATTGATACACCACAAGGCAGAAATTATATTCTCAGCAACACTTGTTGGGTGCCTACTGTAGGGACTGACATGAATGGGACCTCTGCCACGTGCTGAGCAGTTTGCCCCGGGTCCTGTTTCATTCACATGCTTGCGCTCTGCCTATGTCTCACAGTGAGTAAGTGATGACGTCGGGACCCGAAACCAGGTTATTTGGTTGTAGTCTGTGCTCGCACCGCCTGCCAGCCCCCGGGATTAAGTGTGAATAAACGGAACCAAAAGTGTATGCTCTGAGGCTCAGAGACAGCTTCAACCGGAAGAAGGCAGTGAAGGCTTCACGGAGCACGTAGCTTTAGCTAACTAAGTCTGGAAGGATGGTTGGATTCAGATCTCGGGAGAGGAGGGCCACGCGGAAAGGCACGCACATCAGATGTTCAACCGATATGAACTGAGCACCTGCTACCTTCTCAGCACTGGTCTAGGTGCTCGAGCAGAGCGAAGCAGACCCATGCCCTTGCCACCGCGGAGCTTACATTCTCGTGGGAGGAAGTCTGTGCGCTGCCCTGTCCCCCTCCTGTGGCCCCTTCCTCCATCCGCAAAGCCCATGGCTCCGGTCTTTGCTTCTGTTATTACAGTGCCTCCTGCCCTGCTTCACTCCCTCCTGAGAGCACACTCTCCCTGTTCCATTCATTCACACTTGATCCCAGTGGTGGGCACATGGCAAAAGCACAGGCCATACCAAGTAACCTGGTTCCAGATCCTGTCTGCTTTTCTGCCTCCTTTTTTATAAGGACTCCAGTCCTTACACCAGGCCCACCAGACGGTCCAGGGTAATCCCCACCTCCAAATCCTTAACTGGATCACATCTGCAAAGCCCCGTTGGCCATGGAAGCCAGAAGCCTCCAGGGATTAGGATGAAGTGTTGGGGCTCGTCATTCAGCTGCTTCAGGAGCAAGGGGCGTGCAGAAGGTAGGGCGGGCAGCACCGGTCAGAACAGAGGTTGTGGATGGAATCCTTAGAAACAGGGCCTGAGCCACGGATTTGGGTGCTCGAGGTGTGGTGACTCAGCAGAATTCTGTCAAGGAGGGAGTGAGGCAGGACAGGAAGTGGGCTGCTGAGCGATGCTGGGGCCACACGCCCTTGTCTGGGCTTGACCCACAGACCGTGGTCCCAGGACACAAACTCTCCACAGACCACAGGTTTGTTCCCTTCGAGGCAAGGTTTGTATTCTGAAATTATTTTAAATTTATGGAAAAGTTGCAAAAGTAGCAGGCAGCTCCCACAATATCCT
This sequence comes from Anoura caudifer, assembly GCA_004027475.1. Taxonomy (NCBI): domain Eukaryota; kingdom Metazoa; phylum Chordata; class Mammalia; order Chiroptera; family Phyllostomidae; genus Anoura; species Anoura caudifer. Next base: position 326,075 of record PVKU01000483.1, on the reverse strand, counting down.
TTATTAGATTCATCAATTTAAAATTTTCTCTACATGTTGGTATTTTCTTTCTCTAGCTTCTCTGTCTCTCTCTTTACAACAACCCCCCACCACGCACACACAATTTTTCCGAAGGATTTGAAGCTGTTGCCACAGCACGCCCCTCAGCACTGAAGGGTGTGCTTGCTAAGAACAGATGACGTTCTCTTACTAAACCATGGTGCAGGTATCACAGTCAGGGACTTAGCACCCAGGCAATGCTTTCTACATTATAGTCCACGCACGTGACCTAATCACGGGCTCCAACAATGGTGGTTGTCCCTGTAATAGTAAGCACAGCATTTCTCTCCCTCCGGTTCAGGATTCAGCATTGCATTTAATTATCAGGTCTCTGTGGTTCATGTTAATAAATAAAACAATTCCCCAGCCCCTCTTTGTCTGCTTGATATTGACATTCTTAAAGAATAGAGTCTAGTTATTTTATAGAAATTTTTTAGACTTTGTCTAATGTTTTCTCAAGATTAGATTTACATGGTATGTACCTCTTAGGTCACTTGTTCTCCTGGGTCTCCCATCTGGAGATGCACAGTACTCGTCTGCCCCTCACCGGTGAGGTCAGTACCCGTCCGTCCCTCACTGAAAGGTCAGTACCCATGTGTCCCTCACTGGTGAGGTCAGTACCTATCCGTCCCTCACTGAAAGGTCAGTACCCATGGGTCCCTCACTGGTGAGGTCAGTACCTGTCCGTCCCTCACTGAAAGGTCAGTACCCATGGGTCCCTCACTGGTGAGGTCAGTACCTGTCCGTCCCTCACTGAAAGGTCAGTACCCATG